>NQII01004354.1:83230-147019 GCA_002778355.1 Clitarchus hookeri
AAGAGTTTCAGTTTACACGGCCTGCCATAGTGATGCTTGTTGTCAAATTTGGTAGAGTTCGGTCAATTGTTTCCCGAGATCACATAAAAAACTTTATTTATTAGTGTGGCATTATCTTGCAAAATGGAAGACAAAAGAAACTCCGTACAAATACATTTTATGTTTGTTATACATGTTTTCAGCAAACAAAATTAAGTTGGAATTGATATCATGGTTACGAAAATGTATCCTGCTATGCTAAAATAGAAAGGTGGCCGCCATTTTGAGAATAGGTGTCCGACGTACTTGAAAAACATTTGTACATGTTAACTGACGCTGTTTGCCAAATTTGGAACCAATCTGTCAATTGCTTCCCGAGATATTACACAAAAACCTTAATAATTAATGTAGCACTATTTTACAAAATTGTTGGTAAAGGTGGGTTTTAGCTTATATATTATGCTTGTAACTGTCAGTATACAAAATTCGATTAATATTGGTTAAACCGTATGGTAGATATACATTTTAAAATTTAAAAAAATTGAATGGCCGCCTTTTGAAAATGAGGATTTCATAAATTTTATTTGCGTACATTTACATGGCCTACAATAATTTTATGCCAAATTTGGCTAAAATTGGCTGAGTTGTTTTCGAGATATAACGTAAAAGCCTTATTTTTTCATGCAGTTATATATTGTAAATATGGTTATTGGTCCACCATTTTGCCTCTGAGATTAATGTTCACTCCTTGCACTGTCAGGATACAAAATTTCGTTTACAGAGGTTGATTGGTTTCCGAGATATGACATTCACCCTAAAGTTTAAAATGTCCGCCATTTTGAACGTATGTATCCAGCGTGGTCTAAAACTATAAAAATCAGGTGTCCTTACTTACTAATATATGTGTACCGAGTGTGGTGAAATTCTGTTCACGCCTTCAAAAATTGAAAAGAGTGAAAAAAAAGGGGTGCACACACACACACACACACACACACACACACACACACACACACACACACACACACACACACACACACACAGAAAAGTGATTTCATAAGCCTTTCTTTTCTTCGGAAAGTAGGCTAATAACTGTCTTGCATTTTAGTATAAAGATAACTCGCAAACTTTTGATACTGGCAAATACTAGTGCTCACAATAACCATCCCATACAAGTAAATTCTAAGTAAATCTTTTGACTTATTGATATAGCAGTTCGTCTGTTTTAAATTATGTAGCAGTCTCAAAGTAGGTTTGTAATTCCGTGTTGGTAGGCAAGAAACGTAAACGAAAACAAGAAAGAAAAGTCTCTTGGCGGAAAATTCATCAGAATTTAGACTCCAACTTCAACGATTTGGGAAATTTAGGAAAAATTTTTAAACAATCTTTATCTATCAAAAACCACAATTCCAGCTTTCGAAAAATTATCGCAAGATATTCCGTACCTCAAATTTAAGGTGTCACTGAGAGGTTACTAGAAGCACATAGTCTATTCATCGTTTATTAACTATGAGATTCCATATGGGACTAATATATGCCTTTGCTATGCAACAAAAATGCTTTTTATATTAAACATTCACGCTATGTGGTACAGTAAATTACGTAACTAAGTAAGTCTCTTTAATAAATAAATTATGCAAAACACAATTTTAATATCATGCTATACTATAACACATCCTTTTAATGCTAGTATGAATTTGGGAACATGCGAATTTCGTTTCTGTTTAGATATATTTAAAGGTAAAAATTAAACTAATGAACGTCAACCATTTTAGGCAAGATTCATCTCACCCGACTTGCTCGCTCTGATGTTCCTGGAACGAGAAAAAAAATATTTATTCCCCCCCTAATTTCTTACGTCGATAAATTAAGTTTCGGGGACAGCGGAGTTGATTTCGCGTGGCGGGACGGGCGTGTTTCTCCCGTATTGGTTGGCGAAGTGCTCCTTAGTTTGCTACAGAGTTGGCTGCCTGCCTGCTATCGAGATGCGTTTAAGGAAACCCGTCGTGAGAAATAACTCAGTTAAACTATGTTGTCCGACACGCCTATAGCTTCACCCCTCTGCACCGACAAGAATGTTTTTCAAACGGTTCGGCAAGAACACTTGTTTAGAGAAAAATAAAGGCCTGAATAAGAAATATTTTAAGTCGTACAGTTTTCGCAACCTCCAAAAATTGTAGCCGTGTTGCAAAGTAATCAAACTGTATCTTAGTATTTAATTTTGTTACAAGACACCACAGGGGCGTATTCGAGTTCGCCAGGGAAGGGGTTTTTAATAGCTGCGTGTATAGATTAAAATCAAATTAAGTTATTTTATTTTTATTATTTACAACATTTAACTATCTAACTCTAATATTAATCTTATTATTCTCAGTGAACGCAATATTAACGTCTATCTCAACTCTCATTAAGTACTTCTTAATATCTCTATATAGGCAATAGTAACTTACTTTACAACAGTATGTTGCCATTATACAAAATTTCCTACACTCACGCATCGAGTTCAATAGTCTGGCCTGCCAGTCGCGATCTTTACTGTTCCGATTCTCGCTGTCCGCAGATTTTACTTCCGCTGGTGTCTTCTGGTGCCACTCATTGCTGTACTGACTCGTCGTCTGTCGCTTAAGGTCGCAAAAACGTACAAACTACTAACTCACAAAAACTGCCGGCTCGGAGGCCGTCTCGCGGTTTAAATAATGTCGGCGGGCAAGATCTGAAACGTTCCCCACACCCCGAGGCATGCTGAGAGAGGTAATGCCGACGAAAAAGAAAATTCTTTCGGATAAATGCAGAAATTCAATCCGCCGAAGGTCAGGAGCGCGCGACCCGCGATAGGCTTACCGCGGCGGCACACAAAGGTGTACGTTGAGGGATGCCATTGTAAAAAGAAACGCGGTTATAGGATTATAGCTCGCCTGTCCTTCAAACATTCCTTACTGACTCACCACACGCTTTTTACGTAATTACCCTGTCCTTATCTTTCGCTCACTCGCGCGGGACAGGTTAAGGGAAGCGATGAAAAACAACGAGCATGTAACAATATCTTCCTCTCATACTGAGTACCATCGAAAAAACTTCGCCAGGGAATTTAGAGTGATGAGTGGAAACTTCCGTAAAATGGACGGGGGTTTTCATCAGGAATTCTCATTATTATTACAGGTTCTTAACAGCTCTGCGCGAATTGATCAATTTTTTGTTTACCAATTTGTAATTGGGTTGGTTTCAGTTCTTACTTTTGTTTTGAGTTTGTAAGTAAAAGGAATATGGATACTTCGGCATATCGGGAACTGTGGTCGGAGCTATTCGTGCTATGTCATTCCGGTCGGCCGGTGGCACAAATTGATCCATGTGACCTTGACCTTTAACCCCAGTAACCTTCAACACCAAAAATCCAAAAAAAATCCAAAAGATGCATGGAACATATTATATATAAAAAAAAGTTTAAATAAAAAAAATGATTGACAAAATTATTATAAAATTTATTAAAAAATTTATTTTAGATAAATATAAATTTTTGGAGGTCCCCAATCTTGGTAGGTGCAGTCCGCTATCTAGGTAGAAGTCAAAGCCACCATCACCATTTTGGGCGGTGTAGTCCGCCATCTTGGTAGGCATCACAATCACCTTCCACCATCGTGGTAGGTGCACCCATCTGCCATTTTGGTATGTGCAGTCCACCATATTGGTAGGTGCAGCCATCCGCCATCTTGGTCGGTGCAGTCCATCTTGGTAAGTGTCACAGCCACCGTCCACCATATTTGTTTTTTGTGTCATTTGTTTGTACGTTTCTGGAGTTTGTCTTTCACCTTTGTTCGACCACCATCTTGGTTTTCTCGTTTGTCATTTGTTTTACATTGCTGGTGCTGTCTCCAGCGCCGCGCCCAGCAGACTACTGACCCCATCCACTCCCCCCTTCCAATATATTTAATTAATCAATTACCCCATCCCTGATTCTAATTGGCTATTTTCCCACCCACTTCTTATATATTTAATTACTCCGCCAATGTTTATCATTAGCTAATAACTCGGATATTTACGAAAACCTTCGTTCCTACCAATCGGTGGCCTACTTTAATCGCGAGGGCGGAATATTTTTTTCCCCTCAAAAAATCTTTATAAGAATCACCCATAGCCCCCTCGGAAAATCAGCCATTTTTCTCGCTCTTAGAAATGTACATGTGTTGTCCGAGCGGCCATAAAATCCTTTCTGCAATTTTGGCATTTCGAAGGGCGCCCTCGTTTTGTGCCTTGGACAAACGGGATGAGTTACCGTACCGTCGTGCAAGACCTTTCGTATGTGCAACAATACAATCGCACTTGTGTAACAAAAGCGAAATAACGACGAGTTGTTTTAGAGTCTGTCGTGATAAAGTATCGATACTATCATATAAAAACAGAAAAAAAGTGAAGGTGTGTGAGGGTTAGAGTATTAAAATTTAATATGTAAGTCTCTAATAAGTGTTTAATGAATAAAGTATCCCTAATGGTATTCAAAATTTGAAATGCCATATAAATAGCGCGCAGAAAAATTACAAGAATACACGAAATACACTGTAAACCACATCATGGTATGTCAGAACAACCCACAGGAATATACGCCAGGTAGTGGACACTTAAGTAGCATTTTTCACTTGAAGATTCCACAAAAGCCAATTAATATTGGAAACAATTAATGGGATGCCTGTACAAGGTCGGAACCTACCATTTAAAACAGACAAATAATCTCGTCGATTGCCCGACGGCGATGTCTTGACAGTGACTGATTATTATAACGTATGTGATTGAAGAATTGCCTAAGGGTCTGCAGGTTGCGTGTTTAAACACGTGGCACGTTCATGGCAATGTTGCCAACACGACAACATTTCTAGAACTGCAACAACAGGGGAGCCGTACTCGTATTTTCATATGCGCATGCGTGCGTTTCTATCGACGGATGTCCTCGGCGCTAATTATTTCTGAGAATTTCTTGCGTTTTAAGTATACATCTTTTAATGCACAATCTTCTACATAAATTTTCCTTGGAATAGCTCAAAACTGTAGTAAAAGTTATGAAATTCTTCTTTCGTCCACATTGGCATCCAAATACCTGTAGACTCATATAAAAGTGTTCTATAACTAGGGCCAGTGACTTTTCGCGTAAAAATCTGAGCACACAGTAAACTTCAATACCATAAACACACCTCAGCTGTTGTTATACTTCCATTGGCTGCTGGTGCCGTGTCCGTCTTTGACCAAGCCACTCAGGACTAAGTAACTGCGACACTGAACCTTCGTGATTCGTGCGCAAACTGTTAACACGGGCCAGAACATTTTTTTTAGCCAATCAAAGAAGCTGGACGACCCTACAGTGCTTTGGACGGCATCTTTTCTCGAAATATTTTCGCGAAATATCACTGCCCCTATCTGTAACTATAGTTAGCCATTACCACAGAGTACTGGGGTGGAGAGGAGATATTTGGGCGGCTCTTAACAACGATGTCTTGATAACCAATGAGCGTGAAATGAGGTGAGAATGGAGCAGCGCCGGAGTGCAAGGGCGGTGGAAACAGGAGATCCCCGAGAAAACTCTCTGACTAACGGCATCGTTCTGCACGATTCTCACTTGCGAAAACCCGGGAGTGACCCGTCCCGGGATTGAACCCGATTCGCCTTGGTGGGAGGCGAGCAGTCTTGACCGCTCAGCCACCATGGTCGCTAGACTTAGTTAAGATTTGTTTGCTTGAGGCGGAGTAGTAGCCTGCAAGTAGAACTTAAGCAAGGCTTTAGAAAAGCTGGAAGTAACCGTGAATGGGCTGTAAAGCAGTTTGAGCTACGGCCAGCTCAAGCAGAGGAACGAGTCGTGCTGATCAGCGCGGCTGCAACCACGGCGAGACAAACTATTGACCAGCGAGGTAGTTTCTTTGTGATGCCGGACGCAAGGCGTGTACAAGGTGCTTAAGAAAAGGCAGCCCATTGAGACCTGGCTGGAGTAGAACTTGTTCCTGTCTCTTCGGGGGCAGGGTTGATCAGAGTTTATTCGCATCCTGTTACAGGACCGAATCACCAGATAATTTACCCCGTCTTGTCGCGGAGACATTTCTGCTTGACCTCAGAGTGAGGAGGGCACAGCAGACGATAAATAAAGTACAGCAAAAAAAACTGTGTGATCGTACGCGATCGTAGCCTATCATACGGTAGACATACTCGGTAAGTTTACTTACAATTCTGCAATATAATTATTAACTGCTTGCTGGGTAGAGAAAGATGAACCGGTGATCGTAGAAATAGATAGCAAGCCTATGTACGGCATTTACTGTGAATCGTAAAACAACTTGGAATTCCACAAGTGAAGGGTTGAGCTGGCTAAGAGCTTAATAACTATAAAAATCCTTTAAATGAGAGAGATTCCCCCCCCCCCCCCCCCCNTCAAAAGTGTCTTTTCATACAATATAATTTATCATCGTGACCATTTTTAATGCGACATAAAATAATGCAGATCAAACACATTATTTGTAAAAGTGCCCAAGGACGTAAAGGAACATCGGAAATTTCCTATACAAATTGCAGAAGAAATTTATAACACAGCTCCTTAAAATGTATAATAATAATAATAGAAATAGTAATAATAACAGTAATAATAATTCTTTCAAGCTAAAGTAGGCACTTGGAAATGTACAATGCTGCTTCGAGGGATAAAATATAAATGCTGATATCTCTGCAATAGCATCGAGCAGACTAACGTTTTCTCACATGAATCTGCTCTAAAATAAGCAGCTCTCTTTAATTAACCACCGACAAGCCATCAACAACACTAATATCGTGCGAGTAAAAAAAAACACATGTAAATATCTACGTAGGTCGCCACATTCAGCGAATTAAAGCAGGTGACACTTAACATACGATAGAAATAGAGATTTTATTTTTTATTTTTTAAAATAAACACAGCATGGACACTCATTATCATTGGTTGTCAAGTGGTAGCACAGATTAGAAATAACTGCTGAGTTTTGGAAGTTGCGTTGCCATTTCAGACACTTTCTCAAAATGGCAGCTAGTCAATTTGCGGGGAACCAGAGTCAGGGTTGGTTAAATTTTGGCAGGAGAAGGCGTAGAAAATGACTTGCAGCCAGCACGACGTGAAATTACAAGGACTCATTTAACGCGAAAAGCTGGAATTTTCAATGCGAGACACTGAACTCTAAAAAAGATGCAACGGGACTGCGAATTTATTATTCCAGCAGTGTTTCTTGTTCAGTTGTGATTAGTGACCACTTGTTGACAAAGTTAAGCTCATACTAATTAAATAAAGATGGAAATCTAGCCAAATAATTTTATTTTGCGCTAGATAAAATTTTGCGTTTTTATTTTTGTAAATAACATAGTCTTCTTTAAACTTCAACAGTCACCAAGGGGGAAGGGAAATGGAGGCTATTCACGATCAAGTCATATTTTTCAGATACAGGCCAAGAGAGACAAAATTTTCTTACGAAGGCAATATGCCTTCGTTAGAAAATTTTGTCTTGGCCTGTTAAGCTGTACGACAACGCTGGAGAAAATATTTTAAAATATGAAAATAATTTAATCAGGGTTGTGTGGCTATTTTAACATATATTTCACCCTTCGCAGTTTATGGTTAAATACAAAAAAGAAATTCTGAACGCCGTTTTATTATTCGCGGCAATTTTTCGCTGTCCGGGAAGATCTGCGCCAATATAATCATGCTGGATTTGCATGAACACGGCTGCAGCGAAGAGTAATAAACTGAAGAGCAAGAAATTGTTATTCCTCAATAGGTAATGGATCCTGATCAGCAATTCTGAATAACGTTCAGACATTTCCAGCGAGACCTGCACACTTAACATTGAGTTGTGTCTCACGGAGCCAGTTAAACGTAATTATGTCACGTTTATCATAATTCATCCTCTCGGTAATTGCCAGGAGAAAAAATAATAACATTTTAATAAAAAATTTGCTATTATCATTTCTAATACGCGACAATAACGATCGTGAATAGTGCGATTAAGTTCCAAGATTAGATTTTTCGTCGTGTCTGAGACTTTTCGAACAAGGAAATTTGCATTCCAGATCCAGGATCCTGTACAGAAATATATATTAGGTTCTGTGTCAGGGCTTTCAGTTATTTGCAAACAGTTCTTCCTTCTTAGTTTTTTTGTTGGGTTAACTTTGTGTGCGTGCGGTAATTTTTCACTGCCACCAACTGTTTTTTTTTTGCGCGCGTCACCATATTGCACAATGGCGAACTCTGGTGTTTGAAGTGAAACTCAGTGTTGTTTTGCATTCCGTTCGGCCGGACGTCATGCGCTCAAACTCAGTCAAATTTTTTTAACAATATCCTTTCGCTTATTAAGGGCAATAATTTAACACCTGCGAAAAATGATGTCACTCTCAAGATACCTGGAGTCGCAACGCTCATAGTAGGCCTACTCTATACCTGATAATATATCATCATAAACACAATCGTTTCCAGCGCAATCATTACATACTTCCATCACCACTACCATAACATACATTTGAATAGTTATTCGATACGGTGCCATTTATTTTTCATTCATATCACTAGGGTGAATAATCAAGACTCGAATTTGGGGTTACCAGAAAACGCGATTAGTCCATTGGTTTGCAGTTAGGTATTTAAATGTGGTAAAATAAATGAGGCAATGACGCAATGGTCATGACGAGATCGTATGTATACAAGGCGAATCTGACATTTCATAGGCAGGGTCACGTGTTTTTCGCGAACAGATTCATGCGCAGACTAGACTTCAACATGGTAAGTGCACACTAGTAAATTTAGTTTGGCTATTGGCCGCTTGTCTGTGCGAAAACACATTTTCTACTGACTGCGCCAATCAGAATTAAGCTATCCCGACAGTGGACGTCGGTAATTGGCTGGCAGACACCTAAGACGTGTCACAGTTTAAATTATCTAACCACGAGCTAGGTTATGAATTAACATGTTTTGCAGTACAACTGGTCGTGCAATCTTTTTGCGAAAAACAGGTTCTTATGGGATTTTTCATAACTTCTCCGAACTTACTTAAATGCACTCTCAGATTAGAGGGTTTTCTAAGCAGGTTGCAGTGACAGCGATCTGAAAAATTCATTTAGCTGTACGTATGTGTTAGACATTAATCACTGAAGTGGAATCAAGCCAAAATTATTATGGAAATAAATGGAAGTGCTATGACTTCACAGGCGACTCGTCCAAATTTTGCACATATACTTGTTACAAAAGTTGTCCTTTGCTGGAGAAGTCGGTTACTTACATGGGGAGATTTAAATATATCATAAACAGCAAAGAGTTTGAAACGACCTTGGTCTCTGTAGGGTGCAAACCGAAAATTTTAGCTCTTTAGCGTCGAGAAAACTAAAGTATACCAGTATTGACTTTTGGCAGCTCCTCTCGTAGTAATAATATGATGGTCAACAAGTGAACTTCCTGTATACAAATTACCTCGTCGTAGAATAAAAACTGAACTTTCATGCAAATCACATGCGAGGTAACTCGACTACAGTTACATAACGTGCCGAGATCTGCAAGCGAAGCTCAGCATGATTTTAACTGTACAGAGATGAGCAAATATCTAAAAAATCACTTAGATGTCCGTAGAGCTTATCAACTGAACACAACCTGGCCTGGAGAAGTATAGTTAAGATGAAAGCAAGTTAAAGACATTGTTGATAAACATACTAATTTTCTTGAGATAGTGGCTGGTACCGTTGTGCGATTATCGATCGTCCAAGAGGAAGCACTCAATGAACTATCTGTCGGTAATGAAACGTGGACATATAAAAGTGTGGGTATAGAAACTCATCATAGCGAATGTGGTTTGAGTCCCGGTGGGGTCACATCCGGATTTTCGCTTGACTTTGCCGGTGTGTTTCCATCGCCCTTGCATTCCGTCGGTGCACCATTTAAGATTCTCGTCGCCCTTCAGGGTTGGTATTCATCAACCTACGATAGCAAGTTACCTGGTGGAAGTTACCCGTCCTAGAGTAATCCACCCACAAGAAAGTGAAGCTGTAACATGACCACCACTCAAATACTCGGGAGAGCATCTCACATGACTGTCATACGTGGCATGAATTAGAATTTGGGTATCGTGCCTGCTAGAGAAATGTTGAGTTGCTTCGTTGCTAATTACGCTCTCTTGGTTTAACAGTGTGATTTATAGAAAACGTGTGATAACAGTCTTGACGCAAAGTGAACATGATAATTTTTCCTCTCTCCATCGCACATAATCTGAAGCTTCGCGTTTCCTCAGGGGCCACGCTTGGGAAATTTGTGCCCCGGAATTTGAAGCGTGGTAGCCATCATTAATATGACACGTTAACAACCAGTTTCCAGCGTTCTTGTACATAAAATAAAAACAGGTTCAAATGCTATGCACCGCGTGTATTGTTTACATGAGTGGATNCTTGGGAAATTTGTGCCCCGGAATTTGAAGCGTGGTAGCCATCATTAATATGACACGTTAACAACCTGTTTCCAGCGTTCTTGTACATAAAATAAAAACAGGTTCAAATGCTATGCACCGCGTGTATTGTTTACATGAGTGAATAGGTACCTAACAACACACTGTTATGTGCAACTATGGTTTAGTTTTATTGCCGTTACCTAGCACAAAATAACATTGTTTAGTTTCATCCATAAAGTCTGCTTTTAATACCGCTCGCAACCGTGCTCTTGTGTTTATTATACAAAAGTATTCTCGGAAGAATATAAAAAGCTACGTTGTGTGATAGCGTTCCAGAATAATGTTTCTTCCAATGAAAACACACATTACTTATAAGCGTAATCAATATCCCTTGTAAAGAATGTAGTAATTATTTTTTTTAATTAAAATATATATCTTTGTTCCTGGTGGTAGATGTGACGGAGCTTACAATTAGTTCGCTCGTATGTATAAAGTAAAGTGACCAGGAATGCCTTCTACCTTTAATGTAATGTCTTTAAGGTGTACTTCTTTACATAGGAAATTGCATTTTAATTATTTTGTACAGGAAATATATGAACTGTAATTATGACCAGCATTTTGTATAAGTAATCCTTATGTTTATGATCTTAAGCGTACAGGATAATTGGTCACTCGCATTGTTTATGGCCCTGAAAGTCATACTGAATCACCTAAAAATAATTAGTAAAAGAAACTTTATTAACTTTTTAATTTCACATCGAAGTGCGGTGGTTTTGGTATCCATTATTTTCGTAGTTCTCATTTAACAGTCAACTAGCTTTGTAAAGTTTTGAATAAATAATTTTTGCAATATTCTATTCAGTTGAATAGAAGAATTAAAAAAAAATGCTTGCAAATTAGGTAATTAGTAGGTGGAAATATGAAAGATATGATTCATGTAGGAGGTTCAAGAAAATATTGACAAAATAATTTTTAAGTTAGCCTAGAATTACGTAAGTTAATACAAACCTATAAGTATGAGGAACAATATGTCTTTACTTCTTGACGGATATCACTTAATTTAAAACACACAATCTTAATTGCAGCAGTTAATGATATTTTTCAATACGTACAAAAATAGCACTCAAGTTTCATCTCTGGAGTTACATTTCTTTTCTCAACATTATGTTTTTTTAATGCATAAACGCGTGCCCCTGAATTAAAATTTTTGTTAGTACTTTTTTCCTTTGGATATATTATTTGAAACATTATTTTTAGCCTACTTTCCGAAGGAAAGAAAGGCTTACGAGATCACTTTCCTGTCTGTTTGTGTAAGTCCTTTTTCTGAGACTCTGTGTTCTGTACACATGTGTGCCCCATTGAAACTTATGAACCCCCCCAAACGAATTTCACCAAACTCTGTGACCATATTATTCTTAGTGAGGACATCTGACTTTTATAGTTATCAAACAAGAAGTACCTTACTTAAAAAATGGTGGCCAATAAATATTTATGGTGATGTCATACCTCGGGAATAATTTACACGACTGAAACCAAATTTTGTACGCTGAGAGTGCATTAGGTAAGCATTGCATTTAGAAATGGATATTGCTGTAGGCCCACCATTTGGAAGATAGCCACACATGGATAAATAAAGCCTTGACGTCATCTCTCGAAAACTAATCAACCAATTATTGCCAAATCTGGCAAGTAAGTAAATACTTTGGTAGGATATGTAAACGTTTGTGATTTCATTTGATTAAGGACTTATTTTTAAAATAGCTGCCATAAAAATATTTTAAGTTTGTTTGTTGTTTTTACCATACCCTTTTACCAATTTAGACCAAATTTTGTATGCTGGAAGTATTTATTCGAAGCATCATGTATGGCAACACAACTTCTTCTGTCAGACATTTTGAAAGATAGTGCTACATGAATAAAAAAAATATTTAGGTCATATATCGGGAAACAATTAACTTATTACTACCAAATTTGGCAAATAAGTAGTACTGCAGAAGGTGATGTAAACTGGTACTTTTTAAATATATCAGACACTTATTTTAAAAATGGCGGTCATATAGCTATTTCAGTTTAGTACCATATTAAATATCGTCGAAATCATGTAATCAATCGCAACTTAACTTTGTATGCTAGCAGTATTTAATAAAACTACCAAATGTGTGTACACGGTGCCTCTTTCGTACGCCATTTTATAAGCTAGTGCCACACGAATAAATAAAAAAACTTATATTATTTTTTGGAAACAATCTTACCAAATTTAGCAACAAAGTAGTACAGGGCCAGTGTGGTGAACTGGTGTGTGTTTTAGTAGGTCAAACACTTACTTTCAAAATGGTGGCAATAAACATTTTACCTCAGTGCTTTATATCTACAAAACTACAAAACAAATTTCAAATTGATTTTGTATCCTGGCATTATCTACTATAACCATAAATTTTGTCTATAAAGAGTCTCCTTACTCCGCCATTTTGTTTGAAGGCACCCCATGAATAAATCATGTTTTTGTCATAACTCTGAAAACAATTGACCTTTACGCACCAAATTTTACACGCATGGAGTTCTACAGCGCGGCATGTAAACTAACATTTTTTAGGTGAGGCAGGCTTTTTTTTATGGGGTTAATAAAAATAATTTAGGTTTCTGTGTTATATTTACTCAACATTTTAACAATATGTAAGCAAATTTTTGTACACCTACAGCATTCACCAGAAACTTCAATTATGCATACAGAGATCACATTTTGTCGACCTTTTTTTTTAAATAGTGCCAAATGAGAAAATTAAACATATTTACCATTTTTCCTGAATAATTAAATTATTCTCTACAAAATTGTGAACACTATTAGTGCTACAGGAAGCCATGTAAACTGAAATGATTTAAGTGATGATCATACATTAATATTAAAAATGGCTGCCAAATAAATATTTTTATAAGTTTTTCATGTCATTACAATTTAACCAAATTCCACCAAACTTTTATGTTGACAGTATATATTAGAAGTATCGTATAAAAATTTTTTTAAAATAAACTTTGCACTAACAGCATTAAATAAGAAAATACATTTTTTGTGCGATAACTCTGAGACCAATCAACTGATCCGCCAAATTTTTCACACAAGAAAGGCTACGGTAGGTCATTTATTTTCAAAAAGACGGCCCTGTATATATTTTAGGTTAGTAAACCCTATCACTCAAAACATTNCCCTGTATATATTTTAGGTTAGTAAACCCTATCACTCAAAACATTAAACTGATAACATCCGAATTTGATGCTCCGAATCCAACCTCCGTAATGTAGCTGATTGCACGCTAACTTACGGTTCGATGTTTTCACGGTTCGAGTCCCGGGTTAGGCACGTNGTTTCCAGCGTTCTTGTACATAAAATAAAAACAGGTTCAAATGCTATGCACCGCGTGTATTGTTTACATGAGTGAATAGGTACCTAACAACACACTGTTATGTGCAACTATGGTTTAGTTTTATTGCCGTTACCTAGCACAAAATAACATTGTTTAGTTTCATCCATAAAGTCTGCTTTTAATACCGCTCGCAACCGTGCTCTTGTGTTTATTATACAAAAGTATTCTCGGAAGAATATAAAAAGCTACGTTGTGTGATAGCGTTCCAGAATAATGTTTCTTCCAATGAAAACACACATTACTTATAAGCGTAATCAATATCCCTTGTAAAGAATGTAGTAATTATTTTTTTTNTTCTTCCAATGAAAACACACATTACTTATAAGCGTAATCAATATCCCTTGTAAAGAATGTAGTAATTATTTTTTTAAATTAAAATATATATCTTTGTTCCTGGTGGTAGATGTGACGGAGCTTACAATTAGTTCGCTCATGTGTATAACGTATAGTGACTAGGAATGCCTTCTACCTTTAATGTAATGCCTTTAAGGTGTACTTGTTTATATAGGAAATTGCATTTTAATTATTTTGTACAGGAAATATATGAACTGTAATTAGGACCAGCATTTTGTATAAGTAATCCTTATGTTTATGATCTTAAGCGTACAGGATAATTGGTCACACGCATTGTTTATGGCCCTGAAAGTCATATTGAATCACCTAAAAATAATTAGTAAAAGAAACTTTATTAACTTTTTAATTTCACATAGAAGTGCGGTGGTTTTGGTATCCATTATTTTCGTATTTATCATTTAACAGTCAACTACTTTTGTAAAGTTTTGAATAAATAATTTTTGCTATATTTTATTAAGTTCAACAGAAGATTTAAAAAAAAAATGCTTGCAAATTATGTAATTAGTAGGTGGAAATATGAGTGATGTGATTCATGTAGGAGGTACAAGAAAATATTGACAACATCATTTTTAAGTTAGCCTAGAATTACGTAAGTTAATACAAACCTATAAGTATGAGAAACAATATGTCTTTACTTCTTGACGGATATCACTGAATTTAAAACATACAATCTGAATTGCAGCAGTTAATGATATTTTTCAATACGTACAAAAATAGCACTCAAGTTTCATCTCTGGAGTCACTTTTTTTTTCTCAACGTTAAGTTTTTTTAATGCATAAACGCGTGCCCCGGAATTTTCATTTTTGTTAGTATTTTTTTCCTTTGGATATATTATTTAAAACATTATTTTTAGCCTACTTTCCAAAGGAAAGAAAGGCTTACGAGATCACTTTCCTGTCTGTTTGTGTAGGTCCTTTTTCTGCGACTCTGTGTTCTGTACATATGTGTGCCCCATTGAAACTTATGAACCCGCCAAACGAATTTCACGAAACTCTGTAACCATATTATTCTTAGTGAGGACATCTGACTTTTATAGTTATCGACCAACAAGGTACTTACTTAAAAAATGGTGGCCAATAAATATTTATGGTGATGTCATATCTCAGGAATAATTTACCCGACTGAAACCAAATTTTGTACGCTGAGAGTGCATTAGGTAAGCATTGCATTTAGAAATGGATATTGCTGTAGACCCACCATTTGGAAGATAGTCACACATGGATAAATAAAGCCTTGACGGCATCTCTCGAAAACTAATCAACCAATTATTGCCAAATCTGGCAAGTAAGTAAATACTTTGATAGGATATGTAAACGTTTGTGATTTCATTTGATTAAGGACTTGTTTTTAAAATAGCTGCCATACAAATATTTTAAGTTGATTTGTTGTTTTTACCATACCCTTTTACCAATTTAGACCAAATTTTGTATGCTGGAAGTATTTATTCGAAGCATCATGTATGGCAACACAACTTCTTGTCAGACATTTTGAAAGATAGTGCTACATGAATAAAAAAAATATTTAGGTCATATATCGGGAAACAATTAACTTATTACTACCAAATTTGGCAAATAAGTAGTACTGCAGAAGGTGATGTAAAATGGTACTTTTTAAATATATCAGACACTTATTTTCAAAATGGCGGTCATATAGCTATTTTAGTTTAGTACCGTATTAAATATCGTCAAAATCATGTAATCAATCGCAACATAACTTTGTATGCTAGCAGTATTTAATAAAACTACCAAATGTGTGTACACGGTGCCTCTTTCGTACGCCATTTTATAAGCTAGTGCCACACGAATAAATAAAAAAAATTATATTATTTTTTGGAAACAATCTTACCAAATTTAGCAAAAAAGTAGTACAGGGCCAGTGTTGTGAACTGGTGTGTGTTTAAGTAGGTCAAACACTTACTTTCAAAATGGTGGCAATAAACATTTTACCTCAGTATTTTATATCTACAAAACTACAAAACAAATTTCAAACTGATTTTGTCCCTGGCATTATCTACTATAACCATACATTTTGTCTATAAAGACTCTCCTTACTCCGCCATTTTGTTTGAAGGCACCCCATGAATAAATCATGTTTTTGTCATAACTCTGAAAACAATTGACCTTTACGCACCAAATTTTACACGCATGGAGTTCTACAGTGCGGCATGTAAACTAACATTTTTTAGGTGAGGCAGGATTTTTTTATGGGGTTAATAAAAATAATTTAGGTTTCTGTGATATATTTACTCAACATTTTAACAATATGTAAGCAAATTTTTGTACACCTACAGTATTCACCAGAAACTTCAATTATGCATACAGAGATCATATTTTGTCGACCTTTTTTTTTAAATAGTGCCAAATGAGAAAATTAAACATTTTTACCATTTTTCCGGAATAATTAAATTATTCTCTACAAAATTGTGAACACTATTAGTGCTACAGGAAGCCATGTAAACTTAAATGTTTTAAGTGATGATCATACATTAATATTAAAAATGGCAGCCAAATAAATATTTTTATAATTTTGTCATGTCATTACAATTTAACCAAATTCCACCAAACTTTTATGTTGACAGTATATATTAGAAGTATCGTATAAAATTTTTTTTTAAATAAACTTTGCACTAACAGCATTAAATAAGAAAATAAATTTTTTGCGCAATAACTCTGAGACCAATCAACTGATCCGCCAAATTTTTCACACAAGAAAGGCTACGGTAGGTCATTTATTTTCAAANGAGACCAATCAACTGATCCGCCAAATTTTTCACACAAGAAAGGCTACGGTAGGTCATTTATTTTCAAAAAGACGGTCCTGTATATATTTTAGGTTAGTAAACCCTATCACTCAAAACATTAAACTGATAACATCCGAATTTGATGCTCCGAATCCGACCTCCGTAATGTAGCTGATTGCACGCTAACTTACGGTTCGATGTTTTCACGGTTCGAGTCCCGGGTTAGGCACGTNACCTCCGTAATGTAGCTGATTGCACGCTAACTTACGGTTCGATGTTTTCACGGTTCGAGTCCCGGGTTAGGCACGTGTGTATTTGTAGTTGTCGCACTACTGTTCTATACGTTTAAGGTTTCTGATGTTGCTGTCAACGAGACGTCAAGGCGTTCTTGCCATCTACAGTTTTAAGAACTTCATTATAAATTATTTGTTCCCATGTAGAGGAAAGCAGGCTCATCAGTTATGTCAGTGCCTTCTTGTTTTTCTGGAAAGTTATCCCCTGTACTATTTTTAGATACTGAAAAGTTTCTTCGCCGTGTGACGATTGGTTTAGAGATCAGGAAGTTTGGTACCGAGTCTTTTCAGCAGGATTATGAGTCAGTGACGGAGTTTCATTGGTTGTCTTATTGGGCGATTACTCGCGTTTTTATTATTTTTATTATTTTATGTTTGGGTTTGGGCTCATGCAGCGAGGTGTTTTCTAGTTATTCGAGAAACCTCTGATGTACTTAATTTAAAATCAGATTTTCTTGTTATGCAACTTCTTGCCATTACGCAAAACACGCCTTAATTCATAAGTAAATTTAAATTTCACAACGAAGTATTTTTAGAGATGTTTTACAACTGACAGTAGGTCAGCAGTATTTTTTATCGTCGAAGGTAGAAATGTTATTGGTAATGTTTACATTTTTGTGTTTTATTAGTTTTTTTTACCCAAAAATGTATTTTTACTTATATTCGCATTAGGAACAAAGCAGACGCAATAATCATGCTAACTTCCTTTTGTTGGCTCCATATTAGAGGCCATAAGTTTTTTCAAAATGGGTATTCTNATATATATATATATATATATATATATATATATATATATATATATGTGTGTGTGTCTTTATGTGTGTACACATATACATATAAAACCATGTTTGTATATATATATCTATATTTATATGTGTGCATATGTATATGTGTATATATGTATATGCATATAAAGGTTTATGTATATATAGGTATATGTATATATATGTATATGTGTGTATATGTATATGTGTGTATATGTATATGTGTATAAATGTATATGTGTATTTATGTATATATATGTGTGTTTATGTGTATATGTATGTATATATTTATATATGAAAATGTGTGTATACATATATACATATTTGTTTATTAAATTTCAAGTGTGACAGCCTCTAACAATAATCACATTTTTTTATTTACCACGAATTGATTGAAAGCGTTTTGAATATTATTGCATTTTTTTCTCTGTATTATTAACTTGTATACAGGCAGCCAAGTATGGGAGTGGCTACCGTACTGCACCATCTTAACTTACATTATAAAATGACGCTCACATCGATGAATTACACGCAGTTTGAAATGAAAACATCGTGTTTCGAAGTAAAATCCTTTGCTATAACGGCCACGTACTTTTTCAGATCATAAAATATGACGGGTAAAATTTGCGAGTTGATGTAATTGGAAGATAATCTTCAAACACATTATAAATGTTTTTGGCACTTTAGTGAAATAAACATATCTCGTTCATAGATTTGCTGGTCGTCGTTTTCATAAAAGTCTATAAGGCTTAAATCCTTAATACTTATAGTGTTTTTATTCGACAATTAATTTTTAGTTAATATGTCTAATAATATTTTTATTTAAGAACTTTTTAATCATGGCGTAAATACTTAGATTTGCAGCTGTTAGATTCGAATTTTTTTATCGCGATTTTATAGTTTCTTCAAATAAGCATTTAATGTTGCAGATATAAACAATTACTATATCTAGAATGTTATTTGCTATTCCTTTAAGATAACGTTTTTGATTATATAGCTGTTAGTATTTTATTTCCTACATTTTGCTTCATATAAGTAGTTTCGTTAATCATGAAAAAGTAAGAATATGAAAATAGGATGTTTGCATTGCGTATACGTTTCTGTTCAAGCGTATGAAAAGTATCGGGGGATCAGGCCCTGCCATCTTGAATTATTTTTATTTTCGGCTACTACCCGCAAACTTGGATTTTGGATGGATATTTTGGGACGAGAAGACACAGGGTATAACATAATGAATTTTCATAAATTTGTTCGGTTCGACTGCCGTAGCTATTATGACCTCTGTAGTCACTCCCACAAAATAATCCATTATTCTACCTCAGCTGTTAAAAGTTAGAGAATATAAAATGCAGAGATTCTGTAACAATTCAAGAACTTTAAGAAAGGTATTATTCATACTTTGTCGTGCCAAAAGATGTAATACACCTCCTGAAATCGAATTTGTGGCGGAAAATGTATAAAAATAATTCGACAGGGACAGACCTCCTTAATGGTGTCATTAATTGTGAAGCATTTAATTAGCTTTACTTGATTGTAGCAGTTAGGCGTTATCGATACCAGTTTAGGTTTTTTTCAATATATTAGTATTTTGTTACCAAACATTTTATATATTAAAGTATTATTTACTTTCAAATAAACACTTCCTCTCCCTCCCCACTCCCACCATCCCCAAGTAATATGTATGTGTCCTCTTCTTTTGTGTCTGTAACCTGGTAGCCGTCGGTGATGAACATCCAACGATTCGAGCGATCGAACCCACGTAACCAAGAGTAATCGACAGAAATAGCTTCTCACAGAAACAAGAGCACACGCACAAAATGTCGTCCTTTGAACAGAGCCGCGCATAGAGAACCGTGACGTGGGCAGCATACCGTCAAATGAACTCACGAATTTTTGCGTTCTCTTTATTTACGGTTCCAGTGTTCTCATTTCGTTGATGCGGGGGAAAGAGAGATAAAAAAAATTATAAAAGAAAACGTGGTCGCTCACGAACGATTTCTCTTCTGCGGTTAAGCGTGCAACAAGTTCTACCGGGGTGGAATGGAGAGGGGGTAGGGTAGGGTTGGATAGATGGAACTCCTTTAAGGGGGTGGTAGGTGGTGGTGGGGGTGGTGGTAGACGTAACCCAGTCGGCAGTATGTGTGGTCTCGGCAGGGATTGATCACGGACACGAAAGGACGCTATGTTTATTCCCGTCGGCATCAGCTATTTATCACGATAAACAACGAAGTATGCCATGTCGCAGACCAGCTCCGCAATATTCCATCCGTCTGCGTTACGGGTGGAGGGGAAGGAAAAACGGCCCGGGGGAGGGGGGAAGGAGTCCCTGTTTTGTTCAGGATCGACTGGCTGTAATAGTATTTCAACTCTTGGTATATATCGCGACAAACAGCGCCGTTCGTTCCCATGGGCATACGCTTCTGTTTCTTTCTTCCACCCGGCGACAATACGACCAACCGCACGACGACAATGACGATTAGTTTTGCTATGGGCAACGGTGTTTCCGGGAGTCAGGGCATCGCCGGCAGGGCTACGAACCATCGTGGAAATGAAACTGAAAATCTCGGGTTGGGAAGGTCTGTTCTTCTTAAAAAAATAAAATAAAAATTTGAGCTTTTTGCGATAGGAGAACGTTTCCAGAGATACTCTTTCAGTATAGTCCATTAAAATGTTCTTAAAACTTTTTGAATCAAACCTTTAAAAAAATCACCCCATATATGACGTGGTTGGTTGTTTTCTAATTATGTTTTGTATTACAAACTTTTTATACACGTGTTAACATAAAATAATATAAAATGCCTCATTTTTGGTTAAATAGAAATGTTATTTAAATACTCTCAATACATTATATTTAATTTATAATTAATATGATTAGGAACAGTGAGAAAATAAGTGTGTTGGTAATGCCTAGTAAGAAAGAGTACTTATGCCAAATATTATTACACTGAATGCGCACGAAATGCGGTGTTGCGTTGTCCTTTGGTTTAATTTTCTAGACTTAGTAAAGCTTTGTTTACATGACGCGGAGGAACATCTTGGAAGTAGAACTTCAGCAGGGCTTCATAAAAGTTGGAAGAAACTGAATGGGCGATAAGTATACATCGTAAGTGAGCCCATGACCTTCAAAACAGGGATTAGGTAGGCAAAATGTTTTAGTAAGTTGCTGTTCTTGTACAATCTAATGATGTGCTGCAAAATGTAGCAAATAAAAAAATATTATTTTTTTAAAACAATGATTTGGTAGGTTACCCTAAGTAGCTTTTTTTTTCTCTCAAGATTCGTAGTTTTTGGCATTAAATATGACTGAATTGGTCTTGTAATCTATATCTGTTTTTAGCCCCGTAGAAGTACCTATAGGCCTAGTAGATATGTTGTTAACTCACCCGGTAAGTAGGTATGTCCCTAACTCACCCGGTGGACGTATATGTTCTCGTCAATGGACCTGTGAGATTTTAATAGCACAAAATAGGCAACTCGCATAGAAAGAGAATGAATTCACGTTGAGTTGTTATTTCGAGGCAAGAAAACACCAAGTCTTCGCCCCAAACTGAATTCTATCCGGAGGATATAAATTTGCTTGCAGGCCTCAAACAAGTAAGCTGGCTGCAAAATAAATGAATACTAAGGCCTTGCATACCCGAAAGTGATGGATAATTTGGAGGTCTTCGTGCTTGTAAAGCATGTTGAATGATAGCACTATGTTGTACAACAGTCTCGAGAAAAGTCCGTGCTTAGAGGGAAAAATGCTGAAGACGTGCCAAGATGAACGGATGTTATGAGGTGCGTTTGGGTGTTAGAATTTTGAAGAACTGTGGTACTCCTTATAGAGAATTTCAGACAGCAATATTCTGGAAAACGAGACATTTCCTTACCTGACTTCATCGGCGCACAATTTAAAGCGCAGTCAGTTTCCCTTGAACAGAGGCAAAATTTTCTTTTCAAATGTACCACCTCGTCAATATTTCACAGCATAATTTACAAATAAAAATTTACTTCAAAAATTTAAAAAATTTAAGCATGTAAATACATAATTTAAGAGCTTATAAACATACGTCAGAAGATGGATTTGGTAAACTCCATGGCAGGGAATAGGGGCTGAGGATCGCAAAATCGGCTGCCATCTTGGATCCACTATATTGTCTCCAGCCTTCATCTTGTTTCCGTCAACTATCTTGTTTCCGTCCGCCATTTTGTTGTTGCAGTTAATGCTTTCTCATTCCGTCTTGGCTGTCTGTCATTCCATCTTGTCTCTCTCTAATTTCATCTTGTCTCTTTCCTTTCTCCACCAGTTAAATCTTGACGCTTTCTTCTCCCGCCGTCTATGTAGTTCCTCCGCCGCCTGCTAGGGGCGCTGGTGTGTCCGTCATCTCGTTTGCAGTAGTTCCTTCATCGCCCGTTAGGAGGTGCTGGTGTGTACCACTGTCGTCCGCCATCTTGTTTACAGTAGTTTGTCATTGAGAGACAATGAGTATTGTTATTTATTTTTTCGCAGAGCTCAAAAATCTTGTGGAGGGATGAGAGATCGAACTGCCAGACCTTAAGGTCGCCAGTATGGTTGACGCCCTAGCCAACTGAGCTATTAGGGCATGTGTTTAACAAGTCTTTAAATGAAGTATAAGTTATTATGTAATTATGGGGGGAAAATTATAAAAAATTCAAAAAAAGCTATATATAAAAATATTTATATATTTATTTTATATACATTTTTAAAATAACCCATACATACCTCATCGCATAAAGCAAAACAATTAGATGTATGTAAACATAAAAAAAAATATTTTTTTTTATTATTTACATAATACATAACAATTATGGATTTTGGATTTTAATTAATTTTTATAATTTTTTTTACTTGCAATATTCACAGATATAAATGTATCAAGCGACAATTCTACCAACTCGTATTTTCAAGAACAATTCGATTATGAAAAGGTCGGTTAGAAAAAGAGTAATTTTATAAATAAAAGTTATGTCTTTAATTAATATTTTTATTTAAGGTCTAAAATGTACAGACACAAGTGTATCAAGTGACAAATTCGAATTTTTTAGAAAATATAATTGCATTAATATGACCAGCGCCATGTTGGATTTTATAAGCATATAAATATTTTAGCAAATATACCAAGTGATATATATTTTCGGACTTGTGTTTTCTAGTCGAATACTAAAGTAACATTATGAACTTTGGCTATTAAATTCAATATATCGTCGAAAAAGTGCAAATAATCAAAGGATCGATTTTATTAATTATTTAATGAAATATGTAACGAGTCTGAACTCAAGTACAACGCAGTGGTTGCCTTACCACAGGTCATGTTATATCTGTCCCCCACGAACTTATAAGCATAGTTGGCCATAATTTCCGAAACGTTTAAGTTATAGTCGCCAAATTCGAACTTTAACAACTTTAGGTACTGCTCGTGGCACTGATAAATGTGATATGGCTCATTATGCCTTAAGCCATTTTGTAAGCATAGTTGGTTGCCATTTTAAAACTGTCAAATTCATATCATAGACATCGCCTCTGATGTCGATGAGGTTGGTCGGGTCAATTAGGCCTTAGACCCTTTTATAAGCATAATTAGTCTGAATTTCCGAACTGTTAAAGCTATAGTCTTCCAATTCATATCATAGACGTCGGCCCTGATGTCGAAAGGGATTGCAGGGTCAAGCACGCCTTAGGCTCTCTTATAAGCATAATTAGTTATAACTTTCGAACTGTTGAAGATATGGCAGCAAAATTCGTAGCAGGCTACACCCCCGACGACGAAAAGGATCGCAGGGTCAAGAAGATCTTAAGCTCTCTTATTATAAGCATAATTCGTCATAATTTCCGAACTGTTGAAGATACAGCAGCAAAATCTATATGATACGCATCACCCCCTTCGACGAAAAGGACTGCAGAGTCAATTAATATTTAAGCCATCTTATAAGCATAGTCGGTTCCCATTTCTCATCCACCAAAACTATAGTCGCCAAATTCTTTACATAGACCTCGTCCCCGATGTCAACCAGGGTGGTAGACCCAAGTACGCCCGAAGCCCTCTTATAAATATTGTTTACAACCATTTCCCACCTGTTGAAGCCATATTCATCAAATTTAAATCATATACATCGCTCCCGACATCGAACAGGGATGCAGGGTAATTACACAATTTCCCTTCTTATAATCATAGTTAACAGCCATTTCCCATCCACTGAAGCTATACTTACCAAATTAATATCACAGGCGCCACTTCCTACAACGAATAGGGTTGCAGGGAAAAGCCTGCCTGAAGCCCTCTTATAAGAATAGTTGGCCACCATTTTTTCAAACTGTTTAAGATACATCCACCAAATTCATAACACAGACATCGCCACCGACAACAAACAGGGTGGTTGGGCCAAGTACACCCTAAGCCCTCGCATAAGCATAGATGCTCGACATTTCCCACCCACCAAAGCTACGGTCACCAAATTCATATCACAGGCATCCCTCCCGACATCGAATAGGACAGCGAGGTCAATTATACTTTAAGTATTCCTATAAGCATATAGGTCTGCCACCTCCTATCTGCTGAAGCAACAGACATAAGATTTATATGACAGGCATCACTTCCGCCAGCAATCAAGGATATAAATACAAGTAGGCCTTAAATTTTGTTATGAGCATAGTTGGGCAGCATTTCTGAACCTTTGAAGTTCGGGAGCATGTAACAGCCGTCCACACATGTAAAGAAAATAAAGGTATACATACAAGTGCGTAGCACAGTTACCGATGCATGTAGGAGTGTAAGGTCTGAAATAGCACACACATTCATCGGCCTGCACGCACTCGGCAATCGCCCACCGCACCCCTCGTCGTCTGCTACAACAGGTGTGTACCAACTTGGATCCTCATCGGCGACAACTAGCCTCCCTTAGCCCACCGACATCCAGTTTGTATATATAATTGTGAATATAAATACACAAATAAACGTTAGCATGGGTAACATACAACAAACAAGAATATGCAAAAAAAAATTAGGTATATAAAAATGCACTGCGAGCATGATGTACATAGACGTGGGTAACGGTAAAATACATATATAGTAATATAAACAAACACAGTTATCCCAACACAAGGGTCAGCCACCCAAGTCATTATTAGCACGTGTAACCCCTAACAACCAGTCAAATATATTTAAAAAAAAAAAAGTATACGATTGCTTTGATAACAAGACATACGTAGTCTCAGATAACATTAAAAAAAATGCACGCGTTAATATAAATAAACACAATCATCCAAATTTGAGGGTCGGGGAAACAGAGTTTAAAATATATTAAACCTCTCTACATGAAAGTAGTCATTGCATGTTCAGCCCTACACATGAAACTTACCACTGCGATAACTGTGATTCAGTGTTTACCAGCAGTGATAACCTGTATAGACATAATAAGAAGTTCAAAAGCAATGTTTGTCGTTGATCGGGAAGCGAGTGCGAGTATTCTGGTAAGACATTTGCTAACAGATCCAGTGTCAAATGCTACGAAGATTGTAACTGCCCATTTGCCATTGTCTACAAGACCTACCCATGTGATAACTACAGTGCGGTATATGTGAATAAGTGTGGCTTGAATGCTCACAACAGGAAATTTTCTACATGAACATACACCATAATTGTTTTGCTCGAATTAAGAATAAGTTGAGTGTGTATCAAATATTATTATGTATTCATTTTATTTCAATTATGTATAAGAATATAAAGTTTATAAATAACTTCTGTGTTATTCATTTATTTTAACACACGCTAATATTAGTTTCACTATCACGCAGACCTGAAAGATTTCCCCATCACTAGGAAGAAATTATCATATTTTGTATAAGTCTGAAAGAGAATTAGTTTTTTTGTATAGTTTCGAGTCTCTAACTCAGACACCTACTCCATACCTAATCTTAGGAGGTAGTTTAATTATATCAGCCTAATTTAAGCAAATAAACAGGTTACTGTTAAACACGACAGAGTCGTGGTTTTATTTGTTAACGGGGCGCTCTTAGCCGCGAGGCCATACCGCACCCCGGCCTCCCAGTAGGCGGGGAAGAGGGATCACGCCCTCTCATGGCAGACATGACCAGCGCTTTCTGAATTGACCAAACCCGTTTGCCCCGACCTGTACACAGGCCGCACCAGGCAGAGCCCCGATCTGATATTGCAGATCGCACAGAGCATGTCCTACCACAAGGCCTGAGATTCTAGCACTCAGATTACCAAGCGTGTGGTATAGCCGGAGCACTACCCACGCCCCTGACGTGATCTCGGGCACGCCCCCGGAACAATCCTGTTCAACGTCCGGCTCTTTTAGCAAGAGGGGGAATCTCTCCGAGCCTTCTCCAGCATGCGGAGTCAACCACTGCCAGCACGAGTCCAACCTCGTCTGATCCAAATTCCAGGGAGTACCCCTGGATGGGCCAAGCGGATCATCCCGTGCTCCCTCTTAATTTCCATGGCACGTATGGGTTTTCCTGTGTCCGACTGCGTCGCCTAACCTCCATGCGGGAGTGTGCGGAGTCCCTCAGAACAGGTGGGTACCGCCATGACCGTCCGGTTTTACTCCCTTTGCTGTCTTCACCAGGAGCCGAGCTCACACGAAGCCGCACACCAGGCCGACTCGCAACATCAGACACGCGTCCTTTACCATCCTAGAATTTCTTCACAGGGAAATTCCTGTTTTGGGCCCCAGTGGCCTGAGTGCCAAGAGGTCCAACACCCCACCAAGTGGTCGGGCCTTGGTACTATCTATCGGCCCAAGCCATCACGGCAGATACCCCTGAACAGCCGCTAGAAAACTGTTTCCCATAGGGCACGGGCGGCAGAGCCCAGTCTGTTTAATCAGGGGTGGCACGAGAAGCCCTGGGTTGCCATGGATGTTGAGAGGCTATAAGAGACGCATCACCCATCCTTTCCGGAAACCGGTAAGTAAGTTCGTCTCGGCTACCATAGCCTAGTACTGCCACGCCACCTCGAATGACCAGCCTACACTCCCCCCACCGGGGTGACCGTACGATCCTCCCCCCAAGCAAATAAACAGACAGAAAATCACATGCAAAGCTAATTGAACAGATGCAAAATATGCACACATAAATTCCGCACATGGTAATTACATACGAACATGCCAATCACCCTCACCCACCATCTTATCGTCGCCATCGTCGTCTGCTAGAACACACCTCAGGTTACTGGCATCTTGCATTCTTTGACGGCTGCTTGAGCACAACACAGATGATCAACCATCTTCGTTTCTCCACCCGCCCACTAGAGTGCACGAACATGGTCTGCGAAGGTCATCTTCAACCATCTTCATTTCCCCTGTCACCTGTCAGTAAGCGTTAACGCCGTTAGCTTTCCCGATGGCGACCGCTAGGAGTACTATTGTAGTTACACATGGCCAAATTCCGTTGTGCAGCAGGCAGGACACACCCCCATGCATGAAGTACTCGATGACAGTAGTTTAAAAAAACTCCAGACACACGTAGTTGCGATCCAACCACCAATGAGGGTTGCATCTCACCGGTTCCGATAGCACAGGGAGACTACAGCAGTGTGGTTCGACAGTGAGGGCTAAAAGTCGCAATATACAGCGTCAGTCTAACACGAGGGCTGGGGGAACTGCGTGCAACTTATGAAACCACCTCATACATTAACAATTAATTCCCATGATAAATAATAAAATACCAACACATACGCAAATGCGCTACGAGCGCGAACTCGTATCCAACCTCTACTATAAAAAATACCTGTTAGTTACACAGTTCATGATAGTTATAACAGTGTTGCTATTGCGTCGAGAACTGTAGTAAAAAGCTGGAATGCCCGACAACAGGAAAAGAGAATATGTTCACTAGGACCAACCTCAGAAAAAAAATTCTACACTGTGCCAATTACAGTACACTATTTGCTAGCTGTGATAGTTTGAAGACTCGTTACACGACTTGTAAAGGCCGCGTTCATTTTCTGGTAACCAAACATCATGCATTTAAACCAGTTGTCATGCAACAGACGACACTGCTACGCGCTGATGCAAACAGATAATAAAACATATTAATTACAAAAGCAAATACTTTTAAGCATAATTACTATCTATGCTTATAAGAGGGCTAAAGGCATAATTGCCCTACTTATCTGATCGACTTCAGAGGCGACGCATATGAAAAGAATTTGGCAGTTATAGCTTAAACTGTTCGGAAATTACGAATAACTATGCTTTTAAAGGGGCCTAATGCATAATTTACCCCACCTCCTTCATATACATCAGGGGCGATGTCTATGATATGAATTTAATGACTATAGCTCCAACAGTTGGAAAATGGAAGTAAACTATGCTTATAAGAGGGCCTAAGGCATAATGAGCCATATCACATAGATACGTTCTATTAGTAGTACTTACAGCTCAAATTTGGTGACTAAAAATTAAACTTTTCGGAAATGATGGCCAACTATGCTTAAAAGTTCGTGGGGGTCAGATATAGGACTACTGCACTTAAAACATGTCCTGTGGTAAGGCAACCACTGCGTTGTTCTTGAGGCTTGGACTGGTTGCATAATTAATTAAAAAAATAATAAAACCAGCTATGCCTACTGAATTCAATATGGCATCGAAAAAATGCGATTAATAAAAGTTCATAATGTTACCCTAGCATTCGACTTGTTAACACAAGTCCGATAATATGTAACACTTGGTATTTTAACTAATATATTTATGTGATTTTAATACCCAATATGGCACTGATCATAATTATGCAATCATATTTTCTGAGGATATATATTCTTATCTGTCTAATAAATACGAATCTGTAGACATGTTACATTTATACCTTTTTGTAAAAGTTAAATAAATATAAAAAAATTAAATACCATATACATAACTTTTATTTATAAAATTACGCTTTTCGTAATCGATGGTTGTGACATCATAATCTAATTATTCTTTAAAATACGAGTTGGTAGACATGTCGTTTGATACGTTTCTATCTGTAAATTTACAAATTAAGTAAAAGTGATTAAATATTGTAAAATTACCAAATCCATTCGTAAATTTTTTGTAAATTATTAATAAATATATATGATTGTTAAAAATATTTTCCTTCTTTTTATGAGTACATCCATCTAATCATTTTGCTTTATATTATGTGGTATGCAGGGCTTCGTTAAAAATATATAAATGTAATATATAAAAATTTTTAATTAATAATAATTTTGAAATTTTTAAAAAATTTGACCTTTATAAACACGTATTTACAATACTTAATTAAAACCCTTACTCCAGCACATAAGCTGATAGCTCAGTTGGTTAGAGCATCAACCATGCAGGCGGTCACAAGGTCTGACAGGTCAATCCTGCACCGCTTCATAAAATTTTTTGAGCTTTGGGAAAAAATAAATACCAGCACTCCTGGTTGTCGCTTGACGACTTTACTGTAAACAAGATGGCGGACGACAGTGACACAGGCGCCTTCTAGCAGGCGATGAAGGGACTGCTGCAAACAAGATGGTGGCACTGCAAACAAGAGGATGGCACTGCAAACAAGATGACGTACACACACCAGCACCTCTAGTAGGCGGTGAGGGAACTACTTAGATGGCGTGCTAAGAAGGCTACAAGAGAGTGAACTGGAAGAGAAAGGAAAGAGACAAGATGAAATGACAGAGCATGAAGAAATAAGATGGCATGATAGCCAGCCAAGATGGAATAAGAGAGCTTGAAAAAACAAGACTGAATGATAGAACATTGAAAATATAAGATATAATGGTATAGCCGAAAGAGCAAAAACAAAATGGCGGACGGAAACATAATAGCGAGTACAGACAAGATGGCTGGTGATAACAATATGACGACCGGAAACAAGATGGTGGATCCAAAGGGGCGGCCAATCTTTCGATCCTCAGCTCCCAACCCCTGCCCAAGAGTCTACCAAATCTATCTACTTACATCGATTATCTTAAAGATTGCATTCGGTATTTTATAACATTTAACTTATCGATACTAAAAAAAATAGACTTGTAAATGTTTTAAGCACATATTAAAATGTAATGTACCAAAGTTCCTTAAAATGGTGAATATATATTATTTTTAAAATGGCTTCAGTGAAATGCTTGTAAAATATAATTTTATTTGTCATTGATTATTACAACTTTAATTTCTTAGGACTGCAGGTGGCTGCGCGGTTGGTATGCTCAGCTCCCACCAAGGCGAACCGTGTTCAATCCCCAGCCGGGCCACTCCGGATTTTCGCATGTGGGGATCGTGACGGCTTTTCTCGGCGATCTTCTGTTTCCCCCACCCTTTCAAACCGGTGCTGCTCCATTCTCATCTCAATCACCCAAATCGGCTCTCAAGACTACGCTATTAAGAGTCGCCCAAATCTCTTCATTCACTCACTTTAATTTCTTAACAACCTTTAACTATAGAGTTGAGTAAAAGATTACTTTCATCAAACTGCACTGGGGGAAATTGATTACGTTTTTTCAATAACAAGAGATTATTTCCCGTTAAAAACTATTTCACTAAAGCATTTTTTTTTTTGTGAAATACACATAGAAGTCGTAGCAGGCGTATCTCAAACGACCGTGCTTCGAAGAAAATGATCATAGCTCATTTTCGAAATTTTTTTTATCGGAAATTGTGTGTTCGGTTGGTGTGGCTCGCTAGAGCTACTCAAAGAAATTTTAAAGTTTTTCCCAAATTCTGGTGAAATTTTTTTTTTACACCATTATTAAAATACGTTACCGTGTTCCAAAATGACCGTCGTTCAAAACTATTTAAGTAACATGCAAAATCGATTCTAATAAATATTTGCTGTTAACCAAACAACACGGCTTGAATAAAATACCAACGGACCTTATTTATGTATTTTATACAAAATACAGGAAGCCTACTTCATACATTACGGTCGATATTCAGGAAGGCTTCAAACAAGAATGCAATAAAATGTGCTTGCCTTAATGAAGTTCTCGCTTGTTTCGAGATTTTGGTGAGAGGAAATTCTTGCATAGCCCTAAAATTATTAGCAGATTTAGTTACCTACACGCGGGATAATTATTTTATTCGTGCACGTGGTTTGCTGGCACGATTCTCTTTAAACATTTGCATATTCTCTACGGTCTCGGGGCGTTAAAAAGACCACGCCTACCCATTTAAGGTGTAATCAAGAATCGAAACGAGTTCTGACTATCTTGTTAAACAAGACGTTGCCTCATAAAACACGAGTCCGTGGGGAAATGTGAGCAGCTCAAATTCAGTTTTTTATACCAAAAAGAGTTACCAAATCCGAAGTTTCCACAAAATTAAGTACAAGAACGCAGAAAAAGTAACTTATAAAAAAACTGCGTAATTTTAATATCTTATTTTGCAACTGCTTGATTTAAAATTTCAACCACCCATGATTGCGTTTAATATTTGAGTGCCAAGTGACACAGGCGTGCAAGTATTGCCTCTTTGGCTTCAATTCCCAATTTTAGATTTTTTTTTTTTTTGCTTATTGTTTCATATTTTAAGATGAAGGTACAGTTCTGGAAAAACGTCATACCGGGTGAGTCGCCCACGCCTTTATTTCTGTATGTATGGAACCCACAAACAACACCATTAATTTAACACATCTCCGCTGTCGAATAATTGCCTCTCGTGTAGCCGAGTCCCATGCCGTGTACGTACTCGTTACGGCGCCTCGTCTGTTAGCTGAACANGAATAATTGCCTCTCGTGTAGCCGAGTCCCATGCCGTGTACGTACTCGTTACGGCGCCTCGTCTGTTAGCTGAACATTCGACACTGTTGTCAGCCTGCACCAATCAGGGGCGCGAAAATAGAGACTCGCTACAAAACAGCACGTGCGCGNACATTCGACACTGTTGTCAGCCTGCACCAATCAGGGGCGCGAAAATAGAGACTCGCTACAAAACAGCACGTGCGCGTTGATTCCTTTTCGTCAATACAGTAAGCCGTGACTGTACTTTTATGTCACATGAAGAAACACAATGCCTCGAAGCGAGGCAGATGTGTGTTACTAAGGACGCAATCGTCACGTATCAACGCATTCTGTAAACATCGCAATAATCTGTTTCAACGCAATGAACGGATGTGCATTCCTTTGAAAAGTGACTGTTTCTCAACGCATTGCTGAAACATCACCACCCGTTCACAGCATACTGTACTGGCGACAAGGAATCAATGCGCACGTGTTGTTCTGGTACGATGCTAGATGGGTAATATGGTGTGCGGGTTGCATAGATGAGGAAAAATAGGCGCGGGCGACTCGCCCGGATACGTTTATAAACTCGTGGATAAAGTTTCAATCCGAGAATGTCACAGAAAAAATACTACGAATTCAGAATACGGAAAATATATTTGACTTTAATAGAATTGTTAGGTAGATATATTTGTCTGTTTTACACTTCGCTCTTGAGATCGCAACTTCAACACCACATGGTTACACACTCAGTGGGGAACATTTACGCAAGATAGCTTCCATTATTTGTGGCCGCGGTGGTGTAGTGGCTCGAGCGCTCGCATCCCACCAAGTCGAGCAGGATTCGCTTACCGGTGGAGGTCGCTCCCGGACGATGCCGCCGGTCGGCGGGTTTTCTCGTGGATCTCCTGTTCACCGTCTCTTTCATTTTGGCGTTTTTTCAAATCCACCTCGCTTCACCGTCGTCTGCTTTCAAGACCTCGTTGTTAAAAGTTGCCAAAACTCTCCACTTTAATGATGTTTGCCAGTGGCGTAGTTCAAGCTCCCAGGAGCATGTCTGTGAGACGTAATGTTTATCACAAATAATACTAACGTAATAATTACGGGAAGGTATAAACACGTGTTGCGCTTTGTTTCTTACGACATCCTGTGGGTGATGGAAAGCTGGAGGATTGAGTTACGAGGGTTATTCGGAAAGTAAGGTCCTAATCGCCGTAGCTAATCGAATGTTGCGCAAATTTTGTAACGCGCGTGCGCACCGACTCCTGGCATACCTTGCTCATCAAACTACGCCATTTGCATTGATATTTTTGCAGTGTGCTCTTTACAGTGTCAGTTCAAAATGTTTAAAACAATTGATCAGCCCAATAACNTTGCATTGATATTTTTGCAGTGTGCTCTTTACAGTGTCAGTTCAAAATGTTTAAAACAATTGATCAGCCCAATAACTGTGAAATACGGTCAGTGATTCGGTTTTTGACAGCAAGGAACGTTTCAGCAGCGGAGTTCATCGACGGATAAGTCAAGTGTATGGCCCCAATGCGATGAGTGACAGCAAAGTGCGTAAGTGGGCGAGAGCTTTCAAGGACGGANTTGCATTGATATTTTTGCAGTGTGCTCTTTACAGTGTCAGTTCAAAATGTTTAAAACAATTGATCAGCCCAATAAATGTGAAATACGGTCAGTGATTCGGTTTTTGACAGCAAGGAACGTTTCAGCAGCGGAGTTCATCGACGGATAAGTCAAGTGTATGGCCCCAATGCGATGAGTGACAGCAAAGTTCGTAAGTGGGCGAGAGCTTTCAAGGACGGACGAGAAAATGTCCATGATGAACCGCGACCAGGCCGACCATCAGTGATCACAGAAGATTTGGTCAAAGCCATGGACGAAAAGATTTGTGAAGACCGGCGATTCACAATTTAAACTTTAGCATTGGAATTTCCGAATGTGGACAGTTACAGACTGGTTATCCTCACAGGCAGCAGACGTCTATGACTTAGGCATACAAAAGCTTGTAGAACGTTATGACAAATGTTTAAAAAAAAATATGGAAACTATGTAGAAAAATAGAGAAACATGTAAGGAATTAAATAAAAAAAGTTTTTTGAAAAAAATCTGTGATGGTATATGTTTTATAAGAAATCCGACCTTACTTTCCGAATAACACTCGTATTTTCAGCGGAAGCTTTGACAAAATTGATTTATCCAACGCTTAAAGCAGGGTGCGTGATTTTTCGGCTTTGCTCGGCTTTGCTCGGCTTTACTCGGTTTTGCTCGGCTTTGCTCGGCTTTACTCGGTTTTGCTCGGCTTTGCTCGGCTTTGCTCGGCTTTGCTCGGCTTGGCTCGGCTTTGCTCGGCTTTGCTCGGCTTGGCTCGGATTGTCTCGGATCTGCACCGATCGGCCACGTATCAGCACCGATCGGCTCGGAACTGAACCAGCCAACGCCTTGAGCACTGACAGGGCCACATCGTCCTCTTTCAGTCCTACTCCAGTCCCTACACGTCAGTTAGTTGATAGCTCACGACACAAGTAGACTGCTATTAAAATAATTAGCAGTTCTTCCGACGAAGAAGATATTGTGATCGCATATGTGTCAAGTTAGATACAGAAACAACTGCCAATATTCTGCTCATAACATCTTATAGTACCTATTCGTTTTGTACATTCAGTTATACCAGAATATTCAATTATTTTACGTGTCGTAACAGTGTAGTATAGCCCATTCTAGATGACTTCCAACTTTTCTGAAGCGCTGCTTAACTTCTACTTCCAGGATATTCATCCGCCTCATGCAAACAAAGCTTGACCAAGTCTAGAAAATTACACCAAAGGGACAGCGCACTGGATTCGTGCGCACTCAGTGTAATGATATTTTGTATAGCAACAGTTTCTTACTAGACACTACCAACATACTTATTTTCACATTGTTTTTAAATAATAATTATGAATAAAATATTATAATTTATATAAATGTAAATAACATTTATATTTATACAAAAAATATACTTACTTTTATATTATTTTATATTAACACAAGTATAAAACGCTTGTGATACAAAACATAATTAGAAAATAACCAAACACGTGATACATGGGGAACTTTTTGAAGTTATTCAAAAAGTGTGAAAAAACCGGAATTAACAATACAAAAAATATAAATCTGTTGATACATTGTTAACAATTAATATATTTCAATTACACATTAATGCCATGTAATTTACTTTTGTATTTTTGAAAGTAATAATTTGAAAACTATTTGCCAATAATATTTTTGTGACACCACAAGTGGATTAAAGCAAATTTTACGAAACGTTAACGTAGAATGTGTAAAACTGATGAATAAATGTTTGCAAGCAAGTACTGTAGACTTCAAAAATAGTATAAGCGCGGAGCTACATTAAGAATTCTGTACGTTTCTTAATTCAATGTGTTGTAATAATGCCATATTTAAGTTGTAGATTTTTATGAAAAGCTTTGACAATTAGTTTTCAAAAAAAATTGTTTGTAAAAAGTACAAAATTTTTTTACTGTAATTTTAATAAAAATTTTAACGTGAAAAGAATGAAGATTTAGTGATAAACGTATATAATAGACCTATTTTACATATCTGGGAGGTGTTTGTAATAAATTACATAAAACACTTACTAAACAAGGTCCTAAACAGAAAAACTACACAATTACTTTTTTACATTCTGTATTTTATATACACACGTTGTTATTTTAACTTTTCGATACAACATAGATATTTTTTTCCATACAGACTGATTGGACCTTCGGAATTGTTGCTCTCAGCAGTAAAATCACATAGGAAAGGTTGTTGAATGATTACCCATATAATATGCAGCTTCCCACTTGTGAAGTAATGCTATAGTGTTAAACTGAAAACACTTCTTTCGCAAAATATCTCTCTAAACATAAGCAGGAGCTGTAGTTATTGATAAGCGTGTGTAAAATTATCTGTCACTCAAATCAGTGGTACCAGCTGTATATGAAGCTTTCCTTCCGCCATTCAGGAAATGACAGTGACAATTTTCTGAATACCCTACATTTCGGATCTTTGCTTCCGTACGGTCAATTTTTTTTATTATATTTTATTTTCGAGATAAGGTATAGGGCCTAAAAGTCTATGAAAATTTTTCCATATATTTTGTATCTTAATATTTGTATTATATGGAAAACAATTTCAAAAACTAACTCATAGTATTTATATTTATAATTAGTATTACAGATCACCTAGGGCTTATCCAAGTTAATAAAAGGTAAAGGTCTTGATAAAGAAAAATTAATTTTAATTGCTTTATTTATATTTAATTATATAAAGAGAAATACAGCAATTTTTTAAAAATACAATTAAGTACCCTAATTATTCAAAATTATAATTTATATCAGTGAGCCCAATTTATACGCCAATCTCTTTTATAATTGAAGTCGTTACCATTGACTTTATATTACCTACATTCACTTATTATTAAATAAGTAGTTACACATATGCGATTTAAGTGCCCACTATCGTACATTTACATAATTTAAAATGTACGCCACTCACGCACGAAGTCCCACTTTCCTACAATCTTGCCGGTCAATCTGTCTCTGCTCTTCCTGATGGCCGTGCTCTGCTTTCTCTGGTGGCTGCGCGGTAGCCCCGTTGTCCCTTGTCACGATGATCTCGTACGCTACGCACTAATGGCCATTCATGACATTTTTTTGCTCAACCTACCTTATTGCTAAGTATTAAGTATACGTCCGACGTAGGGACTAGAGCTGATTGCTTCTCATGGCTAGGCTCCATTCTCCTGAAAGGAAAGGAATTCATTCGAAGGTGGTGTTCATCGCGGCAGAGAGGAATTGGGCAGCCATGGCCACCATTTAGCAGAGGCACGTTCGTGGCTTATATACAGCGTGATTCTAAAATCATGGGACAAACATTGAGGGATGGTAGAGCTCACTATAACAAACAATTATTGTATATAAATATATGGGTGGGAGTGACGCGTTGAGGACCAAACACAAATATAACACATGAAATGCAACACAGTGTTTATTTACCACGTCGCCGCTAAATGCCTTTTTACAGCAATGTTTATAATAATTGCTCAAAATTGCTACCACCGACAGTAATGTAAGCTTGGTAGCGTCGGTGGAGTGATTGGCGAACAGATTCAAATACGCCGGGTATTTCACGCACGCCACCATTGTAAGTCAATCACGCCATATGTAGAGGTCGCCAAGCATGCGTGACTGTTGGTGGATGCATTTCCAGCAACTGTTTTTTAAAAATTTTCTGTACGGAATCACTTGTTAAGTATGCTGCTAATGAACATTTTATGTTTCCATTAATGTTTTACGTTTTTGTGTTTGTGCCTCAACGCGTCACTTCCACCCATGTATTCCTATACAATAATTGTTGGTTTTAGTGAGCTTTACCACCCCTCAATGTTTGTCCCATGATTTTAGAATCATTCTATATAGGTACCCGAGATGACCTGGTACAGAAGTTTCATCACACCTCGAATGGGGAGACGCGGACGGCTCTTTCGACATCGAGGTCTTGAGAGCCGGTGTGAGGGTGAAGCAAGGTGAGTGAAGAGCAGCACCGGAATGCAAGGGCGGGGGGTAACGGGAGATTCCCGAGCAAACCCGTCAACCAGCGGCATCGTCCAACGCGATTCCCACGTAGCTAAAAACCCGGGAGCGACGCCGCCGGGAACGGAATCCGGTTCGCCCAGGTGAGATGCAAGGCGAGTGCACTAACTAGCGTACTAATGAGACACCCCATGCTTGCAAATTATGACGGGTGGTGTCCGAAGTTCAGGTGTTGCGAATCTAAATACACGTTTCCAAGTATGTTGATTTCCTTTCTCCGGGGCACTCTTTTGCTAAAAATGACTTCTGGTGTAATTTCATAAACCAGTTCGCTTCGATATTTTTAACGAAGTTTGCATAAATTCATTCACCGTCAGAACATTACTGGCAAATTTATCTTTGGTGCAACGCCGACAAGGTTAATATTATTTACGGCTTCACAGTGTAAGAAGCAGAACTTTAAACTTGAGATATCATCAATCCTATCTCACACATTTATTCTCAACATAAATATCCTATTAATACTGTGGGAAATTGCCTTCTCATAAAAGTACAGGAAAGACGTTCCATGTCGTTTATATGATAATCACACTTAAGATATTTTTATAATAATGTTCATAATTTTACGTGATTTGGCTATATTAATTTGAGGTCATCCGCATCATTAAAAGAACGAGTTTCGCCAAATTTATTGAGGCAGTTTAGGGGAATGTAGGTGAAGTAAATTATGACATGAATGGAAATGTTCGTACAAATACTGCCCTGTGACATTAACGCCCACCTTTCGTAAAACCACAGAAAATATTACGATTTAAAAAAGGAATATTGTTCTTTGTAAATAAATTATGATCACTTTTATATGAAAACAATTTTATTATCCCTTCAAATATATATTATTTGACTTGTCTTTAATTGGTAAATGTTAATGTATTCGATTTTTATCTCGTAACTATTGAATACATTCGTGAGTTATTCTCAAAGAAGCAGCTTAATAAGGATCTGTACTTCATCTTAGAAGTACTTGCAGAGGGGCATGTTTATTTTCGGATGCAGCGTAATCGTAGTAATATATTTACTGTGTCATTTGGCATAGGTTTACACGTTGTTATGCTCTAAATCCTACGGGAATAAGAACAAAGAAGGGGAAGCGTAGCATTAGTATAGGTAGTTAGGGCCAGAGAAGAAGTTCATGTTAAAGGGTTGAATAAAGTATTTATTTAACAATTGTAGCAGGAGTAATAAGTCATGCATAAATTATAGATATGAAGCCACCGGAAGAAGGTAAGACAGGAAAGGTTATTTTAAAGTAGAGTGACCATGATTCAGCGAGGAACTCGCCCAGTCTCGCACTCCGGACCCTCTGCCCAGATCGCCACCGGCTCCTCAGGCTGGTCGCCGNGCCCCATCAAACTTGGGACTGCGACGATCTCCTCCCTCTCACTCCGGTCCTCACTTCCCCCCTCCAAGTGTGTATCGTAATGATTTCTGATTGGCTCCCGTTGTGCACTGGAGGTGGAGTCTGCTATTAGTTTGTTGAATTTTGTCTGGAATGTCCTGATGTCTGCCGGACCCATATTTTCTGTTGTTCTCTGCATTTTATTACTGATGTTTAGAGATTCCATTCCGGCTCGCTGTTATGGTTATTAAGTTTTGTAAACTCGCCTGCGGCCTCCTTCACATGTATTGTTGTGACAGGTTGTGCACAACGGGGACGTTGTGTATTACGCGACAAATTGGCATTTTATTAGCTTTGTCTGCGAGGTTTCATACCTCCGATTAGGAATCTACAACCCATTTCACGATAACAGAAATAGGTCTATAACAAATTTAGAAACGTCATTTTGTTTTAAGTTATGTATTGCCATCATGGTGTTAGACTGCATGATTTACACTTAACGCTAACAAGAGGTCAGATAATAAATTGTTTAAATCTTAGTTATGGTAAATGTGCCAATCAAATTTATATCGGGCACTTGCTTTTAACAGCGTAATACACACGGACAAGACGGTGTTTCTTAAAATTTAGAATAACTTCCGTTGTTAATTTTATCTCAATTAAAGTTTTTCAAGTTGCGTTGATAAAGATATGGCCAAGAAAAATAATTATTTACCTAAAAATAAATACTTTGTTTCAAAAACAATTTTGGAATGTGAGAAATTCACTAGTAAAAATGTAGGGAGTAGCAAAAGCCCACTTAATATGTATAACTATTGTCCACTAAACCGAGTACTATTTTCACTCATTTTCGCAATTATAAAGAGGTTGTCAGCTCAGAGTAATGGTTTTCTTAAGAAAACGCAAAGAATGCTAGACTAAAAGAAATATGTAATTATATTTTTGTGTCAGACACCGCATAATGAATAGTTTAAAATTAGGTTACGATTTTAAAATATTTCAAAATTAGTAAACAAAACACAAACGCGACAAAATACTTCTCAAACAAATATACTTTTCGTAATTCTTGCACGATATCATTATAAGTCAGTATCACAATATTTGTTGGAGTCGCACAGTACCAAAGTTTCTTAATTTTACTATCTTTATATAGAATGTTCCTCTGGATGTGTCGCATTGCGTAATACATCTGTCATAGAATAGATTTCAGGATAGCTACTTAACTATCACCTAAACTGTGGCAAACGAAAATTTAATATTATAGTTGATATAAGAAATTTTTATAAGTTCACTAATAAAATATGGCGCTATTTGTTTACCTACCAGAGAGAAAAATAAAAAATCCCTCATGAGAGGAATCAATAGATACATCCAATTTTGAAAGCAAAGTTAAGATTTCAAACTAAATACGTGTGTGCGCAATATTGGTGTGATATAGCTTTTTTTATATTTTATTATCACGCAACTCTATCCTCAGTGGTGCGAGAATTAAATAGATGTGAAAAAGTAATCCTGGGTTCGAAAATCTCACATGTCACATATGCGAGATTTGTTCCGAGCGCATCTGACTTTCAGAACACTCCCGAGGTCAGTGTTTTGCACTTTGCTTTAAGGAATGGTAGTACGCTTTTTGGTTGAACAATTGATCAACTAGCCGATCTCTGCCATCAAAAAATACTTATCCACAAATTATATTTGTGGTAGGATTACATTTGTTCTTCATGTTTTTGGTAGCAGTCAACAATAACGGCGGATAACAGTGGCTTGCTCTAGCAGTCAAAAAACACGACCAACAGAAAAAACATGAAGCTCACAAAACAGCAAATAATTTAAAACAAATTGGCGGACAAAAGTCTAGGACATCCAAGATAACCGCTGTGACGTAATCCAAGGAGCGAACGGCACCACCAGCACCGCACGCCCTTTCCCTTGTCCTGGAATACGCTATTTACATCTACTAGTAGAACTAATGTGTCCAAGGGCCCCGGTTGCAAAGGATCGAGAAATTCCCGGCCGGCGCAGACACCTACAGTTCGCATGGCGGATAACCTAATAAGTAGGGGCAGTGATATTTCGCGAAAAGATTTCGAGACAAGATACAGTCCAAAGCACTGTAGGGTCGTCCAGCTTCTTTGATTGGCAAAAAAAATGTTCTGGCCCGTTTAACCGTTTGCCCACGAATCACGAAGGTTCAGTGTTGGAGTTACTTAGTCCTGAGTAGCTTGGTCAAAGACGGACACGGCACCAGCAGCCAATGGAGGTATAACAACAGCTGAGGTTTGTATATCGTATTGAAGTCTACTGTGTGCTCCTTCTTTACGCGAAAAGTCACTGGCCCTACTAATATTTGCCCCAAATTTGGTGCAGTTCTGCACCCTTTGGTGCACTTCCCACACCGTCACTGATATTCCATTACACACAGATCCATTCGTTGTCCTACCGAGGCATTATACTCACCCTCACCTCTCATAGGACGGTACAGGAACTCTGTTGCCGCGCACTGCGTCGACCCTCAGCGGGATGAGTTCCCCCAAGAAATCCTCCAGCATGCGGTGAATGAGGAGCAGCGGTCTAGTGGTCAGACTTCTCACCTTTTACCTAGGGGAACCGGGTTCGATTCCCGACGGGGTCGCTCCCGGATTCTCGCCTGTGGGAATCGTGCCGGACGATGGCGCTGGTCGGCGGGGTTTTTTTTTGTGGATCTCCCGTTTCCCCCACCCTTGCATTCCAGCGCTGCTCGATACTCGCCTAAGAGTCGCTCAAATATCTCTACTCCACTCCCGCTTTCCTGCAGGCGTGGTTTTCGTCAAGTGGAACTCTTTTACATCACATGCAACTGCTCGTGTTGTTACTTCATTTGCGGCTTTCAGTTTCCGAAGCCATTATATTGAGACTCTGATTTGCCCTTATACATAAAAAAATTATTTAGAATGCGTCAATTAATAACATCAATGCATTAATTAAATTGGCTTCCAGATAAACAAAAAGCAAATAAAGTGCGCAGTAAACTAGATTTTCCAGTCTTTCCCCATATAATTATGTACTCTTACTGGATGTAGCCTAACCTGCCGACGACGCCAAAATGGCTTATTGAAAGAAGAAAAAAATTACTATGGGAGGGTGAAGAAGTGGAATAATCGATTCGTAATTGATCGAGTTATTGGAAAGCAGAGAAGACGGCGTTCCTGTGAATGCCGAAGTTTAGTCGTGCAATGCTAAGTAATTACCCCGCGTTCGCATGAATAAACTATTAATCACTGCCGCTACTTAACCCGACTGGCAGGAAAATTGGAGTGTTTAATGTTGCAAGTGCCAAGCTGTTAGTGAAGTTTTCTTCAGAAAATAAGCTGTTACGAGGTCTCGTATGGCGAAGGCTGCGAGAGCCGCATTTTGTCGTCAGCGATACTGGAATCTCCGAATATGTCAATTATTTGACAATATGTGGACTATATGCGAGATTATATGGATGAGGCTTTTGTAAATTTTTATTTCTCCAGGAAGTTAATCACTTTTTTGCCCTGGTGAAAAAGTAGTGTTATGAAATTCTCACGGGAGTTCTTTGGAAACAGTGACCACAGAGATTCTCATCCGATTCTTCACCGTGTCTTGGCTTGTATATAATGAAGAATAAATCCATATGTATCATATTTATTGTAAATTTTTAACTGAATATGTTACGAGGAAATAATAAACTATATCGGGTAATTCTCCCGCGTCTATTTTTCCGTATCTATGTAACTTGCACACATACTACCCATCTACAAAACATCTCCTCCCGTGCCGTGTACGTACTCGTTACGGCGCCTCGTCTGTTCGCTGAACATTCGACGCCGTTGTCAGCCTGCACCAATCAGCGCCGCACGAAAATAGAGACTCGCTACAAAACAGCACGTGCACGTTGATTCCTTTTCGTCAATACAGTAAGCCATGTCTGTACTTTTATGTCACATGGAGAAACACAAAGGCACGAAGCGAGGCAGATGTGTGTTACTGAAGACACAATCGTTACTTACCCACGTATTCTGTAAACATCGCAATAATCTGTTTCAACACAATGAACGGATGTGCATTCCTTTGAAAAGTGACTGCTTCTCAACGCATTGTTGAAATATAACCGCCCGTTCACTGCTTACTGTACTGATGACAACTAATTAAAGCGCACGTGATGTTCTCCTTCGATTGATGTTTTGCTTTATGGGTAATATGGTGTGCGGGTTGTATAGATACAGAAAAAATAGGCGCTGGCGACACACCCGGTAAATTGGACACCCCTAAAGTTACTTTACTATACTATAAATTTACTTGTGTACTTTCACAAGAAAAATTCTTGGGATCAGTTGCCAAGGAAATCCTTTGTATAGCTGCAAACAGTTTGCTTGTAGAAACCTGTAACACATATATTTGTAATATTACAAATTATGAGCTTGCATTACAACTTACAGTATTGAAAAGTGGGGTTGAAATAATAATATTTTTTCTGGAAAACCAATGTGACGTATTAAAAATTGTGAATAGGAAAAAAAAAAATTTCAAAATATAATTCACGAAAAAAAAAGTTACTATTTGCCTGCGCGTCTCTTGGTGAGTTTCCCGCACACTTAAAAACAAAATCAACTTGGTTTACGAGCTTTCTGTCTAATTTTGTACTCAATATAACAGTAAACAACTACAAAACATTGGCTTGTTCAATCGGTTACGAAAAACGCATTAATTTAATTGTAATATTTATGTGAAGATATGGAATATTAATATTATATGTGTAATAGCGTCACGTGTTTTTTAAATTGTAGTCGTTTTATTATGATTATTTGAGTTGTTTTACGTACTTTACGTTTTTCTAACTTTTAATACATTTTTACACGCAACAACGACCCTAGTTTTTGTACCAACAGCTATATAGCTGTTTTACGTTGTTGAGTCCGAAATTTTGCTAGATGTCTTGGATACGGGTCAGTATCGTACATACATTTGAATAGAGTAGATTTGGGAGGCTCTTAACATCGAGGTTTCAAGAGCCAATTAGGATGAAGCGAAATGAGCATGGAGCAGCGCCAGAATGCAGGAGCGGGTGAAACGGGAGATCCTTGAACAAAATTGGCCGACCAGTGGCATGGCCTGGCACTATTCCCACGTGCAAAAATCTGGGAGTGACCCCGCCGGGAATCTAACCCGGTTGGCATAGGTAAGAGGCGGGTAGTCTGGCCACTACACCACCTCGGCCCCTTGGACTTGAATATTTTCAATAATTTATTTCGCAAGAATATTTATTGTAGTAACAGAACCGTAAGTCTAGAATTGCAAGTGTGTCGCTAGAAAGGCCAGTGCTGCTTACGCCCGTCTATTCTATACGTCAAAGAAGTTTACTACTGCATTTGAGAACCATCCTATTCTTTGGAATTTTAATATTCCTTTTCGTCTTTTTGCAAAAACATTTTCTGTTTTCAATACAATGAATTTTACTAAACTATTTAATTATTTCCGTCAGAAGTCTTCGTAGTTAAATTAATTCAGTAGTGATGTGGTAGCTTCTCTAGTTATTGTATTGATTTCTTTTGTGATTTGATCTGCTGCGGAGATACACGATCCAGTGTTCCTGCAGAAGTATTCTGAACCTGACTACTCGGTAAGGAGGAATATGGTTATTGAGCTCGTCATTTCTCATCCTGTCCATGTGCGACATTAGTCAAGAAATATTTTGGTTCTCCATAAAGTGGGAGACATTTCCTATATTTAGGGACACACAATATTTGCGAAAAGAAAAGATGTCAAGTTGTATTTCAACATAATTAAACTCAGATACATTTCCTCGATATGATGGTTTTATCTGCTGCGCATCTTAGGTGCCTGCCTTCCAATCACAGACTTAGTTCCGAAATAACTTAGTTCCGATTTGTCAAGTCGATCAACACACTGTCTTCTGACGAATACAAGATATTTGGCTAATAACGGAAGGAACACTACAAGTGTGCAAGGGGGACATTTAAATCGTTTCCAGTGAATTTATTCGCAAAAATTGGGTGTCCCTACACAGTATGAGTATAAAAGAATACCCCAACTTTGAAGGTCTATAATTTCAAAACCAAACAACCTACAACCTTCATTTAACTATCAAATGAACCATGGAACCGGAAAGTTTGTTTACCATACAGTCATAAATGTTCAATGTGACCACCATGAGTGGCACGAACGACATCTACGCGATAATAAAACTCGTTCCACATTCTTGTCAGCATGTCCGGTGTTACTGTTTGGATGGCGTTCATGACTCTCGGTTTGAGGTGGTGAGGGGTTAGCGAGCTCGCATTTGACACGTCAATGTGGAGGGGAGGATCTGACATTTCCTTTATGGTGCACCACCCTATTAGCACCTAGCTGTTCGCGGGTACCTGAACGAGACATTGCCGCAACGCTGGATTGGTCGAGGAGCAGCTGGTGACCAGGCTCTTCATCACTGGCCCTCAAGAAGCCGGGATCTTACCCCGTGCGATTTTTTTCTATGTGGGTACACAAAGGATNTCAAGAAGCCGGGATCTTACCCCGTGCGATTTTTTTCTATGTGGGTACACAAAGGATCAAGTGTTTCGTCCACCATTGCCGGCTAACATTGACGACCCCAAAACGAGAATTACGGACGCCATCCAANGGATCAAGTGTTTCGTCCACCATTGCCGGCTAACATTGACGACCCCAAAACGAGAATTACGGACGCCATCCAAACACATTGTGGCCTGTACGACTGTTCTCACACCTTGCTCAAACTAATAGCGCAAGATGTCGTTCGGGCCGCTCATTGTGGTCACATTAAACATTTATGATTGTACGGTAAACAAACTTCATGGTTCAATGGTTAATTTGATTGGTCAATCAAGGTTGTAATTTGTTTTGTTTTGATATTATAGACCTTCAAAGTTGCGGTATTCTTTATACTCAGCCTGTATTGCAGGACATTACATAAATATGGGAAATACAAATTCACATAATACCAAAACACTGGATCTAAACTGTTGAAATATTGTAATATGTCAACGCTCCAGATTTACGCACGTAGGCTCATAGTTTATTGAGGGTAGGAGGGGGTGGGGAGAGGGTTTAAATATTTGGTTAATTGTGAACTTAATTTCAAATGCAGCACTCACTCACTCGATATCTCTAGGCTTATGTCCATGCATTAAAATTGTTCACTAGTAAACCTATTTAGTCCAGAGAAATATTTTAAGATATGGCTGCAAAATCACCATGTTACAACGTACACAAATAAAAGAGTTGGTTTAAGTGAGGTGAGTGATGATACTTCAAAAGAGGCACTTTGGTGTGTTTTTGTTATTTACCTAGAACCATTCCCAGTAAGACTACTATTGTGTGGTTTTCAGACTAATGTATTGAAAGTGTAGACTGTGTTTAGATGTGATCGTTAAAATTACGATTCTTCACTTTTAATTTTACTTTCGAAATTGTCCTCTGTATGCTTCCTCGACGTTAAATCATGGGAAGTTTATTGCTTACGAGGGACCTTCTATTAATTCTAGGGACCTTAGTAGCTTAGGTGATTTGTCGTGACTTGATTGAATAATATTTTGGAACAGCAGCCTTGCAGGACTCCTCGCACCGTAAACGGAAGCAGACTTTTTCAATCCAATTGCTTTCAGATTATTAATCGAACGGTGACCTAACCGAGAATAACTGAATTATGTAGCTGACTTTTGTTTTAGCGAAAACCATAAAATACTTTTTTGCGGTTGATTGACCACTTCTAGAAGGTCCTTGTAAGCTTTTTCATCGCAGTTTGCCGCATAAAAAATTTAACTTAGAAATATACCTCATAGTATGATAGTATTTATACAGCAAAGAAGCGACAACATGAAGTGATATAGAAGGGCTTACAGTCCCTATTACGCCATTTTAAACTATTTGTGTATAAAATAAAAATATATTATATCACGCTTATAAATGGGACGTTTCGACAAGACACTGTTTTCCTTATTTCACCGCCAACGTTACCAATGTTAGTAATGAGAGTATTGTATGAATTTACAGGCTAAGACATTTTGAGAATGATGGTCTGAAAAAAATGCTTTCAATTGCATGACCCAACTATAGGGGCAAACATTATGTGTGGATTTTCAAAATCGGTAATTCTGGGTAATATTATGCAATATTATAACTTATCACACCGAGTATTTGGACTTGCATTTTATGGTGTATTTTATAGCACACACGCTGTATCAATGAAATTGTGGGTGTGTACAGACAATCAAACACTCCAAGAAATGTAAGAATTATATGTGTGGCTATATTTTTCGTTTACAGTGTCACGGGCCCAAATATATGCAGGTTGTTCGCTGGGAAATCTTTTCAGACAAGTGTCGCAGATGGTCGTTCCAATCAACTTGAACACGCTGTGAGGGAACGGTCATAGTTGTCTGTCGGGAACAGTGTCAGCTGTAAATTGTACGACGCCATAAATCGTCCGGAGCTCGTTATTTATTATTAATAAACGCTCGCCGGGCGGGACACTACACGCAAACTCTTGAATATCTGAGGCCATGCCTATGGGATTTCGAATTAGAGTTGCTGCTGAAACGGCGGCCTAATTGGAACACATCTCTTCCAATTTATGACTGGAGAGCGCGAAGGAGTGGAGTAGCCCTGTTTACCGTATTTCATTTTTGACGTGGAATATCTTTCGCGAACGTACGAGTTCAGGAGGAACAGCAGCATCAATATCGCATTATGAAAATTCATGACAGCTAGCATTATCCTACGCGCGTCGTGTGTTTTTATTTCGTATTTATTCACTGTTGAATTATACCCGTAGTTCTGGAAAATCAGCATTGAGCTACGGCAGGTACACCCGGTGTTCCAAAAGTAGCATTATACCAATTTTCAGTGGGCGTTTTTGTCATGATATAGTCACAGCTAGTTCATTCGCGGTTACTTGCAACTTTTCTGAAGACCTGCTAAATTTGTACTCCTAGAATGTTTCACCACCCTTTATGCAAACAAAGCTTAACCGAGTATAGAAAATTACGCTAAAGGGACTACGCACCACGCTCTGGCTACTCAGCGTAGGTTTTGCATTAGAACTATTTCTGACTAGGCATTGCCAACATATCTACTTATTTTCTCACTGTTTAGATTCAAATTTTGTTATAAATTAAGTATTATAATTTGTAGATAATATATGAATAAACTTTCAATCTAACCAAAATTAAGATTCTTTAATTTTGTCACAAGTATAAAACGCTTGTGGCACATAACGTAATTAGGAAACAACTAAACACGTACCTGATTTTTAAAAGGTGCTGCCTGGTTGTCATTAAACTGTGAGAATAAACTAATATAAGGAATTTTGTATTGTGTTAATTGTTGCATAAATATGCATCACTTGTTAATATATTATGTCCATAATGATGGGCAAGGTAATTAGCTAAGCTTCTACTGTCTCATTTTTCAACAAAGCCTCCCAAATTTGAATCAGTAATAAATAAAAAAATAAAATATTAAATATGGCCGGTGACACGGGCTCCGCCCATCTAGAGCTTTTTTTTTCCGCGTTTCAGACCGAGATGCGCGAAAGCAATAAGATCGACTCTGCCACGCGCATCAAGTGCGCCATCGCCGGTAAGCGCAAGGCTCTCAACTGGTGTGCAGTGTTCTCGTCGCACTGCGTGTACCTATGGGACTTTCTGCGGTGACCCTATTATTTTGCTGGTGGAAAATCTGTAGGAAGGTTCAGTGCAGGGCTCTTGGGTAGTTTTGTATGTGTCTGATGCGTATATTTTGAGATACAATACTTTGAAACAGCCATTTATGATCATTTAGGAGTTCTCAAATATGGCGTTTCTAATGTGCGTGACGTCTTGAAAGCACTTATCAGCCCTTGTCTGAAGTGTGTGTTATTTTCGTAGATCAGCATGAGCACATTGGACGCACGTTTAATGGTTTCGTGGAAAAACGAGTATTTCAAAAACTTGGCTGCACACNGATCAGCATGAGCACATTGGACGCACGTTTAATGGTTTCGTGGAAAAACGAGTATTTCAAAAACTTGGCTGCACAGTTCAAGCGCAGTGTAGGCGGGAGCCTTAAGTTCGATTTCGACCGACTTTTCTGAACGCTTGTTTTATCTAGTACTCTTCCGCCTTCATTTAAGGCAAATCAATACCTGTGCAGCTATGTAGCGTGTCTTCTCGAGTCCTCCTTTCTTCCCCAATTGCGGAGTAGGAACATCGCCTGTTCCAGCTTCCATCCACCTCTTTCTCGGTCTACTCTCTAAGCCCGAATCAGTGATACCGTCCAGTGAAATACCATTCACTAAAAGTATAAGTTTATAAGATAATACTGGCTGGTGAATCAGTCAAGCGAACTGGGAACCAGCGACTTGTGATAGATTGGAGAGATTTGGGCGGCTCTTGATTAACAGCATGGCCTCGAGAGCCGAGACTTATGATAGAGTAATTCTCGATATTCGGGGGGAACCACTTGTAAATCAGTGAAATTGGGCTTTCATAATAACCACTTATCTATCACAGATAACAAGTGGAGCCATTTTCACTGGTTTTCCCTTATTTGGCTAAGTTTGAACTATTTCATGTTTAGAGTGAACGTGGTTCTCTCTCTCCTTGAGGACGGTATTCGAAAGTCTGTAGTGGTAATCTATCTTAAGGCATACGTTGTTTACTTCGTAACCGTAAGTATTTGTACTTTCTAATTTTATCTATTACTGTCTTTTTTCTGCCCAAATCCTAATAATATTGCTATGATATTGTCTCTTTTAGAGACTCTTGAAACTTATCTTGTGAAAGAGCAGTCCTACTATTTTTTTTTTAAAAATATATTCCCGTCTAAGAATTTGGGCTTTACTTACAAACAACGTCAGATGGAATGCAATTACATCATTTAATTTTGATTAGGTTTCTTTTCATACATTTTTCTTAAACGTTCTGCTAATCTATCCAGTAACAAAAAGTTTTAAATCTTTCTTAAAATATCCGAATCCATGTCGTAAGTTATATCACACCAAAATATTTCTCTTACATTTAATTTTAATTGTTAATATTCTCTGTGTATGTATACAGTAGTCAAAAAGTAAAACTTTTATCCAATTGCAGAATGAAAATATTACATTTACAGTATACTCGCATTTCTATGTCACAAATTAATTTTAGGAAAATGTTGTCGAATAAAGATAAGCAAATAACATAACTATGCATGTTGGAGGGAAAAATATTGTCAGAAAAATATAAATGGAAGCATTTATTCCTCCATTCTATCGTTTACTATTCTAACTGAAATTTTTTTTTAAGTATACACAATGGTTTTTTTTATCAGCTCAGTGTTTTAGTATATTCTTGAGCACAATACCTAAGTTTTACTTTTTTTAAAGGAATGCTGTTTTGTAGCTATCCCGGCATGTGTTTAAAATATCGCAAGCAAAAGAAATGACACTGAATGTTTTTGGAGGAACATTTCCTAACCCAGCATAGCAACTCATCTCATAAATACTATGTGTTTCGATCTCGTTTCTGTATTTTATTCGTATGCTAGTAAAATTANAGCATAGCAACTCATCTCATAAATACTATGTGTTTCGATCTCGTTTCTGTATTTTATTCGTATGCTAGTAAAATTAAAAACATTCTTAATTTATTTATCTTAAATTATGAGAACGTGAATCCTCAATTCATATTATTGATGAAAATGCTTATTCCTGTTAAGTTTTGAAGCAACGTATACTGGAAATCGTGTATTTGGGCGCACACGGAATATTTTAGCAACTCACTATTCGTTTTTCTCGCGAAAAAATATTATATTTCTCAGTGTTATTTGGTTTTGAAGAAATCAACTAGATATTCAGATCAGTCGAACGTTTTGTTAACCAGTTCTGTAAAGGAAAGTATTGATGGTTTTAAATTTATGAATAGATCTTACTTCACTTGATCTGATTGCGTGGTTGCCGAACATGTTAATCTAAAGACTGAAAGCGTGAGAATCTGGCAGGAGGTTAATACTTCTGCCGCATACAGGCCCCTGCGAATGTACGATCGCAACATTCAAGGACTCCAACCATCTGCCCTGGCCATTCAGTTGCTTGAATACCTTTTATGTCACACCCAACGTACTGAACTGGAAGATTTCGTTGTTATTTTTTTCCTCCGAGCGATTTCCCATCTACACTCCAAGCGAATACTGGCGCAGATCTCGCGATGAAACCTTAAGCAACAGAGAGGCTGCGATAAACGCAAGTCATGTAGCCATTGTTGCAAGTGCTACAACAATTATTCTTGCGACGTTGAATCCATCAAACACTCCCTGATGACAATAGGAGGGGAGATTGGTTTTTCTGGTTCGAACGCCCGGGCGTCTCAAGTGCCGGTATTTTCGCGAAGCTTTGCCCAGTGCAGAANGAGATTGGTTTTTCTGGTTCGAACGCCCGGGCGTCTCAAGTGCCGGTATTTTCGCGAAGCTTTGCCCAGTGCAGAAAACCGGAGGAATCCACCCAACCACTTAAGAAATGGATCCCTGAGTCTTCCTGGATGTTATATCAAACAACGGAAATTATGTTCACAACACAATATTTTGTACGTTTCTGTATATACTGTTCACGGCAAAGTGAGCACTTTTTCATGCCCGAGTTACGTTTTCCTTCCAACTGTTATTCATATTTAAAACACCTTTTTAATTAGATGTTACCATGTAGGTAATTAACACTGTGTGTATATTCCAACACACTCGAAAGTTAACCCCTAGAGTGAAAAAAAAAATATTTTTTATNAGATTGGTTTTTCTGGTTCGAACGCCCGGGCGTCTCAAGTGCCGGTATTTTCGCGAAGCTTTGCCCAGTGCAGAACACCGGAGGAACCCACCCAACCACTTAAGAAATGGATCCCTGAGTCTTCCTGGATGTTACATCAAACAACGGAAATTATGTTCACAAGACAATATTTTGTACGTTTCTGTATATACTGTTCACGGCAAAGTGAGCACTTTTTCATGCCCGAGTTACGTTTTCCTTCCAACTGTTATTCATATTTTAAACACCTTTTTAATTAGATGTTACCATGCAGGTAATTAACACTGTGTGTATATTCCAACACACTCGAAAGTTAACCCCTAGAGTGAAAAAAAAAATATTTTTTATNAGGTAATTAACACTGTGTGTATATTCCAACACACTCGAAAGTTAACCCCTAGAGTGAAAAAAAAAATATTTTTTATTGATTGTTATTCCAAATGACAAGACTTTCAAATGTGCTCACTTTGCCGTGAATGCCCCATAAAATAAAATATTTTTGGTTTCATACCACTCGGTTTTTTTTTTACCTATTTTCGTAATGTAATTTGTTTTAACTAAAAAAATATCCTAGATATTTCAAGGAATCTCTTCAGTAACAACATATGTTGACTCTATGTGACACAATATTTAACGCAAGTGACCCAATTTCGGGAAAGTAAAATAAATATAATTATTTACGTTGAATATATTCACAAGCTTCTTATTTTTGTTGTTATTTAATCCAGTCTGTTCAAACTTTCATTTATTTGAATACGTAACTTAAAGTGTGATGTTAATCTAAACCAGTAGTATATGAAACTTCGTATTTTTTTCTCGTTATTTGTTGCTTTATTATCATCTGCGTTATGCTATTTGGCTAACTCTAGGATACACTAACTTTACGTAGGGATCGCAGTAGCTGAGTGGATAGCCTGCTCGCCTCCCACCAAGGCTATCCGGATTCAATCCCTAGCCGGATTTTCGCGTGTGGGAATCATGCCGGACAATGCCGTTGGTCGGCGGTTTTTTATAGAAGATCTCCCGTTTCCCCCACCCTTTCATTCCGGCACTGCTGCATATTCACCTCAATCACCCTCATCGGCTCTCAAGACCACGCTGTTAAGAGCAGCCCAAATCTCTTCATTCACTCTTCACTCTACTCCACGAATGCCGGTGTTTCGCCTGCTATGTTTACAAGTGGGTGGCTCGTAGTTGTAGTTCGTCCCGCGCTCTTGGTCAGGTGGCTATTTATGTTGTCGCCGGGGATCGGGAAGGCGAAGGCGGGGGTGAAGGGGAGCTGGGAGAGTATTAAAAAGGCGCGGTAACGACTTATAAAAATCTCGCGGCACGACGGCACTCGGAGTGTGCTCGCCGGCCCCGGACGCGCGGCCGTAAACTGCCGGCCAGTTAAGCCCGATGGGAGGCGGTCATCGTAAGACATCGTTGCCCGCCCGCGCGAGCGACGAGCGACGAGCGACGAGCGACGAGCGACGATGGGCGACGCACGGCCAGCGACCGCCGCCGAGGTATAGCCCGTGTCCCACCCAGGCCACCTTTTCCCTTCCGAAGGCGGCGGTCGCGCCATGAGAAGTTCACACTTCACAAATGGACTACACTGTAAAAAATATTTTTTACCTTTCCAGAAAAAAATATCTTGGTAACCAGTTTCTAAGAAAATCTTTTTTATAACAATAACAAGTTTTCTCGTAAAATCTACAAAACATATATTTGTGATATTACAAATTATAGACTCTTCCCGGTAGGGTGAGCACTTTTGAAGAAAAAGTTATTTTTTTCTATCGACCATTTATTATCCTTCCACCACTTTTTAAAATAAGTAATATGCACAGGGTATATATTTCACCTGACTCAAAAGTTAACGTCTAAGATTACAATATAATATATTTATTGACTATTATTCAAAATGAGAGAGCTTCAAAAAGTTTTCACTTTACTGTGAATAGCCTATATATGCTTGTATTTCAACATAAATGATTAAAAATAGGAATTTATATTTTTTTTCCTAGAATACAAATACGATGAATAAATAACAGAGAAATGCAATAATAAAATAATACAGGAAATAAATAAAGTAGTTGCAGTCTGTCGGTACAGGGATTTGGATTCCGCGTCCATTATGACACTTCTTCGCACCTTTAACTACATGACCAACTTGACACACGAAGAATAGAGTCATTTCTACAATGTATACGATTAGGGGTCGACTAAACAAGTAGAACATAGTTGTCTTCATAGTTTTATTAGGATTATTTAAGTTGTTTGAAGCGTTTCACGTTTATCTTTTTTCCCGTAACTACCGATTTACATCACCCCTAGTTTTTGCACAGACAGCTGTGTACGGTTTTATGTTGTTAAGTCTTCACCATTTCATCTGAACTCGTACATACGAGTCAGTGTAGCACAAATATTTCTTGAGGTCTATTACGAACACGACTTTTATAACTTTGCAAACGAGCGATTTTACAAGCGAAAATATTTCACTGGTACAAATGTATTTAAAATTACAAACAGTTTCTCAGGACAGATTACAAACATTTTTTTACAGTGTATGTTAGACATTTTTGATCGACAATTAAAAAGAACCTGAAGGAGTGAGTCAGCTTCAGCAACCACTGTACGCCCACTTAACGTTCGTTCTATTGGTCCTTGTTACATCAGACACGTTATGTGTGGTGATAAACGTTCACTATTGGCCGAGTCTCATCTAATAGACGGAGAAGTAGACTATAAATGTAGCAATAATAGTACCCATCCAGATTTAACAGAATTTACAAACATATATAAGTAATTATTATACACAAATTATTATTGATAACCACTAAAACTCTTGTAAATTACCGATGAATTGCAACCACAAAAACTAAAACTCTAGTCTGTTCGCGGTTTCTTCGCACTTTTTGAATCAAACGTTTGAAATATCATCCTGTGTAGGACGTGTTTGGTTGTCTCCTACAAATCGCACGCATTACAAGCGTTTTATAATTGTGATAGTACCAAAGTGCCTTATTTTTAGTTATATTGAACTTCGAATTATATAATGTGTCTAAAATATAATATTAAAATTAATAATTTATATGAAAATATACAGGGAGAAATAAAGCGTGTTGGTGGTGCATGGTAATAAATAGTTCTTGTGGAAAATAATACACAGAGTGCGCACGAATCGGGTGCGGTGTCTCTTTGGTATAATTTTCTGCACTTAGTTAAGCTTTGTTTGCATGAGGCGGAGGAATAGCCTGGAAGCAGAACTTTAGCAGGGCTTCAGGAAAGCCTGAAGTAACAGCGAATGTACAATATGCGAATATCCTGCAGGGATAGATAAATTTCATTTAATCGTCGCTAAATCCATATTCTAGCATATTACTCGAAGTGTTCAGCAATTTGTATAACTTCAAGTACTTCACGAATTCACTCGGTGGTAAGATAGACTTCAAGAACCGCTATCCTATTATGATTGAACAGCAGTTATTTATGATGTGATTGTGTGATTGAGAAANAAGATAGACTTCAAGAACCGCTATCCTATTATGATTGAACAGCAGTTATTTATGATGTGATTGTGTGATTGAGAAAAACTAATAAACAGAGGGAAACAGTGTGACTATGAGAACCCGGCCCGAATGCTTCGTTTAATGGCAACAGCCCATAAAGTAGACATAATTATAACTACTGTAGTATACAGGATAATTGTCAATAGACAGAAAAAATTTGGAAGGTATTTCCTGACGACAATACAATAAGTAGTATCTTTCCGCCTTTGAACTTGGATGATGCATATTTGTCAAGGTATAAACATACTGNAAGATAGACTTCAAGAACCGCTATCCTATTATGATTGAACAGCAGTTATTTATGATGTGATTGTGTGATTGAGAACAACTAATAAACAGAGGGAAACAGTGTGACTATGAGAACCCGGCCCGAATGCTTCGTTTAATGGCAACAGCCCATAAAGTAGACATAATTATAACTACTGTAGTATACAGGATAATTGTCAATAGACAGAAAAAATTTGGAAGGTATTTCCCGACGACAATACAATAAGTAGTATCTTTCCGCCTTTGAACTTGGATGATGCATATTTGTCAAGGTATAAACATACTGCAGATAAATGGCAAACATTCAGTGTTAGAACAAGAGAATAAATCTCACTGGCTATTTGAAATGGGGAAACATCTTCACACCCACAGGTCAGTCAGTAACGAAATAAAATCGTCTGACATGAACACAGTATATAAGAAGCTGTTTTGCCTAGGAAATAAAATTTCCAACTGACGCCAAGCCAAGAGCTAAGACAAAAACCACAGCCAGTTGTGTACACGAGTGCAGATTGAGGCTATAATAGCCTAAAAGTGAAACTTACTTCACCGATTTAATTAAAAAAAGAAAAAAATCTACTAAGGCGTTCTATGTACGTGGCATATGACTAAATACACTAAAATTGCCGGATATAGCAGACAGTTTGCAAATTCTGCAGGTTCTTTCGTAAAGTTCGAAATTTACCTTTTTTATGTGCATAAATTTGCACAGAAAACAGCAATCTGTGACTATTTATCTCAATGAACAGCGAAGTCCTTAAAGCACACAACGCCTGGCACATCCATATTTTCAAGGTACACAAAAGTAGGTTAAGGAAAACTATGAGACCAACGAAAAAAAAAAAAACCGAAACTCGATCCAATACCTACTGGCCTTTGCCGTTACACCGATAAAACTTTCATCATACTAACTTGTATTGTATGTGGAACACTCTTTCCCTCATTTCGCGTTGCAGTTTGAAAATTACTATAGTGTTAGCATTTGTAAAAAATATGCTGATTTTTTTTTTTTTTTCGTTGGCTGCTGCCTCCGTAAGTACGCATTGTTCTCTGTAGCAAGATTAATACAATCTTGTCATTCGAGCTCTAAATTTTGGCCACTGCCCCTGAGTCCTAATGAACATGTTAGTTGCACAGTGACACAGTAAAATTAGCGAAATAAAAGTATAGCTTCATAATGTTAATTTTTTTAGCTACTTATAATGTAAAATAATAACCTCTCTGGAAAATTTTATTTTTCAAAGACAGTCGTTAAGCCGGATGGAAAAGTAAAACTTTGCTGTATAGGTTTATCTTCGCGGTTTACGTTGCTTGGGACATTTTAGTGCCACAACGGGACTTCTACACTTTTATAACTTATTCAAAGGTAATTTGAGAGGACAGTGTCCTGACACCAAATATTAATTATGGGTACACAAAAAAAACAACTCAATTACACAACCATTATTCGTAAACATAAAATTGTTTACCAGATTATTTCCTCGGTGCGGTATCAATAGGGGAGAGACGGGTATCCCCAGTCAGATAAATAAAACTCATGACATTTTTAAAACAACAGAATTAAATCTTTATTTTTATACTAGAATGAAAATACAACATATCTCTCACAATTATAATTAAGTAACAATCTGATAGGTTCACTATCTTAGCTTATATCAAGTCTTGAAATCAGGCATCAATTTTCAATGGATACATTTTTGGACATAGATTTAATCATGACCAAACCGTTTTGTGGCCTTACATACATCACAAAAGTAGTATTCCTCCAAGGGTCAATGTCCACACACGCTTCGTGCGCCCAGTCTTCGCATTTATGACACTGGATCCAGTCTTCTTGGAACGTTTCTCCGCAAATGATGCATTCTGTATCCTGGTCTCTTTGTTGCTAAACCAAACTTTGAATGTTCTTGGTTGTCATTTTATTAACTGCCGCCTTGTTTTTATTGGTTGCAGCCTTTTTCTCTGCCAGCGCGTTTTTGAACGGCGAAGATGTCAGAATCTCACTCTTTTGTGTTTTTCGGGAACGCACTGCAAGACGTTTCTTAGAAGCATCAGGAAAAGGGCTCAACTGTTTGAGCAATTCATTTGCTCTAAGCACCTTATATCTCTCAGCTGCTTCTCTCACAGATGTAGTTTTTTCCTGGACAGATAGCATAGCCTGTTTCATTTTATTTTCATCCTAATTTCCTCTGTGTGTAAGTTTTCCCTTGATTTTTGGCAATTTTGAAGTGATTCTGCAAAAGAAAACATTTTGCACACTTGCTTTAATATTTCCTTAAAATAACTAAACGTTTCTCCATCCAAAAATGTCCGGGGTTACCCGACAACATCGTGTCCGGTGGTACCCGACCGTCACATTCTATGTTTTTATTTCGCATCAAAAATGTCACTAAAGATAACATAAATTATTAACCTCACTTATACACTTGAATCAATATCTTAAAGGATAATCAATAAATCATGGTGAAGTACTTACATTTTATAAACAATAACAGTTTACAATGTAAACGGCGCACATTACAATATAGGCACAGGTCAATGAACGATTGTAACGTGTTGTTCGCTTGGCAGTCGCGTCCGGGTTGATTCGATTATACGGCTAAATGGCGCTGCGGTCGTTGTGGCGTGTTATTTGTTTACCTATGTGTGCGGGATTGTTTGAAACTAACACTGGCCGGGGATACCCACCGGCCGGGGCTACCCGACTCTCCCCTACTGGAAAATCCAATATAATGAGGGGCTAAAATTAAATGAATCCAATAAACTGAGTCAGTTTGTTCCTTACTCCAAAGTCGGTGTACTCGTTACTGTTAATTGCTCAATGATAGCTCTGCAAGTCATAACGTCAACTTCTCGGCTGTAGAGCGTAGAAGCGTGTTTAGTATGCCAACCTACGCGACGGCCACACTTCGTCAGCCACCGAACATACCCCAAAGGCCTCTCAGGGAAAAAAATATTACCCTGAACACGTGCGCGGGCTTTGTCATGATTCAACAGCCTACCTGAAACTCGCCCACTGTTCCCTCGTGTTCCCAAACGAAGTAATTCATCCATTTCAGCCCCACACGTTCGTTCATCATACCTGGTTTTGCAACAAGCTAAGTTTTTTGGTTGGTATTGTGACCGTTCATATATAACTCTCTCTTACACCACTGGACCACTGAAACGTGGGCGAAGCCCGATGTTAATGACATGCATGAGTATAAGGTGTGGCCTCATATAGACAATAACTTTGCCGCCGCTCCCCGTCAACTGGGCTTGCTTTATTGAAAGTGTTTTTCGCGGAAGAACTAAGTCTTCTGTTCGTACAGAGTGTCCTATGCGGTGAACAACGCAACCAAGAAAGTTAAGGTCCTGAATAAACATATTGCATTCACGGCAATGTCACTTTCGAAAAATATTTTCTTTCTTTTTATTTTAGAAATGGTTTTTTCAGAGTTATGCGTTTTAAGTCACGCTTTCGTTAAACATTTTCTTAACAAATTTTAAATTGCCTAGGATAATAAATAAATCAATGTAGTTTTCGATTAAATTCTTACCAAACTATAATCTACAAATATTGGGTTCCTATTATAAAAACAATTTTCCATATTATTTCACATTAAATTTATGTGTGGTAGATTTGTTTTTACAGATATTCAATCTATACTGATGTAGTATGTGCGCATTGAAGATAGGCGTCTATGTATGAAAACACGTTTATAGAAAATTTTTCGGTGGCTTTTCTGTATAGAGGGACCGCGGTGGCTGAGCGACTACGCTGCTTGCCTCCTACCAAGGTGAACCGGGCTCAATCCCCGGCCGGGTCACTTCCGGATTTTCGCAAGTGGGAATCGTGCCGTACGATGCCGCTGGGTGTCGTGTTATCTCCGCCAACTCCTTTTTCCCCTCCCTTGCATTACGACGCTGCATCATTCTCACCTCATTTCACCCTTCATCGGCTTTCAAGACCTCGTTGTTAAGAGCCGCCCAAATCTTTCTCAACTTCCTTATATAGATGTTTTGTAACATATATAGAAGACAATATAAATACACGAGATAAATATGTGAGTTACATTATAAATATTTTGAAATACTTTTACTTAAATCACTGAGAGTATAACAGTTAATATTACAGCATTGAAAATATAATAATTTAATTTTTTTTTTAGATGTTCCTTAAATGTTGATGTATTAACAGCGTTTATACCAAAAGTGACATATCGTTCACACGAATACTTAAATGGCAACCCTTTTACAAGATTTTGCGATGGTTTGTTATTTTTCCAGAGCTACAGCTACCCAGTGGCGGTTCGTGCTATAGGGCTGCAGCACCCCTCCCCCTCCTGAACAACGTGTGTTACTGTAGCTTGTAAAGCGCTCGTGCTAGACTGGGCGGCATGGTGTCGCGAGGTCGTCAGTATTAAAGAGAGTAATATTATTTTGACCTATATGTACAGATGCGGTCTGCAGGGTATAACAGCTAAAGCTGGAAGTAGTCTTTTGGAGTTTCGTTTTTTTTCGTAAGCGTCATAATGCTGGTAAACCGACGTTTACGAGTTTGGCTGAAATGGATCCCCGTGATACAATTTGTTGGAAGGCAGTGCCCGTACACGAAGGTGGTGTTAATCAGACTGCTGTAATTGGTATTTATTCATAGCCTATTTTGTTTTCTCGTAAGAAGATGAAGTTTGAGTTCGGGGATTAACTATGGGTTTATTGGAAGCTAATTGGTATAACTGGAAACATGAATGTTCTTGGTCATGTAGAACTTGTGTATTATGCATACATGATAATAAAGTTTATTTGACCAAAATCGGTTCAGTGGTTCTCAATTTGCTGTAACATAACCTCAACCCACTGCGACATGTATATCATACTAGATATACTGCGCGGTGCCACGTTTAAAGAGATTTAGCCTTTGGAGATAAAAGCTGAGAACGTAATTTTTCTAAGTCCATGACCTTGAGATGACTCTTATCTTAACTCTTGTTTAGTTTCTGCTATAACTGCTATCTTCTCGTGCATGTTATGTATGGAATTCTCTTATGAAAGGGGGAGGGGGTTGCGCTCTTCGCGCGCACGTGGGCTGTACGGTAGCCAGCCCCTTACAGGCATTCGTGGGACGAGTAACTGGTGTAAGCGTTTATATTACTTTGCTGTCGGCAAGCTGGTGATTACTTAGGTGTAAAGTGTAGTATTTAGAGGTTTGTAGCTATGCTACTTCCACTACATATATTTGAATTTAATTTAACATGAACAGAATTAATGTGACGGGTTTTCAAGCTATTTCTTTTTCCCAGCCATCACTAGAGGCAAAAAATTAAATGAAAAGCAAACAACTTAATAACTAATGAGTATTCATCAACAAGGCAGCAGACAAATAAAATAAAATATAATCGTGAAGTGTATTATAAGCACAAATGGCTGTGTGGATGTGAATAAAAAAATGCTCTAGTTTGTTTTTATGAAAAGTTTGTAATGACTCAGTATTAAAAATTTTCGGGATACGTGGTTCATTTTCTTTTGTGGTTCGTGGTTCATTTTCTTTCGCTTTGCCAGGCGTGGTAAATTTGTTATCGGGTTCAAAATTAAAGCACGTGGTGGTTCGTTTATCGTTATCGGACATACTTTGCCGTTTAACGTTTATCAGGCATCCAGTGGCAGTTTTCAAAATTTTAGTTTTTGTTATGCGTCAGCATTAGTAATATAAGCTTTTTCAGACTGCGACGACAAGTTTTGTACGAGAAGTTCGCTTATCTTTATCTTGATGGCTTAGTTAAGGGGGCTACCCAGTTTCAATAGCATAGGAAGAGCGGTGGCGGTCCATGCCTGGCCCTTATCTTTGACGAAGGGGGTGATAAGCAGCACAAATACCCCTTGGACTTATCGCCCGGCAGTCAGTCGATAACAAACCGTAGACGCTGCCGCGTCGTTCGTGGCGCTTTACCCTCACTCCAGCAACTTAATTAAACTCATTTATTTCTTAGCGGGTGTGGGAGGTCGCGAGATACTCGGGCGATGAAAGTTTTTGTGAAGTAAGTTAATCAATTGACCACTGTGGCGCTGCTCTTTACTTTGTCTGTTTCTCTAAACTGGTTCGTACTCTGCATACCTGAAGATCGTATGTGAACTGTTTCACTTGATTGGTAAATAAAAGTATAGAACAAGTAAACCGGAACTTGACTTTATTTGATATTTAATTGGCGTCCTTTTTAAAGAGTCTCGTGTTTACTACCTCTTAGCTAGCGGAGTTGTAATTTCCAGACTTCAATACTTTGACGTGCCACATTACAAAATGGCGGCCTAATGCAGGGCTGTAATATTATACAGCCGACTATAACAAGCCGCGTGACACATTACAAGTTTTTTTTAAATATATTCAACTTATTTAATTAATTTGCTTATTTGTAATGTTGCACATATCTGTGGTTTAGATATCACAAAATAAAATGGCGGGAATATTTTATCGGTACAGCATTATATAGGGAATGAGAAAGGTAATTACCATGTTAAAATAATTTGTTATCAATAAAACTTTTTGTGACAGAAAACTTTGATTCGCGATTATTCAAAAAGGGTGGTTCAAAAGTAAAACTGATTTACCCATTCACCATCATTTTTTAATAATTCTAAGTACTTACGAAAATCCAAGCGAAATGGAATTTTAAGTTCANCTGGAATTTTAAGTTTACTTAATATATAGTTCTTGTCAAATGTTCGTTTAGGTGAATAAAAATGAAAAGTTTTGTTTGTATATCCATTTGTCTGTTTTTATTACTAAAATGTTACTCAAATAATTACTTGAAACTTTGACTAAAATGTCTGCAAAAGCTATTTTGTTAAGTTGAAAAATTTTATTATAACATTTATTCCTTCTTTATGCAGTCCAGTCATGTCTATTTTTGAACATGTATTTTAAGGAACTATTTGTGAGCATATTGCAATACTGTATGGCCGTTAATGACAATAGGCAAGTTTTATTTCACAATTTCAATTGCTTAATTGGATTATGTGCAAATATTTAGTTCACAATTATGACATTTTAAGATTTTCGTTAAAAACTGTGTTATCATAATATAGTTTTTTGATTTTATTTTCAGTTTCATAAAATCCAGCAACACGTTTTTAATTTTTTTGTTTTGTTAAACAAAAAGTCACTTTCGCACGACCCTAGAATATTTTAAAGTTTATTTTCAAAATTAAAAAAATAAAAATAAAAAATATATATGTAGATTATTTAACTCCCTCTACCTCCCACTCCCACATATTCAGTATCACTGTGCGGCCCTACCTGCACTGAAACCCATGAGCCGCGACTGCGAGCTACCTTTACTTACAGAGCAGGAGCAGTGTGTAGCCGTCAAAAATCTTATTTATGACATTTGAAACTATAACTTAAAGTGTAGATGAAATAAGGGCAGTCATTCTGATAACTCGGTACTAAATAAAGGTATCTTTGTAGGTGCCGTATATTTACATCTACAATAAAGGCTTTGCTGCTTCCNGTACTAAATAAAGGTATCTTTGTAGGTGCCGTATATTTACATCTACAATAAAGGCTTTGCTGCTTCCCCCACCCCCACCCCTCAATTACGCACTTAAGTTACAACCTTGAACCTTGATGTATACTTCCTAGAGAACTGTTTTATTTACAGATAACATAGCAAAATGCACGGAATCTTTGATTCCTAGTTTGAAATTAAATTTGGCATGTAGCTCGAAGTTACTCCAAATGACTAACTTTTTCATAGCTGGTACAAAATTTCCATTCCACACAATACTGTTAGTTTGTCCTAAATGGTAAAAATGTCCCCTAGTTATTGTACATTTGTCTTAAGTAGAATAAAGTTATCCCTTATAAGTGTAAGTTTCTTAGATGTTACAAGTTACCCAAATTTACTGTTATTTGCTCTAGATGGTATTAAGTTACACCAAATGCCTACGTTTTCACAGCGTAACTTAATGGAAACACTTAGTAGTTTAATCTATGGATAAAAAAATTACAATTTTTAATTTTTGCGTAGACCTATGTTGGAAGTACATATAAAGGAATCGAAGACAATTAGAATAGTCACAGTGTTGGTGAATTTATTGATGCTTAATAATGGTATGAACATGCTCATAAAACCAGTTCAACAGCAAAATAAGAAGTAAACCTGGAAAACCTGAAATATAACTTTGCGCACGTCATCCAGTAAACGAAATGTATATACTCAAATACATTGCTACTTATTCAGTAGTCACTTTAGCTGAGGTTGCTAGGGTCTAACACTCGGGTGCAGTTGATCCGGGTTCGAATCTCGGTCTGGCTGCCAATTTTTTTGAAAATGCATAATGTACGTAGAGTCAAACAAATCTTTAGTTCCACCAACAAAAAATCTATTTTTTGGGGCAACCAATAAGAAACAATAAAATAATTAGGTTTCAACAACAAAAGGGGCCGCGATGGTGTAGTGGTTAGCCTGCTCACTTCTCACCTAGGTGAAAGGGTTCGATTCCCGGTGGGGTTGCCCCCACTGGTTGGCGGGATTTCTCGGGGATCTCTCG
>NQII01004354.1:147067-188876 GCA_002778355.1 Clitarchus hookeri
ATGCCACTGGTTGGCGGGTTTTCTCGGGGATCTCTCGCTTCCCCTGCCCTTGCATTCCGGCGCCGCTCCGTACTCACTTCGCTTTGCCCTCATCGGCTCTGAAGACCAAATCTCTTCACTCACTTCTTTCACTAAGCAACAAAATATTTTACTGGCCCTACACAAACAAGTGTTCTGTTGGCTGAAACAAACCTTTCACTCGCTGTAGATGGCTATTCAGCTCTTTATTTGTAAGTACTCTGTGCTACAGCTCAGCTACTTTGCGGCTTCGGCGCAGGTCGCATCTCGCTCTCCAACCGCTCATGCGCCTGAACGAGCGCGACGAATTGCAGCAACCTTGGTGCCTTAAAAAAAAACTATTTATAAAAAAAAAAGTGTGTCTCTGCCGGGAAGAGCGGTTAGACTGCTGCCGCAGGGCTCGCCCACAGGAAGGTTTTACAATCAAGGTGTTTTATTTTCGAAGTGAATGCAGGTACGTCTTTAAATTCAGACCGACACATAGATCAAGGCTGTTCATGGTAAACTGAGCACTTCTAGAAGTCCTGCTTAAGATCTACCCGTTTGCACATAGTGGACTCTTCCGCCACGTGTAAAATTAACACTGCGATAGGGCTGATCACTTTATTCATGCCTCGGTCAAGTTAAACTCCGTGAAGTAATTAGGAAAGTAAATATTTCACGAATTTGCTCATTCTTAAATGCACGTGCATTAAAATAAACGGAAAGCAAGATAAATATTCACACTGGTCACAAATGTTTACCTTACATTTTTTTTATTCAACATCAAATCACGGAACTACTTTCCGTCCGTCGACACCAACTTTACTAGGCGCATGCCACTTGGTCTGCCCGTTGAAATATTTGCAGATAGAAGCCAGTGATATTTCCTTAACGTTGATTACGAAAGTGCTCACTTTACCATGAATAGTCTTTACCAGGATGCAAACGGCGATGTAACGTTTCCACGGTGATCTTTTCTGACGCTAATACTTCGCGACAACAAAGTACGATTGAAATAAATGTGACCTCGTTCTATCGGGTGTGAGACTATGATGNAATGTAGAATCACGGCTAAAGACGACGCAAAAATCAATGGCTCGCATGGGATTCAAACCGGGAAGATGGTGACTTTGGCTGAAGAAAAATGGAGCTGATTTGGAGGCAAATATGAGTTATTAGTAGAATAACGTGTATTTCGTGAGCTCTTTCACGGCAGGATAGATTTTAAGTTTATAATTTTGTCACACTGTTTTGATTGGAGCGAAGTTCTTTAGATGCGCTCTGTGTATAGTCCATTCACGGTTACTTCCAAGTTTTCTGAAGCCCTGCTAAAGTTCTACTTTCAATACTTTTCTCCGCCTCGCGCAAACAAAACGACACCAAAAAGACAGCGCACCGCATTCGTGCGCACTCAGTGCAACGCTATTTTGCATAAGAACTACTTTTTACTGGTCATTACCAGCACACCTATTTTATCAGNGTGCGCACTCAGTGCAACGCTATTTTGCATAAGAACTACTTTTTACTGGTCATTACCAGCACACCTATTTTATCAGTCTTTATTCATATTAATTACAAATGTTATATTTCAAATTACTGATCAAATATATGTAGGAGTTCAAATAAACAAAAAATAAGGTACTTTAATTTGACATATGCAAAAAACCGCTTGTGNGTGCGCACTCAGTGCAACGCTATTTTGCATAAGAACTACTTTTTACTGGTCATTACCAGCACACCTATTTTATCACAGTCTTTATTCATATTAATTACAAATGTTATATTTCAAATTACAGATCAAATATATGTAGGAGTTCAAATAAACAAAAAATAAGGTACTTTAATTTGACATATGCAAAAAACCGCTTGTGACACATTTAGGAAACAGCCAGGCACGTCATATTTGTACAGTAAATATACAGAAATGCAACCCGTATTGACGAAAATACAAAATTTAGAAAGTCTCGCATATTTCCTATTGCTTCGGGTTTGCACTTTTTGTGACAATTAGAATAGTCACAGTGTTAGTGAATTTATTGATGCTTAATATTGGCATGAACATTCTCATAAAACCAGTTCAACAGCAAAAAGTGTGAATAAACAGCGAATAAACTATAGTGTGAATACTGTGATCAAGCTATGAAATAACCTCTATAAAGCCTTCCCTCTTAGATAGCAGCTAACAAACCAAAGATAATTTCTCAAGTATAAGAATGATGAATTCTATAGGCTGTTCACGGTAAAGTGAGCACTTTAGAAACCAACCTTTGAGAAATGCCACTGACCATGACTCCATATATTTTAACGGGCACATTGACGGGCATGCGCCCAGTAAATTTGGCAACGACGGAGAAAAAGTAGCTCCACGTTTTAACGTTTAATTACAAATTATGAAGTACATGTGCGTACATTTTAAGTTTTGCTTTTTGTTTTCTCTTATTGAATGCACACGAGCGTAAAAATTGACGACATTGGTGAAATATTTACTTATATCATAATTTCGCAGCTTCACTTGACCCATGCATGAATAAAGTGANAAATTTGGCAACGACGGAGAAAAAGTAGCTCCACGTTTTAACGTTTAATTACAAATTATGAAGTACATGTGCGTACATTTTAAGTTTTGCTTTTTGTTTTCTCTTATTGAATGCACACGAGCGTAACAATTGACGACATTGGTGAAATATTTACTTATATCATAATTTCGCAGCTTCACTTGACCCATGCATGAATAAAGTGANAATTGACGACATTGGTGAAATATTTACTTATATCATAATTTCGCAGCTTCACTTGACCCATGCATGAATAAAGTGACCATATGCATGGCAAGTTAATCTTTACATTGTTAAATAATTTCCTTCATTTTACGGAAAAGTGCTGGTAAAAATTTACCCAGAGGTGTCCGTTAACACTCCGTAAAATTACGAACACATTGATTTTCATAAACGGACTCTCCGTAAATTTGACAAAACTTTAAGTGAATTCACAGAACCTTTCCGTTAATTTCTTAGTTAGTTATCTGTTTTTCCAGTTTGAAATAAAAAAAAAGATAATGAACAAGTCTTTAATTTTCGTTATGTGGGTATTCTGCTATGTATATATTAAAGGAAGTTAAAATATATTGTACTTGAACAAGATTTGAATCCGAGTCAAAAAGTCATAAATTTAAGACTCTTGGCCAATAACCTGCAGCTCTTACAAAATGGACCTCGTATAACTTTGGTTTTTCTAAGTACAAGTTACATTAGCACCTTTTACAGGCTCTATTGTAGTTAGTGTATTTAAGATGTTGCTAAATTTTACTGACGTTTGATGCTACTTTTTAATTTTTGAAAGATCAGGCCATAGTGGCTTGGATAAACTAGTGCCGCAGAAACGATAATTTTCTGGTTACAGTGGCGAAGAAAGCTTCGTGTAGACTCGACATTGTTCGTCCCGAGAAACCCGAAGCAATAGGAAATACACGAGACTCTCTAAATTTTGTATTTTCGTCATTACGGGTTGAATTTCCGTATATTTACTGTACTTTTCCGTTNATACACGAGACTCTCTAAATTTTGTATTTTCGTCATTACGGGTTGAATTTCCGTATATTTACTGTACTTTTCCGTAAATATACGGAAATGTTTAGAAGTGCACATATGGTGAAAAAACACCCCATACGCATAACGTTAGATACTAAGCAGAGTTTCCGGAAGTGATCAGTTTACCTTGAACATCCTGTTATATGATGGTTACAGTTAACNATACACGAGACTCTCTAAATTTTGTATTTTCGTCATTACGGGTTGAATTTCCGTATATTTACTGTACTTTTCCGTTAATATACGGAAATGTTTAGAAGTGCACATATGGTGAAAAAACACCCCATACGCATACCGTTAGATACTAAGCAGAGTTTCCGGAAGTGATCAGTTTACCTTGAACATCCTGTTATATGATGGTTACAGTTAACNCGTTAGATACTAAGCAGAGTTTCCGGAAGTGATCAGTTTACCTTGAACATCCTGTTATATGATGGTTACAGTTAACTGAGCAATTTTGAAAGCTCTGCTTAAGATCTACTTTCCTTCTTGTTTTGTATCCTTTAGCTGTGGGCGTGATCACTTTATTCATGCGTCACTCAAGTGAAGACGTGAAAATGTTAGTAACTTAAACGTGTTACTATTATACCATTTCATAATCTAATGAGTACAGAAAAAAAACATTACATTTATTTACCATGAATCTAAACTTTCGGAATACAGCGTCAAAACTGGGAACTATTATACTTAATTCGCTGTCAGTTTAACAGGTAACCTGAATGCCAGTATCTATTGTAGAGGTCGTGAGCACTTTTGAAATCAACCTATGAAAAATGTCACTGCTCTACCTGCGTGTATTTAGACAGGCACACAGACTACCATACGCCCTGTAAAGTTGGTAACGGCGGAGATAAANCTGCTCTACCTGCGTGTATTTAGACAGGCACACAGACTACCATACGCCCTGTAAAGTTGGTAACGGCGGAGATAAAGTAGTTCCATGTCTTTAAGTTTGATTTGAAGTGTTAGGAAAACATTTGAGAATAATAAAATTATTTCTTTTACTNAAGTAGTTCCATGTCTTTAAGTTTGATTTGAAGTGTTAGGAAAACATTTGAGAATAATAAAATTATTTCTTTTACTTTCTATATATTTAATGCAGGTATTAGTAAGAATCAATGAAATTGTAAAATATTTACTTTTCTAATAATTTCTCAGTTCTGCTTCAACGCCTCATGATTAAAGTGGTCAGGCCAGTCACCATGCTTATTTTGAATATGGCGGAAGTTTACGGAATGTATACACAAGTAGATCTTATGCAGGGCTTTCGAAAGTGCTTACTTTACCATGAACAACATTTAACATGTATGCAGTTAACGGGCAGCGGTATTTTTCAAAAGCTGATTTGAAAAGTGCTATATTTACCATTTCGTATTTTAAAACTGCACCATGCTAGACTTCACAATCCTTTAAATACTCAAGTAGATCTCATTTTCTGATTGGCTGCTTCTACAGTCGTTCCCTGTTCGTCTCGGCCAAACGGAATGAGACCACCAAGAGTGATACACGTTTACTACTGGCGCAGTTGTCTTAAAGAGGGTCTCTACTTACGATAATAAAAAAATTGTTCGCTAAAGACGAAAGGCTATAGTTATTAACGTGTGCAGAACAAATATATATCTATTTTTCTACGAAACGAATCTTTTCTGAAAGTACTTCAGTACAGTCTTTGCCACGTAACGTTACTATCTGCTACGACTGCAGGAAAATTTTTGGGAAATGAAAAACTACTACCACAGAAATCTTGCTATGCGTTTTAGTTAAGTTCGAATATCATCGTTGTAGTTTGGTTTAACCTAACCAGTGTGTTGTGCTCTTGCTTAAATCATATTATGCTTTCTTTGACCAATTCAGAAATATTAGAAACCTTTAGAATTGCATGCTACATTTTCAATTTAGATATATTTTCTATGTGCGAATTTGTTTCTTAGTCTACTTTCCGAAGGAAAGATAGGCATATGAGATCACTTTTCTGTCTGCATATATATGTGTGTGTGTGCGNTGTTTCTTAGTCTACTTTCCGAAGGAAAGATAGGCATATGAGATCACTTTTCTGTCTGCATATATATGTGTGTGTGCGTGTGTGNGACCAATTCAGAAATATTAGAAACCTTTAGAATTGCATGCTACATTTTCAATTTAGATATATTTTCTATGTGCGAATTTGTTTCTTAGTCTACTTTCCGAAGGAAAGATAGGCATATGAGATCACTTTTCTGTCTGCATATATATGTGTGTGTGTGCGTGTGTGTGTGCGCGCGTGCGCGTGTCCCTCTCTCAATTTTTGAACGCGTGAACAGAATTTCACCAAACTCGGCACACATATAATACTAAGTAAGGACAATAAATCTTTATAGTTTTTGACCACGTAGGGCACTTACTTTCAGAATGGAGGCCATTTTAATACGTCATAATGTCGTATCTCTGAAACCCACAACCGATTTTAACCAATTGTTGTATGCTTACAGCGCAAGTTGTAAGAATTTAAATCAGAGGTGAATATTGTTGCTGTCCCCCGCCATTTTGGCAGATAGCGTTACATGAAAAAATNTTGTAAGAATTTAAATCAGAGGTGAATATTGTTGCTGTCCCCCGCCATTTTGGCAGATAGCGTTACATGAAAAAAATTAAGCTTTTATGTTATATCTCGAAAACTACTAAACCAATTTTCGCCAAATTTGGTAGGTAAAAAATACTATAATAGTACAGGTAAATATAAGTAACTAAACTTTATTAATCACGTATTTTAAAAATAGCGACTATNAAAAAATACTATAATAGTACAGGTAAATATAAGTAACTAAACTTTATTAATCACGTATTTTAAAAATAGCGACTATATAAATATTTTAGGTTTATTTGGCATTTGACCAATTTAAACCAAATTTTGTACACTGACAGTATCTATTACAAGCATCAAGTAAGCCAAAAACATCTTTTGTTCGCCATTTGGTAAGATAGTGCTACACGAATAAATACAATTTTTCTGTGATTTATCGATAAACAATTCACAGATTCTTACCAAACTGGGCAAACAAATAGTAATGCAGCAGTTAATATGTATAAATATGTTTCAAGTATGTCAGACACATATTTTCAAAATGGCAGCCATCTATCTATTTTAACATAGTATGCTATATCTTCGAAACCATTTAATCAATTCCAACTTAACTTTGTATGCTGGGAGTGTATACAACAAAAATCAAATGTGTCTACGNTTCGAAACCATTTAATCAATTCCAACTTAACTTTGTATGCTGGGAGTGTATACAACAAAAATCAAATGTGTCTACGTGGAGTCTCTTTTGTCCTCCATTTTGTGAGAGAGTACCACATGAATAAATAAAGTTTTTGTGTCAATCTTGGGAAACAATTGGGTGATTTCTACCAAATATGTACAAACAAGTAGTACTGCGGTAGGTAATGTTAACTTGTATGGTTTAGTTATGTCATACACTTCCTTTCAATATGGCGGCTGCAAGTTATATTAGTTTTGTATATTATATCCTTATAACCACGTAATTAATTCCAATTAAATTTTGCANATGGCGGCTGCAAGTTATATTAGTTTTGTATATTATATCCTTATAACCACGTAATTAATTCCAATTAAATTTTGCATGATTGCTGTATATATTAAAACAATAAAATGTGTACACACAAAATCTCTTTTGTGCACCACTTTGTAAAAAAAGTACCATTTCACAAATTAAAATTATGTGATCACCGAAAAAAAACAAATAATTTCTACCAAATTCGGCAAACAGCTATCACTATGGCAGGATATGTAAACTNTGTGATCACCGAAAAAAAACAAATAATTTCTACCAAATTCGGCAAACAGCTATCACTATGGCAGGATATGTAAACGAATACATTTTGAGAGGGTCAGACACACATATTTTCAAAATGTCGGCCATATAAAAAATTTTACACATAATTTTTTANAATACATTTTGAGAGGGTCAGACACACATATTTTCAAAATGTCGGCCATATAAAAAATTTTACACATTATTTTTTATCTATGAAAATGCAAAACAAATTTAAACTTAACTTTGTATACTGACAGTATCTGTTATATGCATAAAAATTGTCTATGCAAAGTCTCATTTCTCCGCCATTTTGTAAGATGGCCCCACATGAAAAAATACAGTTTTTATTCCGTGTCTCGGTAAACAATCAACCGATTTCTTTCAAATTTAGCGAATAAGTTTTACTGTGGTAGGCTATATTAATTAATTTATTTTAAGTATGTAAGTCTCTTATTTTCTGGATGGCGCGTATACAAACATTTTATCTTAGTGTGCTGTATCTACGAAACTATGTAGTATATTTAAATTTAACTTTGTGTATTGTATGTATGACAATAATGGACTGTGCTAGTATATAAACTTTTTGCCCTCCATTTATGAAGATCAATGGAGGTCTTATGCCATATCGCGAGAACCAATCAACCAATATACATACAGAGATCCGTCTTTGCCGGTATTGTTTGTAAAGTAATGTCAGGTGAGTAAACTGAACATATTGTCATATTTCCATAATAATCCTGTTAATTTTCCAAAACTTTGCACCCCTACATAAGGCCATGTAAAGTTGCATGATTTAAATGGGGTCAGAAATTTATTCTAAAAATTGGGGCCATATAAATATTTTCATATGTTTGGCACATCTATTTAACGAGTTAACAAATTCAGTCAAACTTTATATTCTGTTATTATCTATTACAACCATCGTGTATAGAGCCTCTTTTTAAACAATTTTGTATTATTGCCCCAATTAAGAAAATAAGGTTTTAATGACATCTCGGAGAGTAATCAACCGATTTCCATCAAATTTTTTTACAGAAGTAGTTTTATGATAGGCCGTGTAAACTTATGATTTTTAGTGGCTCAGACACTTATTTTCGAAATGATGGCCGAGTAAATATTTCAGTTTAGTGAACCCTATCATCCAAAACATTACACTGATTATATCTGAAGTTGATGCTCCGAATCCTACCTCTGTGATGCAGTTGATTGCAAGCTGGCATAATTTTACTAGTTTTTCTGAATTCGAATGGCGGGCAAGTAAACTGTGTATTTTAATTTTCTTTGTAAATCTTCGCGTGTTTATGGTTTCATCTCTAATGATATTGCTTTAAATGATACGTCAACGCCTACCTATCATTTAAGCTTTCAAGAACTTTACTAGAATTTATTTGCATCCATGTAGAGTAAAGTGTTGTTATACCTCCATTGGCTGCTGGTGCCGTGTCCGTCTTTGACCAAGCTACTCAGGACTAAGTAACTCCAACACTGAACCTTCGTGATTCCTGCGCAAACAGTTAACACGGGCCAGAACATTTTTTACCCAATCAAAGAAGTTGGACGACCCTACAGTGCTTTGGACTGTATTTTGTCTCGAAATCTTTTCGCGAAATATCACTGCCCCTACTCATTATTTATCAGTAACTTCTTGTTTCTTCTTTAAATAAAGGTACATTAAAATTCTCATAAAATGTATCGTAAAGGAGTTTTCTTCAAATTAAAGCGCGTACAAAGTTTTGAATAATTACATTGTCGATCAAAAATCTTCAGTAGTATAGACGACCATATATTAAATACATATATATTATTTTGACCGTAGGCCTAACTCCTCGGTCCTTTACACACTGGAAGATCAACGTTTATTCATTGGCTCTCGGGGCCGCGGTGGTGTAATGGTTAGACTACTTGTCTCCCACCTAGACAAACCGGGTTCGATTACCGGTGGGGTCACTCCCGGAGTTTCGCATGTATTACTCGGGCCGGATGATGCCGTTGGTTGGCGGGTTTTGTCGGGGATCTCCCGTTTCCCCCACACCTTCATTTCGGCGTTGCTCCATACTCACCTCGCTTCACCCTAATAGGATCACAAGACTTCGATGTTAATAGTCGCTGAAATCTCCTCACTCACTCACTTCACTGTCTATCGGCACAGTTAAAAACTTTTTTTTTTTTTTTTTTTTATGGAAGAAGGTTGAGAGGAGATTGGATTGTTCACGGTTTTCTCATTGTGCCTCCAGTTTTTATTTTAGCCTGAAAGTCCTCCAGGCCGTGTCCAGTGATAAAAACTATGGAAAGGTACTATTGTTTTGGTACCAGATGAATTTGCGGAATTTACGGGTCTATAAACCTGAGTTCACTGACTGCTACTCGTCAGAGTTTTTTTCTACCGTTTGAATAAGCCAGTGGTTTACAAACTGCGACCCATAGTTTTATGTCATACGCCCCATGGGCTTATATGTGAAATATAAACACTTTTTGAATTAAACCACTCAAATATTACCCAATGCACGATGTGCCTGGCTGTTTCATAAGCATGTCATATCACAAGTATTTTATACTTGTGTTAACATGAAAGTACCTTATTTGCATAAATTGAACATTTAGATATATTTTATCTATTAATTTTCATATTTAGTTTCTAATAATATGAATACAAGCAGGGAGAAAATAAGTGAGTAGGTAATACTTAGTAAGAAATAGTTCTTATGCAAAATAATATTACGCTAAGTGCACACGAATGCGGTGTGTGGTCCCTTTGGTGTAATTCTCTAGACTCGGTTAAGCTTTGTTTGCGTGAGGCGGAGGAATATCCTGGAAGAATTATTAGCAGAGCTTCAGAAAAGTTGGAAGTAACCATGAATGGACTATATCCAGTGGTAGACATACCACTCTTTCAGTTCTTTGTATTGGGTGTTCTGTGCCTGCGTCATACTTTTCATACCCGTGGGAACATTTAAATAGGATGGGTACCAAAATGCCAGTTTGAAAAAAACACATTTCCTGTTAATTCTAAAATATTGCTAAAACAACTTGAACATGTTTGTTACAAGTTTTTGACATTTTCTCACAAAATCTTAAGTTCGGCACGTGTTTTGGTGTAGAAATTCCACGAATTCCAATCTCGTACATTGATAGACACAATGTATAAAACGTAATTCTTGTCGATGCAATACTGAAAACCATTTTTAAATGATGTATGCACGATGAAAAAGCCATCTTTTAAAATGCAGAAACATATTTCCTGCCCACTGAACTAACTGAGGCATGTAATGAAATCAGTTATTCGTCAATGTTGGTAAATTGTCAGAAAATTTATATAGACGTCCACTGTTAAAAATAATACGGTACAAACAAATCTGTATTTGTTAATTTTGAAACAAAAATTATAAAGTTTCATATTAGTCATGGGAATATTGCAAGTGATTAGTCCATCAGCTATGGAACATTAGACTTTTAATTGTTTACTCAAAAATATTTTGCTCAAAATTGTGATTCCATGCTTTAATGAAAGTTTACCACAACCTGTTTAACATGACTTTAGGTTACAGATTATGGCTGCCTATATTTCTGTCCAAGAATGTCAAATAGGCATGCTTCCCTTATTCTAGAGTATGCTTCATTTTTTCGTCGTCACCAACGCAACGACGGACTCAATCGGAAATCGTGGATTTTCGTTACTAGATTCGCAAACTTCTTCACCAACCTATTCCGTCTGGGTTTGTTTTACCTTCTTGTAAAGAGTTTCAACTGTATCTGAACCAGTCGCATTTAAGGATTAACGGCATTGGAGTCCTTTATTCACAGTGGTCGTAAAGTTTCAGACCATTTGTTTGATAACTCGTTTTTCTCCTTTGTTCCGGATTTGATCGAATTTGTTGAGAATAAGTAAAAGGGGGGGGGGGAAGCGGCTTTCTTCAACGATTAGTTACGTGGCCTGTCGTGCAAATAAGTACGAAAACCGTTTACAAGATCATTAAAGGAAACCCGAACCAATGATGACGAATATTCGACTAATGGTTATTAAATTGCGTAGGAAAAGGAATGGGCAAGGTGATAAACTGTCGGCGAAATCATCCACATCAGAAAGCCCAGAATTAATTGCGGGTCCATAGATATTTGTCATTTTTAATTTTTTTTTCGAGTTTATTACATTTCTTTTACTCTTTGTTAGACCAGAGACCTACCACGCAGTTTCCTTGGCTGAATTCACTTGGTATCACATCTTAAAAAAAAAAAAAACAGTTTTCTCAGAATTAAATCGTTGAGAATATTTAAAAAGTTTCTGTTTCATTGAACATTTATAAGTGTTGTCCTCAGGAAAAACGCGAGCGTACACTATTAGAGAAGATTAATGCCCCCTGACCGAGTCACACGAGGAAATACACAAGGAAATGATGTAGCCAGGCATATAATTTTTCCTGTGTGCCCGGGATTGTCGAGAAAGGCTAGTGACCGAAACAGGTCGAGCCAACTCCCGAACTAGCATACAATTAAGGACCCGAAAATCTGCTTGTTCATTTCAGTGCAATTTAGAATTTTAACACACGTGTGTTTCATTACCTCCATCAAATGAATAACAGTTTATAGACAAGCCTTGAGAGACTGTAAATCAAAAACAAACTACAAGAAAACAAGTACCGAATTCGGTGTTACCAGGTGAAATATAAAACCTTTATATTCACTGTAGCAGTAGCAGCGTCCAGTAAACAAATAGCAGAGAATTTAGTATGCAAAAGACTGCAAAGTTTAATCCACAGGTCCAATGAACTCACGAAATTTTCCACCCCGTATTTTTCGACACCTTGTCATAAATGTGGCTATTCCTCCTCCTCATGCAAACAAAGATTAACCAAGTCTAGAATTACACCAAAGATACTACGCACCGCATTTACGCGCACTCAGCTTAATAATATTTTGCATGAGAACTATTTAATGCCATGAATTATCAGTAAACCTATATTCCCCCCTTTTTATTCCCATTAATTATAAACAAAATATTATAATTTCTAAATAAAATGTAAGTAAGGATGTTCTTTAACCAAAAATATAATAATTTCTTGTTAACAGAACTCTTGCTAGNTTTCTAAATAAAATGTAAGTAAGGATGTTCTTTAACCAAAAATATAATAATTTCTTGTTAACAGAACTCTTGCTAGTGGTACGTGGCACCAAACACGTCATAAAAGGGGTGATTTTTCAAAGGTTTGATTCAAAAAGTGTGAAAACAACTGCGAATAGACTACAGTTCGGAGGCCTTGGAACTTTTTGTGCGTGAATCTGTGATTTCAGATATCAACCTAAACTTTCGTTGAAGCTAAGAAGCAGTGTAATATATTTCGCGATACAACTCTTTCCGCTGTCATTTTTTTTTAGACTTGGTTCCAGATTACAGTTTATTTATTCACCGTAAAGTAAGAAATTTAAAAATCAACCTTTGAGAAAATATTACTGCCCAGCACCGCGTATAATTCTACATTATCATCGGGTACCTCACTGTCTGTAAAGATGGCAACGAATTACGAAAATATGATCTACGTACTTACATCTTACCGAAAGAATTTGCGATTCGTTGGGAAATTTTATCGTCGTTCTGTGTTTTTACACGTGGCGGGAATATGAAAATTAAGAAGGGCTTTCAAAGNTTCGTTGGGAAATTTTATCGTCGTTCTGTGTTTTTACACGTGGCGGGAATATGAAAATTAAGAAGGGCTTTCAAAGCACTCGAGGCAATGGTTGTGTAGTACCGTAGCCAGACTCCTTGTCTCCCACCAAGGCAAACCAGCGGAGTTANAAAGCACTCGAGGCAATGGTTGTGTAGTACCGTAGCCAGACTCCTTGTCTCCCACCAAGGCAAACCAGCGGAGTTACCCGGATTTTCGCACTTGGGGAACATAGTAGACGTGGCCTTTGGTCGAAGGGCTTTCTCGGCCTTGCATTAATCCCTCTGCTCCATGTACACGTCATTTCACCCTCACCAGCGATGATGAAGACCTCTCTTAAGCATCGAACGACGCCTCCCAAATCATCTCAAAAGTACTGACTTTCCAGTGAATGGTCTACATGATTTCAATCTTTAATACGCGATTCCCTGTAGTTCTAAGTATATATAATTCATTCCATTGTAGTATTCACGCTAGTAGTGTAGAATAGGGGTTACTGGGACAGAGAGAGGGACCACCGACAAATTCGGCCCGGATAACTGGAGCCCGAGCGTGCTGCTTCATGCTCTGTCATTCCGGTGGGTGGCAGCCCTGTTAGACTTGACGTTCATCCACCATTTTGGATNTGGCAGCCCTGTTAGACTTGACGTTCATCCACCATTTTGGATTTGGTTTCTAGTGTCGTCTGCAAGAATGCACCAGTGGTGTTGACTTGACTTATTCGCTCCACACCCACCCCCTTATTATTTGTTAATTCGTTCACAAAAATTGTTTCCAATCTCCCCTACCAGGTGATGCTAATTTAGGCAGCGATCTTGTGTTTTCCTTCTCTATGGTGCTATTGTATGTAGCCATCTTAGTTTTCGTTGTACACTGTTGGGTTTGCTGTTTTTGTTTCTTTTTTAACGATGAATTTAAGGTCAAAGTGTTATTAGCTATACATGTGATGTTCGCCTCTGTCATCACAAGTATTTTAATACAAGTGAAAAGTTCTTTTGGAGTGGAGGCGCTTCGAACTTGCGAATCTTGGGTTGGTAGACATGTGTCTTATCCGACTGAGCTATCGATAAATATGGTGCTTTAAGGTTTAAATGAGGTATATTGATATAAAAAGTTATCACATTTGTACTATTATGCTTGTAAACATTTATTAAATCTATATATTTTTATTAAAACATAAAAAAAAGCGTAATTTTAGACATTTGTTTTTTTAATTACTGGTAGAATCGAACTAACAATAAACTGTATCCCAATTAAACATTGGATTTTTTAATATGATTTTAAAATATTATTAAATCTATATTTTTATTTTTAAAAATGCATGATTTTAGAATGTCTTATATTCAATTGCCAATAAATATTTACTTCTCAATACCACAAAACAAAATTTAAAATTCAATTTTGTAATACTTCACTTAAAAAAAAACATTTAAAAATCGGTATTTTATTGAATTAATTAAATTCGTAGGATAGTAGAAATTATTATTTTTATAATTAACCAGAAAATAGAATATACAGTATACCTTAACCACATAAATCTTTCAGTTTGTACTACCTTATATTTGAAAATTTTTTAGATTGATATTTGTTATTTATGAATCATTATAATCATCGCCTCTGTTGAAAAACAGAAGGGTCATAGATACGATAATGAAGACAGTGTTGACGGTGAAAGCAGTGGTGATTTCTTCGACGTCCTCGCACATCTCTCAAACGGCTTTGCTGGAAAAAGTGACGTGAAGAATGCAGAAGACGAAACGAACACAGTCTACTTATTTTCTGAAGACCCCAATGAACTTTTCGATAAACTCAGGCATTTAATTGCCATGCAACAAAGCGAAAATTTCTCGCACAGTAAGGAGATCTCTTCGATTATCTGTGAACTTCAGGAAAGGATCTACATCGAATGAAACCATTTTGTACTATCCATGATCTACAACATATTAGTTAAAGTTGAATACTTTTATTTATATATAAAATATAAGATAGTTAAATTTTTACCAAAAATAAGATATTTTATGTGAACACAAGTTTAAAACGCTTGTGATACGTGGTATTTTTACGAAGCAACCAAACACGTAATACATGGGTAGTTTTTTCTAAGGTTTAATTCAAATAGTGTGAAGAAACCGCGAATATGTAGACTATATTGTGACTTTGGCGTAATATTCTACAGATTAAGCCCAACGCTTCTCTCAAGTGACTCCTGTATCATCACCTGAAGGTGAGACTGGTGCTTATTCATAGTTGATCTTGATTCATCTGTGGTTCTTACGTCCCAAAGTCAAGTGATGATTACTAATTCCCGCCACGTAATAGGCGTGAGTAGTTATTNTCATCTGTGGTTCTTACGTCCCAAAGTCAAGTGATGATTACTAATTCCCGCCACGTAATAGGCGTGAGTAGTTATTTAGGCATACGGATCGGGGGACGGTGCAACTGTCCAACATATTTCCCATATTTTTTAAGATATTATGTTATTGTATTTTATATGTATCTGTAGTGCAAAATTCCTGGAGATATACAGTATTTGAAAATCATCCACGAAAATTCTACGATTTTAACTTTATAACTTGTTTATACTCCAATCACGGTTACTTCCAAATTTTGAAGCCCTGCTAAAGTTCTACTTCCAGGATGTTCCTCCGCCTCATATAAACAAAGCCTAGATAATCGCACCAGACAGCCGACGCACCACATTCGTGCACGCTGTGGGGGAACTATTTCTTAATAGGCATTAATTACCAACAAACATATTATTTTACTGTGTTTAAACATATTAGTTATCAATTAACAAAATTATAATTTATAGATACAATTAGGAAAAATTAATTGTTACCAAAAATATGGCGCTTTTATTTTAACACAAGTATAAAACGCTAATGATACAAGACATATTTAGGAAACATGTAATACACGGGGTATTTTTCAAACGTTCTATTCAAAATGCGCGAAGAAACCACGAAGAGACTAAAGAAAAGTTACAAAGTTATTGAGACATGGCTTGTGTGCAAACCTTATATTGGTTTATATGATCACGGAGGGGACATGACACAAAATTTCCTTTAAAATGTGACATTTCCCTCACCAACGATTATGTATTCTCAAAAAGGGCGTTTTATCGTTGGTAAAAATATTGACACACATTGCGGGTGAATCAGATATCGTCTATAATTATATTTCTTAATCTCAAGAATTTTTAATTTATCCAAAACATTGTTTTTACAAAACTTTAGAAATTCGTTTAAAGCCAAACCTGTAAATTCCTCATTTTCTAAAATTAAGTTCTGAGTTTGCGGTGATTTTAATTAGATTAATGTTTTGAATTTAAAAGAAAACTTAAAACTAAAGAAAAATTTTGTTTCTTACTGTAGTTCTCAGATGTCTTAAGTTGCCAAGATATACAATTTTTGTGATGAAGTTATGCAAGATATTTAATGTTTTGTAGGAATAATTTAACAATTTGATGAATATAAACAAATTATGTTAACATATTTACATAGGCAATTTATAATAAAAGAGGTAATTAGGAATTTTTTGAAGGTTAAAAANAACAAATTATGTTAACATATTTACATAGGCAATTTATAATAAAAGAGGTAATTAGGAATTTTTTGAAGGTTAAAACCATGCCAAAGTCCAGCAGGCAACATAATGATTTTTATAAGCCTGAATAATGTTTATAGAAACGTAATCAGANAAAACCATGCCAAAGTCCAGCAGGCAACATAATGATTTTTATAAGCCTGAATAATGTTTATAGAAACGTAATCAGACCCAGGAAGTTACTGTATTAGATAATTAAACATTTCTTAGAAATACGTTGCAGTTAAATAAATTATTTAAAACACGTTTCAACCTTGAATTTTCATTAAACCAGTGAAGTACACAAATACATTTTTGAAGGTAAATGCATGGGGAAATCCAGCAGGAAACATGATGGTTGTTTAGAAGGCTTAACACTGTTTACGGAAACGTCATTCCAAGACTGCAAGTATTGCGAACAAGTTTATGTTCTTGTTTACTAGCCATTAAGTTTTACGTTGAGGGGCTTATTGGGGGAGAAGGGAGGACAACTTTACTACAACCACAACTGGAGTTGCCAGCCACCTCACAGAAGTCGTCAAAGTTAAAGGTGAGTGAGCACAACGACTAAAGTGAATGGCGCATTAGTATTTTGAAAACCCACCGGTACNGTCGTCAAAGTTAAAGGTGAGTGAGCACAACGACTAAAGTGAATGGCGCATTAGTATTTTGAAAACCCACCGGTACAAAGAATATTTTTTTACATTTCTCTTGTAGTTTGGAGAAACAGGTGTTATTTAACTAAGAATTTTTTAGACAGTGTTTTGTGCAACAAACAACAAAGCTGTTCAGTGAAGTTTGTCAGAAATTACCGTTCTTTCGTTGCCATAGCATACTTATCTCTCACTCTGTAAATAATGCATTTGCTTCCGACATCTGACTGAACTGGTTTCTTCAGACGGTAGGACAGGTGACGCAGAGAGAAGTGTTCAGTTTGTTCACGTTCATTTACAACCTTTTAAAATAACTGTCTGCATTTAACTTCGCGAAAGTATTTTTTTAAACAATTTAATTAAGAGTATTTTAACTTCATTTCCCTTATGTTTTTAAAGAATTTAGTTTGCATGTGTATATAACAGCAGCCAAGTTCTTTTTAGCACGCTCAACTGTAACAATAATTTACTCATTGAGAATGGTCTGTAACGAATTCTCTGTGCATGTAAGTTGTATTATTAAATCTGATAAATAAGTCACAGTTTTGAAAGTAAAAGTTCTTTACTTACAGGCCATTCTGAATGCTGTATTTTAATGTTTAAAATTAACATAACCATACACCATACATTTATTAATACATTTAAACTTGTTCAATGTGTATTTTATAAATTTTAAAATAAATTATTCAGAATTATTTGAAAGAGAATATACAATATTTTGACCTGCACAGATTTTAAAGTGTAGAAATTAAAATTGTATCTGTTATTTATAATCAAATTCCTAAGTGCTAGTCATAATTTGAACTACAAAAAAAACCTAATTTTAAAATTTATTTGTTTAACTGATTACAAAAAAAAAATCTTGCACATTTCTGTCCCAGAAAACTTGTTTATTATTTGGTTTTTGGTTATGATTACTGCGAAACCAAAATGTTAATAGTAATAAATTGACATATTATTAAATTTTTTACTTTTTTAGCATTTTGTTTGGTAATGATGTAACAAAAAAAAAGTTATCTGTACTGCACGCTACGAAAATGCGAGTGAATTTCTCAAGTCTCCACTATTGTCTTGTGAATTTACCTGGATCAGAACTTCTGGCCTCTCTTCACACTGTCTTGGATAAGAGAAATGTGTACACTTTAGCGAACGTATCACTTTAATATAACATTATTCCAAGCTATGATAATTTTTAACTGCGCACCTATGGCCTTAGGTATCATGAGTGACTTGCATGCGTTATCGTTTGCCAGTTCTGTTGTTACGCATACAACCTCCTGCAACCCGTGTTTTCACATTTCATGAGTTCTATTTGGTCTAGTGTAACAACAGTATACATTCTAAATATCAACTTCAGAAAATATGGTATTTCTTTAGGAGTCAGTGATATACAGTTTTAGGTATCGTACAAATCGGAAAAGTCACCGGTTTTCAAATAAAACTAACAATTTTTTTTTTCAGGTGTGTTCAAATATGAAGTTAAACACTGGCGAGGATATTCCAACATCATATACCACTGCAGGAGTTTTTTTGCGAACTGAAAAATTGCTAACACAGAAATGCTGCGAAATTTCTGTGCTCTCGCAGAAGGCAAACAANGAGTTTTTTTGCGAACTGAAAAATTGCTAACACAGAAATGCTGCGAAATTTCTGTGCTCTCGCAGAAGGCAAACAGGCGTTCAGATCACATAGATGAGGTTTTTTTTTAAAGTAACCGGTGTTTTGTGCTACCGTCTTTTATTTAATATGCAAAATATTTTGTGTTTTCTTTGGCCAATTCAGACATCTTAGAATAAATTTAGAATTGTATGCTATATTTTTAATTTACATATATCTTCTCTGTGCGAATTTTTTAAAGAATTTTAATGTAGTTTATAAATAAGGAACAAAGTTAAAATTTTATGGTAAATTAATTATCTCGAAATNGTCGTCAAAGTTAAAGGTGAGTGAGCACAACGACTAAAGTGAATGGCGCATTAGTATTTTGAAAACCCACCGGTATAAAGAATATTTTTTTACATTTCTCTTGTAGTTTGGAGAAACAGGTGTTATTTAACTAAGAATTTTTTAGACAGTGTTTTGTGCAACAAGCAACAAAGCTGTTCAGTGAAGTTTGTCAGAAATTACCGTTCTTTCGTTGCCATAGCGTACTTATCTCTCACTCGGTAAATAATGCATTTGCTTCCGACATCTGACTGAACTGGTTTCTTCAGACGGTAGGACAGGTGACGCAGAGAGAAGTGTTCAGTTTGTTCACGTTCATTTACAACCTTTTAAAATAACTGTCTGCATTTAACTTCGCGAAAGTATTTTTTTAAACAATTTAATTAAGAGTATTTTAACTTCATTTCCCTTATGTTTTTAAAGAATTTAGTTTGCATGTGTATATAACAGCAGCCAAGTTCTTTTTAGCACGCTCAAACGTAACAATAATTTTCTCATTGAGAATGGTCTGTAACGAATTCTCTGTGCATGTAAGTTGTATTATTAAATCTGATAAATAAGTCACAGTTTTGAAAGTAAAAGTTCTTTACTTACATGCCATTCTGAATGCTGTATTTTAATGTTTAAAATTAACATAACCATACACCATACATTTATTAATACATTTAAACTTGTACAATGTGTATTTTATAAATTTTAAAATAAATTATTCAGAATTATTTGAAAGAGAATATACAATATTTTGACCTGCACAGATTTTAAAGTGTAGAAATTAAAATTGTATCTGTTATTTATAATCAAATTCCTAAGTGCTAGTCATAATTTGAACTACAAAAAAAACCTAATTTTAAAATTTATTTGTTTAACTGATTACAAAAAAAAAATCTTGCACATTTCTGTCCCAGAAAACTTGTTTATTATTTGGTTTTTGGTTATGATTACTGCGAAACCAAAATGTTAATAGTAATAAATTGACATATTATTAAATTTTTTACTTTTTTAGCATTTTGTTTGGTAATGATGTAACAAAAAAAAAGTTATCTGTACTGCACGCTACGAAAATGCGAGTGAATTTCTCAAGTCTCCACTATTGTCTTGTGAATTTACCTGGATCAGAACTTCTGGCCTCTCTTCACACTGTCTTGGATAAGAGAAATGTGTACACTTTAGCGAACGTATCACTTTAATATAACATTATTCCAAGCTATGATAATTTTTAACTGCGCACCTATGGCCTTAGGTATCATGAGTGACTTGCATGCGTTATCGTTTGCCAGTTTTGTTGTTACGCATACAGCCTCCTGCAACCCGTGTTTTCACATTTCATGAGTTCTATTTGGTCTAGCGTAACAACAGTATACATTCTAAATATCAACTTCAGAAAATATGGTATTTCTTTAGGAGTCAGTGATATACAGTTTTAGGTATCGTACAAATCGGAAAAGTCACCGGTTTTCAAATAAAACTAACAATTTTTTTTTTCAGGTGTGTTCAAATATGAAGTTAAACACTGGCGAGGATATTCCAACATCATATACCACTGCAGGAGTTTTTTTGCGAACTGAAAAATTGCTAACACAGAAATGCTGCGAAATTTCTGTGCTCTCGCAGAAGGCAAACAAGCGTTCAGATCACATAGATGAGGTTTTTTTTTAAAAGTAACCGGTGTTTTGTGCTACCGTCTTTTATTTAATATGCAAAATATTTTGTGTTTTCTTTGGCCAATTCTGACATCTTAGAATAAATTTATAATTGTATGCTATATTTTTAATTTACATATATCTTCTCTGTGCGAATTTTTAAAGAATTTTAATGTAGTTTATAAATAAGGAACAAAGTTAAAATTTTATGGTAAATTAATTATCTCGAAATTATAGGGCGCACAAAGTTTCGAAAAACACTAGAGTTACTTACAAGAACCACATTTTTAATGCTCCTAACTTTAAGTCTATTTCAAGCTCTGATTTCGCGAGCCTTCATCAGATACGCCTCTAAATGTTTAAAGTAGTTACATAATTTTTTTGATTTAATTTTTTTTAAACTGTTAAAAAATAAGCTTCTTTGCACCAATATGTATTGGAAATTCATCTGTAAGTGCACTGTAAGCGCTTTGCTCCTGTCGATAATTTCTGTGCTCTACAATAATACACAAAAGTGCATTTTAAATAATCAGAACGCATCTTAAGTATAGGACAAGTAAAGATACTAGTCCAAAAAATTTTATACGATCACGATTCCCGGCGTTACTGCACGGAAGTGAATTATGGGCGGTACATAATCTCCATAAATGTAGAATAACAAGCTACGAAAAAGATAAGGTTCAGTTAAATTAATGAACGGCTGCGCAATAAGAAATAAAATACGAAACCAACACATAGAATAACACACAATATTTAGCATTAAAAAAAATTGAAGAAAACTATATTCGAACGTGATGAACGTATCAATGACGAGAGACTACCGAGAAAAGTGAGTAAATAGAGACAAGGGAGGAAAATAAATTTAGGAAGTCTAAGTACGTTATTGAACGCGTTACACACTATTAATTATATAGTATAAGTGAATTAGGAAAAAATATATACTAAACTGTGCTGTGAAATAATCCCGTAGTCGTGTTGGTTCACAAAACACAGGACTCGCTGAATTTACTGTACAGCGCTCATTACTGGCTAACCTTACGCAAGTATAATGCCGAATTGAATGTTTTCTACGTGGAATAAATAATATGCAATCAAATTTTTCTCTAAAGTAATTCACATTTGCGAGTGTTGCTGACGTAACGTTACGTTGTTACAAAAACTTCAGGCGAAGTGGTATTTCTTCGCCCGTGTCTTCGAAGAATGCGGATATCAAAAATGTTGCGGCAAACTCCGTACACCGAGCAACTTAATTCAGGCGATTTAATATTACGTCGTCAGGACTCGGTGTTAACCTAGAAACGGTCACAAACGCGGTGCTTGAAACTCATCTTCATCTGGTTTCATTGAAATATTGCCGTGGCTTCTTAGCGGAGGTTTGAAAGAGGAATCTCACCGCCAGCAGAATGTCACGAGGCGTATTGATTCGACGTTCCGTGGCAGTTTGCGTCGGTCAGGAATCCCGCTGGGGGCGCAGCGTGAGGACACGTTGCGCCACATCGCCTGTACCGCGGCCTCCAGCGAAATAACCTCATTTAAAACAAGATCAATGCAGAGCGCCCCCNATGCCGTGCGTTTCTCTACTTTGCCGTCCCCGACACGTTGCGCCACATCGCCTGTACCGCGGCCTCCAGCGAAATAACCTCATTTAAAACAAGATCAATGCAGAGCGCCCCCGTTACACGGCTCCAACGGGAACATGCGATCCTATTGGCGGCGATCATTCCAGCCGCTGCGCTCGCGATACCTGTTTTTCCACATCGCTTAGGGCTCGCCCAAAATAATGGCGGCTGTTTATTATCGGCTAAAGGCGGATTCACAACGTTCGCATGCTGTAAGCGCCAGAACTGCTGGCCGGTGAATTTGCCTGGAGTGGAGTGCGGCCAGCGATGTGAGAGGTAGCTGCGCGCGCAACCTTATGCCGTGTTTCAAAACATTAGTCTCCGTGTAATCAGTTAGGGCGTTTGCCGATGTGCACCGAATAGTTTTGTAACCGTTAGTACAAAGCCGGGCCGTCGCTAATATCGGCTGCCGCCGGCCGGGCCGTTCCGTCAGCCCAAGCACGGGCATCTAGGAAGGCCAGCCACCAGAACTTGTGGCGCTCACATACAACGCCGATCAGACAGAGTGGATTGTACCAGCAGCCAATCAGGGCGCTTCTCGCCACTTCGGCATTATCCGCGTTCACGCCGTACAGACCGAGCGGAAAGATGGAATAGCCAATCAGGATTCGTCTACGTTTTCTGTGCGAGCCACCACAAAAAGTTGAGCACACGCCGAAACTTCTGCTTGCCGTAAGATCAGAGGTTAGTTGGTTGTCACGTTCGTGCAAATAGGGAGACTGAACTGCGTCCGTGGCTCTAGGGGCAGGAAAATTTCGCGAGTTCAATAACGTGGCCTATACTTAACATTCCTATGCCTGCTCAGTCCTCACCTCTTTGTCCACTGGCTGCTGTTCCAGTAACGCATTCTTCTTCACAGCGTGAACAACGCAATATTTACTCTTTTTTATTGTAGCTTTGTAATTGACAGAGACCCAGAAATTTTGCAGATTGATTCGTCACCAAGCTAGATTCTAAAATATTTTATGTACTCGAGCATTAGTAAGATGTTCATTAACTGTTGCTCTATTTTACACTTGACAAGGTAGCACGGGATTCAGTCCTTGTTGTAGTTGCAGGCTTGTTATTGGTCTAAAGTGGTCTGGTGCGTGTCTTAACAACCTGTCGAGACAAAAACTCAAATGTACATTTGTTGAATTTTAACTAGTCCTATAATTTATTCGTGAAACTTTTCGTTCTCTATTCCATATTTGGGCGCGTCGAGGGTGAATCACGTGGCTAGGAGATCCCTTTGCATCAAGTGAGCTAAAAATCCATATAATCTATTCCCCTTGTTTAACTGACAGGGCGACTAACACGGCAAAGTATTGCAATGGTTAGCGTAATTGTTCACCAAGTGGTGTGGGGTGGAGAGGTCTTGATTGCCGATTAGGACGAAGAGAAGTTTATGGTGGAACTCCGAAATGCAAGGGCGAGGGAAACGGTAGATTCCCGAGAAAATCCAATGACCAGCGGCATCGTCCGGCACGATTCCCTCGTACGAAAATTCGGTAGTGACCCCGCCAGGAACCGAACCCTATTTGCATTGGTGGGTGGCGGGCGCTCTAGCCACTGCACACCGTCGCCTCACTTGTCCACCGATGCTATTTCTAACAAGCTTCGGTTGTTGATATGTAAATATTTTTTGAGCCGTTATTGAACAAGAAGTTTGAACGTCGAGGTTTTGCTATTATCTTTATATCTTAAATGCTCTCAAATAGTAGTTTACAAATTCGCATTTCACAACCCTTGCAATTTGTTACTACAGAAGTCTATAAATCAGCTTATCACCGGAAACATTAAAAGTGTACAAATTTTCTAGGTTTTCTCAGTATCATTGATCAGTCACTAAATACTTTGTGGACTTTAACGGCAGTTAAGGAATGATTCACAAATAAAACACCGATTATCAGAGAGCCTGTGCGATAGCATAGCTCACTGCAACGATGCATTACATATGACCAACTGAAGCCGTTTCTCAATTTGCACATTTTGATAAGAAAATGTTTACGTAACCGATTTGATCTGCAAAATCAATTACATGTTTACATAATAAGCGTTTTGTGTTTTGTCATCTACGCTGGTAACTAAATAAAAATACCGAATGGCTGCCATAGTAGTTGTGTTTTACCGACATTCAAAATATTAAATAAACATAAAACTGTAGTTATTGTAATACACGTGTGCCGTGACACAAATAAGTTAAGAATTCATATATTTTACCAATAAAATATACATAAAACTCTTAACTCAACGAATAGGCAAAAATTACAATAATTCTTTTCTCTCTCGATCAAGATAAAATGATTAAAAAATAACACAATTTAGTAAATTGTTCTAAAAACTGGAATAATACAATCTGAATAAAGCTTAATTAAATATTTATAAAGGCCAAAACAATTAAAGTAATTAATTAACTAGAATGACTGTTACAACAATTGGAAAGGAGGGCAGCTGTATAAGCCCAGTAAAGCCTCCTTTTCGTAAAACCAACACATTAAAAATTATTATTAAAAATACTATATAAAAGGTTGAGATTTCGGTGGAGGCAGTCAACAGATCCGTCAAAGTTCCTACCGAATAAAAACCTACTGAATGACCACAAATAAAAACGTAAACAACAATCCAATGCGATAGTCGTGGACACCATGATTATTTAAAAAAGGAATTTATTCTTGAGCAGCGGACAAGATAATACACAAGACGTTAAAACAGGCGAACACAGCAACACGAGGTTTTAGTTATAACCGAAACCAAATTTAGACTGGCGATCTAAACCACAATTAAAAAAAAAAAAACACTGACACTACTGCTTACCAAAGACAAGCNCCGTTCCGTCAGCCCAAGCACGGGCATCTAGGAAGGCCAGCCACCAGAACTTGTGGCGCTCACATACAACGCCGAGCAGACAGAGTGGATTGTACCAGCAGCCAATCAGGGCGCTTCTCGCCACTTCGGCATTATCCGCGTTCACGCCGTACAGACCGAGCGGAAAGATGGAATAACCAATCAGGATTCGTCTACGTTTTCTGTGCGAGCCACCACAAAAAGTTGAGCACACGCCGAAACTTCTGCTTGCCGTAAGATCAGAGGTTAGTTGGTTGTCACGTTCGTGCAAATAGGGAGACTGAACTGCGTCCGTGGCTCTAGGGGCAGGAAAATTTCGCGAGTTCAATAACGTGGCCTATACTTAACATTCCTATGCCTGCTCAGTCCTCACCTCTTTGTCCACTGGCTGCTGTTCCAGTAACGCATTCTTCTTCACAGCGTGAACAACGCAATATTTACTCTTTTTTATTATAGCTTTGTAATTGACAGAGACCCAGAAATTTTGCAGATTGATTCGTCACCAAGCTAGATTCTAAAATATTTTATGNTAGCTTTGTAATTGACAGAGACCCAGAAATTTTGCAGATTGATTCGTCACCAAGCTAGATTCTAAAATATTTTATGTACTCGAGCATTAGTAAGATGTTCATTAACTGTTGCTCTATTTTACACTTGACAAGGTAGCACGGGATTCAGTCCTTGTTGTAGTTGCAGGCTTGTTATTGGTCTAAAGTGGTCTGGTGCGTGTCTTAACAACCTGTCGAGACAAAAACTCAAATGTACATTTGTTGAATTTTAACTAGTCCTATAATTTATTCGTGAAACTTTTCGTTCTCTATTCCATATTTGGGCGCGTCGAGGGTGAATCACGTGGCTAGGAGATCCCTTTGCATAAAGTGAGCTAAAAATCCATATAATCTATTCCCCTTGTTTAACTGACAGGGCGACTAACACGGCAAAGTATTGCAATGGTTAGCGTAATTGTTCACCAAGTGGTGTGGGGTGGAGAGGTCTTGATTGCCGATTAGGACGAAGAGAAGTTTATGGTGGAACTCCGAAATGCAAGGGCGAGGGAAACGGTAGATTNGTCTTGGTTGCCGATTTGGACGAAGAGAAGTTTATGGTGGAACTCCGAAATGCAAGGGCGAGGGAAACGGTAGATCCCCGAGAAAATCCAATGACCAGAGGCATCGTCCGGCACGATTCCCTCATGCGAAAATTCGGGAGTGACCCCGCCAGGAACCGAACCCTATTTGCATTGGTGGGTGGCGGGCGCTCTAGCCACTGCACACCGTCGCCTCACTTGTCCACCGATGCTATTTCTAACAAGCTTCGGTTGTTGATATGTAAATATTTTTTGAGCCGTTATTGAACAAGAAGTTTGAACGTCAAGGTTTTGCTATTATCTTTATATCTTAAATGCTCTCAAATAGTAGTTTACAATTTCGCATTTCACAACCCTTGCAATTTGTTACTACAGAAGTCTATAAATCAGCTTATCACCGGAAACATTAAAAGTGTACATATTTTCTGGGTTTTCTCAGTATCATTGATCAGTTACTAAATACTTTGTGGACTTTAACGGCAGTTAAGGAATGATTCACAAATAAAACACCGATTATCAGAGAGCCTGTGCGATAGCACAGCTCACTGCAACGATGCATTACATATGACCAACTGAAGCCGTTTCTCAATTTGCACATTTTGATAAGAAAATGTTTACGTAACCGATTTTATCTGCAAAATCAATTACATGTTTACATAATAAGCGTTTTGTGTTTTGTCATCTACGCTGGTAACTAAATAAAAATACCGAATGGCTGCCATAGTAGTTGTGTTTTACCGACATTCAAAATATTAAATAAACATAAAACTGTAGTCATTGTAATACACGTGTGCCGTGACACAAATAATATACGTACAAATAAGTTAAGAATTCATATATTTTACCAATAAAATATACATAAAACTCTTAACTCAACGAATAGGCAAAAATTACAATAATTCTTTTCTCTCTCGATCCAGATAAAATGATTAAAAAATTAACACAATTTAGTAAATTGCTCTAAAAACTGGAATAATACAATCTGAATAAAGCTTAGTTAAATATTTATAAAGGCCAAAACAATTAAAGTAATTAATTAACTAGAATGACCGTTACAACAATTGGAAAGGAGGGCAGCTGTATAAGCCCAGTAAAGCCTCCTTTTCGTAAAACCAACACATTAAAAATTATTATTAAAAATACTATATAAAAGATTGAGATTTCGGTGGAGGCAGTCAAAAGATCCGTCAAAGTTCCTACCGAATAAAAACCTACTGAATGACCACAAATAAAAACGTAAACAACAATCCAATGCGATAGTCGTGGACACCGTGATTATTTAAAAAAAGAATTTATTCTTGGGCAGCGGACAAGATAATACACAAGACGTTAAAACAGGCGAATACAGCAACACAAGGTTTTAGTTATAACCGAAACCAAATTTGGACTGGCGATCGAAACCACAATAAAAAAAAACACTGACACTACTGCTTACCAAAGACAAACATAGCTACGCCACACTAAATACTAAAACATAAAAAAAATAGCCCATCTAACACACAAACGCTCGGCGGCTCAGGCGACGACACAAATTAAAAGAGCCCCATCACGGCTTCACGTCCGTTGGACGACCAGTGCGGTGAACTAAATGCATCGTAAAAATCTTCAGGCAACACGGTCAGGCGACGGCAGGGCGTAGAATAGGAGGAGCGCGAGCCGTGCAACGACTTGAATGAACTACCTGGATCGTATAAAAAATTACGACGCACGAGCAAAGGGGAAGTCAAGCGATGGGTGAACAAGTTGCAAAAAGAGGGGCGGGGGATCCGAGCCGAGCAAAGAGAATACACCGCGTGGAGTTGAGACCAAAGAGAACGTGTTGCGCGACGGGCGCTAGCGTCGCAAACGAATGCGCATCACACTTGAAATTACTAATAAGGAACGTAAGTTACTAAAATATTAATTAAATGTTTATGTTTTTATTTTATAATTATTGGTTAGTAGCAGTTTGTCTTTAATTTTTTTTACTGTGATTATGATAAATGTTAACCAGTGCTTCATGCATAGTTTTATGTAGATAAACTGTATAGTTTTAAGAACTTCTTAGTGTTGAATAAAAATAATCACATCAGCCAAATTGTTTTGTAGAGTATTACAGGATTTTGAGCTGAAACAGCTGACTCTCATGGTGTCCCAATTTAAATCTTAAAAAAATTTAAAACGGAAATTACAAAAACCGAAAACCAAAACTAACTTGAACCCGACCTAAACGCGACTTGAATACAGTGAATTCAACCACCCCAGTGAACAGAATTGTAGCGTATTTCCCCGATTCGCAGCAAATCTTCAGTAGCGTTCACTATTGTGATAATAACTGAACGCATCATCATGGGTAAATTAGACACGGAACCAAACGTTCGGACAAATTGGATCGCCGAAGTAAGTGGTCATGACGTGCACGAGGTAAGAAACCATCCCGATGTTCACCTGGAGTGAATGCGGAGACACATTGAAGAATCTATATCAGAATGACTGGATTGGGAACCGTATACAGCTTCTCTAGAATGCGAACCCGGTTTGTAACTACATTGTTACCTCACCCAACACAGTGTTTAGTCACCATAATTTCACTGATTGGAACGGTTGATTTAATTTTTGAACTAAGGTACAGGCCACGAAGCTGAATTGAGACCACTCGTGGGATAAAGCGCCTCTTTGTAACTGGGTAGGATGTGAGTTCGAGTCCCACAAACATTTATAGTGCCAGCTGCTCCCAAATGGATGTAATGTTAACATGGATTTATGGTAATATCTTCATATCGAGCTTCTGGTTAGTGTTTTGGTTTGTTTGGAAATAAGATATAGTTTAATAGATAATGCAATAATGTTGTTATTGAATATAACTACTTTTTTGTTTGGAAAATTTAAATTNGTCCCACAAACATTTATAGTGCCAGCTGCTCCCAAATGGATGTAATGTTAACATGGATTTATGGTAATATCTTCAAATCGAGCTTCTGGTTAGTGTTTTGGTTTGTTTGGAAGTAAGATATAGTTTAATAGATAATGCAATAATGTTGTTATTGAATATAACTACTTTTTTGTTTGGAAAATTTAAATTAAATATAATATTTTTTAGTAACCTTTTATTTTGGACAGAAAAAATTAAAAGCAATAAAATTTATTGGCCACAAAATATTGCTTTGTCTGTCAAACGAGCTCGATGTTTTGATGTTGAATATGAACAACATGACAATGTTTCTGTGTAGTCTATATACACAACACTTTTTGCTCAAACATTATTTCATGTAAAAATGAGAAAACAATTTAGAAAAACTTTATAACAACTTATCCGAAAAGAAACATTAGAGCACAATAACTGATATGTTCGAAAACTGCTGTATTTTTACTGCAGAAGTGAATCATTCAATGTTGGTCTGTAAAATGTTAACGATTTAAAAAAGCAAACATTTTAGCTGTGGTGTGTTTACAAGTTGTAAGATATGGTAGAAAGTAGTCAAACGTAGATCAGCGCAACGAAAGATAGGGAGGGAAGCACATTTGCTTTTAAAGAAGGAACAGACTGTAATGTTACGATGTAACTGTAGAAAATCACGGATATAATGCAATGGATATACTGGACAACGCATCTCGGCGCACTAAACAAGGAAACAGACTTTCTTAGTATCTTTTGTATTGTTGGTAATGATTGGCGTGTTCACTTTCGCAGGAAAAGTTTCGTGGCAGCATTTCCAGTGTAATACGCAACGCTCTACATAAAGCGGGTTTAACTGTAGATCTACGTCAAAAATTTGTTTACTTATACGAATGATCTGGAGAACATAATTGTTTCGTTTTGCAACCGTATAGTATTATAGAATCTAAAAACATTTATCTTACGTTCACCTCACGCAAACTGGCAATACCGGAGGACCGACAGTTTTGAAAGAACAGTTATGCCAACTCACAACCATCACTTACCAGGTAGCAAGGAGAAAAAAATTTCCCTCCGTTGATATTTTATCCGTGTGCGCGCGGCCTGTATTAGGAGACGTAAAGAGGCGCTAATAATCCTAATGGCAGATTTTGAAAAGAAGAATGCTTTATAGCAGTTATTAGAAATAAAGTAAAGCATACAGACTAGAAGACACGGTGGATGTTGAGATTCAGACTGCCTTGAGACACGTCTGTGATCCTTTCTCATAGATATAAAAAATGGCACAAAAAAACTTGTAAACGGAGAGCTGTAAAGTTAGGGAGAATAGCATAGTTTAAGAAGTTCCGTCAGTTGGTTTATATTGCTTAACTTTGTTGCGTAGTGCAGAGAAGTGAAAGGGCAGGGTTTTGCGTGTAAAATTATTCTATGCGTTTTACGGCCACCTTTCACAACACCGCTTTCAAACCAAAACCACGTTGTTCATCTTTGCCAGATCCACATTTCGACAAAAATTATAATTTTATTTGTAAAATTAGAATTCTTTGAAAATTGAGGGCAAGTAATAATTTATAGACTGAAGACCATTTCACACAATCGAATATTTATTGAATTCATTTCCTTGTTATTCAATTTACTAAACCAAATAAACCACTTCGTTTGTCTTTCGATGAAATCCATTCAATAAGCTTTCAGGTATCGACAAGAAAATTTATCACAAACACTTCAATTAAACCAGTTAAAAAAAAACACCAAAAGCAAATTTTTTAGAAATATCTGCGTCTCGTGCATGACCCGAAAATAGTTGGTTAAAACAAAACAAATTATCTTCTTCATATATTACACTAGTTGTGCCCGCGGCTCCGCTCGCGTAGACTACAGAATTACTGAATTTGTGCAGGAGTGATAAAAAAAAAAGATACATAATACCTACCTACAAATTTTGTCCTAAACATTGCAACAATTCATTATCAGATTAAAACTTTAATATTTTGCTTGAATTTTACGTATTTATTTATTGCGAAATTAAAAGGTAAAAAACGCTTATTAGTATTTCCATGTTATAGATAAATGTATGCTACAGCGGAGTTTTTTTTTTTTTTAGGTTTTTTTTATTCTACACAATTCTTTACTGCATGATATTGTTCCATCTTTAACGGTTTAGACAGCTTCTTGCAAGAAGGCGCGCTGGCGGCAAACTTTTTTCCGACTTGATTCACTATTATCGTCACTGCTCATTCCTTGTGTTACTTTACGTAACAAAATATACACTAAAATCTGGGCAGAGACCATAGCTATGAATAAAAAAAAACACGCAAATCGTATAAGTGGTTCTCAAGTGATAAGTGCACTAACAGACAGACAGACAGAGAGACGTTCAGTTTTATAATATGTATAGATTTTCTTTTTATAAAGTATGCTTCCCTATTTTTTTTAAAAAAACCTTTAAATATGTGCACACAGTTCTATTATTAATATATTATTTCCATTAAAATTGTCAGAAAATCATTTTTCGGCGATTGAAATTTTGGATTCAAGAAAATATAGAACATGTCCCAAAGGAAATTTTGAAGGAAAACAAGACATTCTAAAAATTTAAAGAGAAAATGGCCACGATTTTGACGTTTGTATGACGTCACATAGCATTCAATAAATTGAATTCAATATTAATTGAATGCTTTGAAGAAAAATTTGATCGTGTGAAAGGGCCTTGAAAAGAGTACAAAAACAATAACTTTCTTGATTTTCTCTTACTTTTTCTCTTGCAGCAAGGCTGTTTTCTTCGTAAAGCACAAAGGGTTGCTTGTTTGAAAGCGATATTGTGAAAGGTAGTTGAGACACGCCTTACATCATTTAACATGCAAAACCCTATCCTTTCCTTTAGCTTTGCCGGTCCCACACACGGCTGCAGGAGATGTAAAACGTTTCAAGGCAACAGCTGAACGTATTCTCACTGTGTTAATTTTTTTACAGAGGAAACGACGCTTTTTTATAAGACCTGGGAAAATAACTGTTTTTAGGACTGTCAACATTGCCGAAAAGTCCATATTGTAAATATCGTAACTGAAAATTCATCATAAAATGTTTGAATACCAACAAAGATTATTCAGTAATATAATTTTCAACCCAGTCGTAGAATTTAATGTGAACAATTTTATATAATTGTCTTAACTCTCCAGAACCAACAATGTGTCAACAATAAATTTTTTTTTTTTTAATATAGCAATTTTTTTTTGCATGGATAGTTTTAAGCTGAACTGCGATTGTGCTACTATCCACCTTACGACTCTGCCCTTTCAGGTAAATACAGAGGTGTAAGTTATCCTTTGCTTTACTGATTTTCCCTACATATTTATTTTGGCGTATGGCTTCCTGTTGTTGGACTACAGTAGTTATACACATCAGAATATTTATGTACTGAGATACGTGTCACCGCGCAAACAATATCACCTGCACTACAGCATAAAGTTAACTACATCACTTTAATTATAATTAGTTGTTTTACTAGTTTATATTGGTATCCTAGGATTTAACAATACCGAAGGTATTGTCCTCTTACTTCAAATATTTATTTGGAAACGAATTTAGTAAGCTATCTTCTTTCCATAATATTTATTGCCATTCATTTTAAATTAACAATGCACTTCCCAAAAGCAAGGCAAAAAAAACTTTTTTTTTTAAATCCAAATTTTCACTAAAATAATAACGTATCCTACTAAACTCCCAGCGAGAAGTGCAACCTAGCCTTGGTTGGTTTACAAACTGCCTCCCTATCACGGACGGAAAAAATGACGTGAACGTTTCAAAAGTTGGCCTGTACTGTCCTCCAATGCTATCGAAATTTACTCCAAANTTAGAAGTCACTTTATCCCCTCCACCATCCTCCTGCCTGCAGATAGACTATGGCCAGTATAGGCTGTTCCTCGGTAAACTGAGCACTTTTGAAAACCCTTCTTAAGACCTACTTGTATGCACATTGTGTATTCTTCCACCATGTGTACAATTAACGTTACCATGGGCCTGAACACTTCATTCGTGCGTCGGTCAAGGGTATTTGTAAATTTGGTCGAAAATCAAATATTTTACAAATGTTTTATTCTAACACTTATATGCCTTAAAAAAAAGTAAAATAAAATATTTCAGAATTCCCAGACGTTTACTTAACCTTTGTAATTTAACGTTAAAGGGAATCAGGCCTACACTCTTGGATTTACGGAATTTTTGCTCTAACTTGCATCGTGGATTTTGTATTTTATTTTGGGCGTCGACAAGGCATAAGGCACTGCATTGCACATGTTTTAAAACATTAACCCCTAGACTGCTGTCTCCAGCATCGTTTCTGTAACTGCCCCAAGGAAAAAAATTTTAATTTCTTGCCGGTAGTCATTAGTCCGAAATTAATAAAGACAGGAGAGATGTAGTTGTTTGGTAAATCTTTAGAAGCTATTATTTATGATGTGCAGTGTGAAAAATTTCGTTAAACATCCTTAAATGTAACTTTCGGAGAAAANCTTTAGAAGCTATTATTTATGATGTGCAGTGTGAAAAATTTCGTTAAACATCCTTAAATGTAACTTTCGGAGAAAAAAGTGAAAATCCAAGATAGCGGAGACTGATTCTCCTTAACACACACGGAACTACTCTTTTTCCGTCGTTGCCAACTTTACTGGGCGTGTGACAGCCAGCGCGCCCGTTGAAACAAACGCAGTTAAGAGTCAGTGGCATTTTACAAAGGTTGGTTTTAAAAGTGCTCGCTTTACGGTGAGCAACCTTTACCTGCGCGCGAGTCGTTTGGCGGCCAAGGCGTATCCTCCAGCGCAGAGGACGCAGCTTCTGGAACTGGAGGAACAGCTGCTATCCCCGACAAGCGATTGCCTCGAGCCGCCAACATGCAGAGCGGTCGTCCTTCCCCTTCCGCCTGGGACCTCTTTGTCTAGGCTGGTGTTGCCGACGGAACACTGTAGTCTATTCGCGGTTTCTTCACACTTTTCGATCTTATATCCATTAAATTAGATGATGGAAAAATAACGCACATACAAAAACAGCTTCTGCTGTGCAACATTGATGAACTTTATCCGAGGTTCAAAGATGAATATCCGAACNAACGCACATACAAAAACAGCTTCTGCTGTGCAACATTGATGAACTTTATCCGAGGTTCAAAGATGAATATCCGAACGTCCAGGTAGGCTTAACAAAGTTTTTTACTCTAAGACCCAAACAATGCATTCTCGCAGGCGACTCTGGAACACACATGGCATGTGTTTGTACTTACCATCAAAACGTAAAGCTGACGTTGAATGGAGGAGACATTGCCAATCTTACAGTTGGAACTGCCATGCAACTTTCAACTTATAAGGATTGCCTTCGCAAGATGATGTGTCCCAATCNGCCAATCTTACAGTTGGAACTGCCATGCAACTTTCAACTTATAAGGATTGCCTTCGCAAGATGATGTGTCCCAATCAAACACGGACGTGTCATTTAATGACTACAAAGACAACGCCAAATGAACGCTGTGGTTCTTGTCCAGGCTTAAGTGCAATTCGAAAGCATTTAAAAATCATATTTGATAACAATCCAGTGACAGACGTGTAGTTTGAAAAATGGGTTGGTGCAGACCGCTTCACGATATCTACTCAAATATTGTCTTCTGATAATTTTGTAGATGACTTATGCGACGCTTTGGACTTTTTGAAACCTCATACTTACATTGCAGAGGAAGAGGCGCTTTATTTTAAAACTCTTAAGGGGACTATCGATGAAGGTCAAATTCTCGTACAACGTGATTTTGCAGAAAATTATAGTATTGTTGTCCAAGATNGCAATGTGATTTTGCAGAAAATTATAGTATTGTTGTCCAAGATGCTGCTCAATCTTTTCATTGGAATAACGAACAGGCAACACTTCTAACGTCAGTTTTTTTATTATAGAGATGGCAGTGAAGTAAACCACGGCAGCATTGTTATGATTTCGGATGACTTAAAACATGGTACAGCCACCTTCTACGCTTTCCAAAATGTACTACACAAGCATCTTTTAGAAAAAGCAATTGTTATATCTAAAATTATATATATAACCAACGGGGCTTCACAACATTTTAAAAATAGATTCAACTTTGCGAATCTATTTTATTACGGAGAATAGTTTAATGCAGATGCAGAGATACATTTTAATGCAACGTCTCACGGAAAGGGGCCATGCGATGGTCTGGGGGGCGGGGACATTAAACGTTTAGCTACGCGTGCAAGTCTACAGTTACCTTCAAGTGGAGCAATTGTAAAACCAATGCGATTATACGAATGGGAAAAATCATCTTTAAAACAAACAGCCATTTACTACTGCTCCAAAGACGATATTCAACGTCAGATAATGTTTTTGCAACCCCGGTTTGCATCTCCAATCACCATTCCAGGAACTAAAAAGTTGCACGCCTTCATTCCAACAACCGGAGGCCATCTTGTAAAAAGGACCAGTTCTAGCATAGATTCACATTGTAAAGTTGTAAAAATTACACAATAAAATAGTTCTTCCGTTGTTACAATGTTGTTTCATTATGTTATAATTATGATATCACAGCAGTTATACTAAGTATGTTTTTCGCGCAAATCAGCTGACCTAACCAAGCGCCAGATATCACGCCCATTGCGACGCGTATGTACATTAATCCATCTAACTCCTAAACTAATGTTAATCCCATTTTGAATTTTCTAGCGTATTTTTAATATACTTTAAGCTATATTTTGAAATAAATTTTTTTTTTAAATTGGTCGAAGTGATTAAAATTCTGGTTTGAAATGTTTACTCCCGGTTTTGTACATAACATTTAAAAAAAAAAAATTTATAGTTCAAAAGAACAGNATTCTGGTTTGAAATGTTTACTCCCGGTTTTGTACATAACATTTAAAAAAAAAAAATTTATAGTTCAAAAGAACAATACATCTTCGACATAAGTAGCTATGTTTAATATATTATTGTAAATTTGTTAAATTCAAAAAGCACTTTCAAAAAATTCTAATTTCAATTACGACAATTTTTAGAAGCCTATAACTTGTTAAATAAACATCATACAAAAAAAATTGTGCGTGCACATTCATACCTACCAGAAGTACTATAAGGCCGAATTTTATCGAATTTCGGAACCTCACTTTTCTTTCGCTGTTCACTTCACGTGAAATGCTCCTCATACTAACAGGTATTGGTTAAGTTGTAAATAACTGTCTTGTTTGTATTAGAGTGTGGTAATGAACACATAAAAGGCAGAAGAAGAACTTCGTAAAAATAACTAACACAACTTTGGATTGTTACCTTTCGAAAAAAAACCTCAAAAATATATGGGTAGCATTTTTGTTGTACTTTATTTCTTATCGACTTATATACCATACTTTTTCTTCCCAAAATATTTTGACGACATATTATCACACTTAATCAGTGGAGTTAGCCTTACTAAAATAATAGCCTATTTCGCGTGCGAACTGCGTGGGAGTGTGTTCAAACATACGTTTTTAATAGAAACTACCGTGCGGATTCACAATCATTTTTACACAAAAAGTAATCACACTTAAAATAGTCCTGGATACAACTTTCAGTGAATCTCGCAGATTGCAAGTCTTATTTTTGACGCCCTTAAAAATAAATAAAACTTTTCCAAATTGCAATATCTTAAGATTACTATTTTATGTGAATATCTGCGAACATATAAACGACCTCTTAGTGGACTTGACTACAATATTACACCAATCAAGTTATCATTTAAAGACCTGTAGTAAAAGCTCAAAGGTGAAACTTTTGCACTACAGCTTATTACTTTGCATGTAGTGGAGGTGGGAAACTTCATACATTTGCCAATGTCACCCTTATCGCCTCAAACGCGTAAAATAGCTATTGGGGTCTACCATGCTCGAAATATTATCATTTTAATTTGGTCAGTGCAGGTTATGTTGAATGTTAACAAACTTTTGNTGGGGTCTACCATGCTCGAAATATTATCATTTTAATTTGGTCAGTGCAGGTTATGTTGAATGTTAACAAACTTTTGTGGTTTGAAATAAGCTGAGAAATGTTGGGCTTTTAAAACACCCAAGATTATAAATCATATGCGATAAGAATACAGANAAATAAGCTGAGAAATGTTGGGCTTTTAAAACACCCAAGATTATAAATCATATGCGATAAGAATACAGAATATTCGATATTCAGATTTTCACCACGAAATCGCTAGTCGTATTGTCGAGGAAATATTTTGTATTGTCATCTTGAATTTCGGTCTTCAGTTACGTATTTGGGCAGGACTGCTTTATTGGCTACTTGCTTGTTGAAACAGAGCTTTCGATCAGCTGCTGCGAAATTACTTTGCAGTGTTCAGCTACTTGGTGCAGTGCAGTCGTGAATGCATTCGTTTCCAACTACGTCCAAATTTGTCCTATCGAGTGAGTGCCGTGTTGCAACAATTACGTGACGTTTTGTGGCTGCTTCAATTAATTCTCAGCTCCAAGCTACATGCCACTCGATCTATTCAAAAACACTAAATAAATTGTTTTATATTTTACGTACAACATTTACGCCGTTTTTTGAGGACTCGAAACAATTTTTGCGACGTCCGGTTCAGCCATTCGCATTTAATAACATCCTTATAACGATTCCCTACCACAACTGTTTAGAACGCAAAAAAAAAAAAAAAAAAAAAAAAAAACACTTGGTCGGCCATTTCTTCAATGAATGATGTTGATGGATGGATTTTATTGTTGGGTTTCACATGCGTTCTCTGTCCCGCCCACTCATTGTGAAGTTGACCGAGTATAAGGAATCCGATCAACTCGATCACGTTTCTGGACGTTGGTTGGCTACGATGTATACATATTAAGGAAATGCAGAGGCGTTGAGCAGAAGATAATTTTGGTTTTAAATTTGCTCTTTATAATGTTCCGCTTGTAAACATTTCACGTGATGTTACATCAAGTAAATTGCAAATTTGTATATCCCATTTATTTTGCATAATCACATGCCAGAATCACAATTTTAGTATTTCTGGAACCAATAGAGAGCCGAAACTAACTCACTTGCTAACATTAGTTGATTCGCACTGGAAAAAATAATATAATCTATCTCAACATATGTATGTAATCACCCATAATAAAAGCATTTGCGCATATTAAAATTTTTAAGTGTCAAGTGTTTTGCATATACTGGTTGTGCGACTGTGCCAAAAGGCTTTATTTCTTAACAGTTTTTGCTAAGCATACCTTAAATTGAATGAAGACAAAATTTTTATCTTTTTGCGTTTAACTTTAGTTTTTTTTTACCGCGATTTCATTGCTTATGGTTTAATGAGAGTTTTCAGTGTCTTCAACTGCGGTGACGCTGTTGACAGAGCTGTGAAAGCCTTTCTACTATCGAAGTAACCATTACCATAAACATATCTATACTTATAAACATTACCACAACAAAAATCGTCGGCTATAATTTACATAATAAAATCGGACGTTGTCCTGTGTCGGGGATTCTACTGGCTGGCGGATTTTCTCAAGGTGCACCCTCCTTCCAAGCTTGCAATATCCACCGCTTCTACATTGCTTTTATAGTTTTTTTGCTGTTAATTGAACTTTTTGAAAGCTGTGATCCACGACCCAGCCAATTATAGCTCGCGATCCCTCTTTATGCTTATTCTCGGTGCTATGACATAGGAGTGTTGACGAAAGCATGGCAACTCGTCACGTACGCCGGCAGGGCGTAACTATAATCTATTCACAATATCTGCACCCTTTTTGAATCAAGCAATTAAAGAATCACAACATATACGACGTGTTCGGTTGTTTCCTAAACACGTTATGTATAACTCCTAAACACGTAATGTATAACAAACGTTTTTTACTTCTGGTAACATAAAATTATTTTCTTTTTCGTTAAATTTGTACTTTATTTATATTTTATCTACAAATTAATCTTTTTCATTTATAATTAAATTTAATCAAAACAGTGATAAAATAGGAATGTTGGTAATGCCCGGAAGAAATAGTTCTCATGCAAAATATTATTAAACTGAGTGCGCACGTATGCTGTGCGTTGTACCTGTGGTGTAACTTTATAGACTTGGTTATCTTTTGTTTGCTTGAGGCGGAGGAATAGCCTGAAAGTAGAACTTAAGCAGGGCTTCTAAAAACTTGGATGTAACCATGAATGGACGATGTCATAAGTGACGTATAAACAGAGATCCAGCAACTAGGGCTTGGCAGGCCACTGTGTTCATCCCTGTATGATATCGTGACTCCCTCTGCTATATGGTATAAATACTGGTGACCCGGGGATCACACCGACAGAGGATCATTATGTAGAAGAAAAGATAGGCATCTTTATCGACACCACGGCATAGCCACTTCCCAGGTCGCCATGTTGGGGAATACTCGCCAAACAGCTGTACCCATCTCCGAATGGAGTATAACAGATAGGCAGAGCGAGACTAGAGGTAACTCTGTTGGTGTGACTTTCTGTATTATGAAGTATGTACGCACGTTTTTCATAATTTTTTAGCCTTCCGCCATATGTAAAATTTGCATCGCCGTGGACCTAATGACGTTATTCGTGCGTTTCTCAAGTGGAAACATGAAATTGTTGGAAACCAAAATGTTTTACTAATATGCCAATTCCTACTACAAGGCCTATAAATCAAAAAAAAAAAAATACAGACAAGATTTGTCACAATTGTTAACACTACGTTCACGATATTTCAAGAATTAGGAAAAAAGTAGTTAATTCACTGTCAACTTATTTTATGCATGCAAGTGTGGGCGATAGCATATACGCTTGATTTAAAAAAATGGTCTCTTTACTATGAACAGCCTTTAGCAGTAGGTCTTATTTATTTGATGTACTATCTTTAAATGTGTTACTATAGAATTTTCGTTGTGATCTTTCACTGGTTTGTGTTATTTTGCGCATATTTATTTTATCTTGACCTTTAATATTTAAACATGTAATTACCTGATTTTTTACCCATTTCATTATTGTGTTGTATATTTGCTTATTTCTAAGAAATAATTTTATTTGTATTAGTTTTAACATTCAGTGTGAGAGCTTATAATCTTTACGTCAATGCGCCTTACTAGGATCCACTCACTCACACTGTTGCACATAAGCTTCACCTCATCTCATCTTATCGTTTGGTAATGTTCTTTTAGGCTTAAGCTCTTCAACTTGGTTGGNTCACCTCATCTCATCTTATCGTTTGGTAATGTTCTTTTAGGCTTAAGCTCTTCAACTTGGTTGGTGTTATCTGCGCAACGAGTTCTGTTAACTTTCTAGTTCACGTTTTCGATTCTTTGGCACAAACTGCAGAATTCTTTCGCATAACTCTTCTTCCAAAAGTGATAGAAAGTAATGCAATTTACAGCGGTCTAATATTTCCTGGCAATTTAATGTGGCCGTAATTTTTTTTATTTTTTATTTATTTGGTTCATCAAAGCCCCCGATATTCTGCCTTAATACCGAAACAGTGGAGTGTGTTATAAATTAAACTAACGTATGCACATTGTTCCCTGTGCTTCGTACCCATAATAATCGTCATGTGAATTCCACCATGAAGTTTGCGTGGTTAGGAAGGTTTTATGACTGTATACACAACTCAATTTTACACTTCCGAAAATATATTATGTTTTATTTTGGTTTCATGGGTTTGGTGATCGGGAGCCTATCCCACTGGCATGGAAACCTATTTACCAGAGATATGTGCTCGAAAAATTCTTTTAATGTTACGTGGCGGATGTTGCTAACGTCCTGCGAGTATCATCAGTGGTACTCCCGTTTGCATCACCATTGTTTTCCCTTCGCTCGCTCTCTCTTCGTGGACATAATTTCATTTCATTCCTTCTACGGTTGACGGTCACACTTCAGAGTCCGTCATGTAACGAAGTCTGGTGTGTGTGTGTGTGTGTGTGTGTGATCTCTCCCACGATTCCCTAAACGTAATCTCTCTGTAAGCGACTGGCTTTTTTTTTTATATTGTGGGAGTCGTCGGATACTACTATGTGATCATGTTGAACAGGAGAATACAAAAAGCAGATCCAGCTGAGGACAAAAACATATAAGTGGACTATGTAGGAGTAACGTTTGAAATGTTCGCGCTCCATGCCAAAATTCTTGAACGGCCACCGACCCCTCCAAGGAACCAGCCCACGCGGTAACTAATCCACTGATCAGTTCGAGGAATCCCCGTTGCGAGAGGAGGAATATTGAGACATTACAAGTCGCCGTGGCTTACAGGCCCGGCCATATAAATAGGTACACGCTAACACACTGTCGGATCACCACGGAACATGGGTTGGAGGGGGGAGGAAGCTTGGCCGGGTCGTACCGGGCCAGAGTCTGGCGTGTTCTTCGCCACGCTGATAGATCGTCCATCCCACCTCGTTCGCCACGGAGAGCTCCAAATTATGCGCGTGCGCCGGCACAAATCAACCCAATACAACCTACGAAAGGAAAGGCCGAAGGAGCGAAGCAGAGAGGGATGGGATAGGGGGAAAAAAAAA
>NQII01004354.1:191733-210844 GCA_002778355.1 Clitarchus hookeri
TTGTAAACTATAATCATAGTGGGACACAATTTTTGAATTATTGATTAGAGCGACCAAACTCAGGCACGTACGTGAAGTACTAAATGGCAAAGAATATGTTTCGTTAATACAACCAATGAGCTGCAGACGCTGTGGTTAGTGGTCGGAGATATGAACCAATGGTAGCGTAGAGCAGTAGCATGGCTTAAGAATCAGTTACCACCTGGGAAAACCATTTAGCACCGATACCCTCAGTGTACAGTACTGACCAAATATAACCTTTCTGTGCAACATGCAGCCAATTGTCTGCACTGGGAATGAAAATAAATACTAAAATAAATATGGTGTCAGTGCTGCTACCGGTTCGGTAGCTCCAAGACAAAATTTACTTCTGGATAATCTCTGTGTCGTTGTTTATGTTCACAGAGTTCTGTTATGTGATATGATTTATTTGTTAGTGGTATTACAATCAAGAAATTTTATCGTCAGTTATCCTTCAGTATTGTTATGGTTACCCTCTGACTTAGATTTTCAAAATAATGGGTTTAGGCAAATATTTTTACACGCGTTTTACTTCGAACGTCAACCGTATTACGTTATTGGCGTGCTGGTCAGTTCTAATCATTTATAGGCGTGGTGATTAACATTTATGTGAAGTGCTGGGTGTGTAATACACAACCGTATTTTCGTAGCAGTGGCGTGCGGTGAATTGTTGCAAGGTAAGCGGGCGCTAGCTGCGTGCTGCGCCCTGTTGCTTGCTAGTTTACAATTCCGCCAATAAAACGTACTTGGGCGTGTGAGGTCACAGGACGTCCCTGTTTGCTCGCCTGTGAGTGGTCGGAACGCACGCAGTTTCCCTATAGGCTGCACGGTGGATAAAGGCTCCTGTCGCGTGCACCGAAGATGCACAGTAGTGAACAAGCACCAGCTTACCTTGCAACAGTTCCACCACACACCGCTGTTTGGGAGATGTCCGACGTTCCCCACAAGGAATCACTTCCTGCATAAAATCCAGTTTTTAAGAATGGGACGTTAGCGACATGCGCATAGTGGACTCACGGTATATGGCCAATAAGTTACAGAATTCATGAAACTGAGATTTGTTGTGTGGAAATGTTTTTCCGAAAATCATTAGCCCTTTATTTTCATGTTTCCTACTGACGAAGGTTATCTTTGGCGAATGTAAAAACTTACCGAAAGCTTAAATTGTTTCACTATGTACCTGCAGAAGCCTAAAAACCATGTAAATTCATGATTTCAAGTTTATTTCTGTCAAAATTTGTGACAGCGGTCACTATAGCTTAAAATTTTGGGGAGNATGTAAATTCATGATTTCAAGTTTATTTCTGTCAAAATTTGTGACAGCGGTCACTATAGCTTAAAATTTTGGGGAGATTCCGGATTCCTGTTAAACCGCGAGTGGGTTTGCCGATTCAGGTCACAAGATTAATTTTAGTTAAGCAAACGAGCCACCCTCTGGTTAAATGAACGGAATGGAAGTGATAGCATGAATTAAGGAGCAATGAATGAAAATATACATAAATTGTCTACTTTTCTGCAGAAGATGAATATTATATTTTATCGAAGAGCTGGTGCTGCAAATAATAGTGTTTATAAGCTTTACTTGATTTGAACTGGCTTTGCCAGATTTTAAATATGCCAAATATATGTCATCATAAAGATGTTATGTTATATTCGGAAAATATTTCTATACTGCACGTAGTGTTAGTCCGTTTAGTCACGGGTGTTATCACATCAGATAAATGGTCAGGAAGCCATTTTGAGGTTGCTGAAAAGTTTGAGACTATTAAAAGAATGCCTTCCATGCGTAACACGTGCAGATAAATTTACGTTAATNTGAGGTTGCTGAAAAGTTTGAGACTATTAAAAGAATGCCTTCCATGCGTAACACGTGCAGATAAATTTACGTTAAGTTTTTACGATGAAAAGTTTAGCTTAATAACATAGACTTTAAAATACCATTGCCTGCATCATATCACAAGCATTGGCATTAGATTATATTTTTTAAAGCCCTGCGTCACCCACAATATTAGAATTTTTTTTTGAAGCACCCTTAAAAAAAATGTTAATATGGAAGTTTAGCCATTTATGTTACTGTGCAGTACAGACATGATATACGATATGCCAGCGTAAAATGTTTTCACGAAGAACATAGCATAAACTTTAAAATATTAATAAGTTCCTTCCTTTTACGGCTATAGGCTATATGTGGTTTCTTTACAATTTTTTAATCTAACTTTTGAAAAATCATTTAATGTATGACGTGTTTGGTTATTTCCTAAATATGCTATGAATCACAAGCGTTTCATACTTCTGTTAACATAAAAATACCCTATTTTTGGTTAACTTGAATTAATACGTACATTTAATTTGTAAATTATATTTTATTTATAGTTAATAAGAATAAAAATACGGAGAAAATAGGTATGTTGGTAATACCTACTAAGAAATAGTTCTTATGCAGTATAGTGTTAAAGTGAGTGCGCACGAAAGCGGTGCGTTGTCCCTTTGGTGTTATTTTCTAAGACTAGGTTAAGCTTCTTTTACATGAAGCGGACGAATATCCTGAAATTAGAACTTCACCAAGGCATTTGAAAAGCTGGAAGTTACCGCGAATGGACTATAATAAATAACACACAGTAAAATTTAAGTACAGAAATATGAAACATGTAGTCAAAAGTTAATTTTCCGTTTCAAAAAACTTCGATAATTACTCTGAAACTGAAATTATGGCACGAAAACGAAGAATTTATTTATAGGACGTGAAGTCGAACCTTAACACTTTGAGGTCAGCAGGCATTTACAAGACAACCAAGCCAAGTTAGAAGCGAGTTACTTATGTATATCCACCAGTGCAGCAACACAGGTTCTATTGGTCCGTGCGTTCCACTCACTACCGTTCTAGGGGTCAACCATGACAGTGGACACGCTTACTGTGCTCTGCAACGTTCGTTATTGGCTGGTCGTCAGCCACTAAGGCGCTCAGTTGGTTTTGTCCCAATCAAATGTCTTATTTGTGGAAGATGTTTTACATTCACTCCTGTCATTTTGCGGAGACGTAACAAAAATATTTTCGTAGTCAGGAAAGTTATTGTTACTGAGCTGTAGAGTTCTTGTAAGATCCTGTCGAACACAGGCAGTACGATTACTGAATGAAAATGCTAGTTTTCTTTCCAATGACAGAGATATTTTCAAAACATGTTTGCTCGAGCTACACCCCGAGCGTAGTCCTTAAAGTGTTAAAGGTAATTGCGTAATACACGAACGTTCTCAAAGCAGCCAACCCCGCCACTAGATTGTCACACCAGAGAGTACAAAAGAAAAACTGGCCAAGGACGATGGAATAGAAAGCGCTCTCGATGACCAATCACTCCTCGTGTTGCGGTAAACGTTGTCGCGAAATTCTCCCACTTCCTGCAGCTTCCTAGATTTTATCACTTCTTTTTTGCTCGCACCTCGATCGGTGTCGGGGAATAATAGATCATAATCTGAGCGAAGACGCGGAATTGGTAATATAAATATATATTTTTTTTTTACAGGCGGCCAGAGAAACCGCAATATCATGAAAACTTCACGGTGGCTTGACAGGCAGCCGCATTGCTCCATTGTTTCGCTTATCTGCGGCCTTGACGCGACTTTCCAATACCTCTTTGAGGCTTCTGGCAAGGTGATCGCGGCATGGATTTCCTGCTGATTCATTATTTGGCTGTATCGATGGACTAGTTTTTTTCAGTCGTGCTAAGGTTAGATTTCTATCTGGCCGCTTGTAAGTCTTAACTGACGTATCCGCGTGCAAGGAAAATTCTTACGACATTTTTGATGTAGTCTATTCGCCGTTTTTTCACGCTTTTTGAATCGAACCTCTGAAAAATCACCCCATTCATTTGGTTCTTTTCTAAACATGCCATGCATCACAGGCGTTCTATACTTACGGTAACATGATAGTATCCTATTTTAGGTTAAAATGAACTTTTACTTGTACTTTATCTATAGATAATGATATTTGATTTATAGTTTATGAGAATAAAACTACAGAGAATATAGGTGTGTTTGTAATAGCTAGTAAGAAATAGTTCTTATGAGAAATATTATTGAAGTAGTGCGTACTAATGCGGTGAACTGGCCTTTTGTTAACATTTTCTAGACCCATTTAATTTTTGTTTGCATGAGGTGGAGGAATAAGTTGGAAGTATAACTTTAGCAGGGCTTCAGAAAAGTTGCAAATGAGTGAGTGAAGAAATTTGGGTGGCTCCTAACAGCGAGGTCTTGAAAGCCGATAAGGGTGTTTAAGTTGAGTGTGGAGCAGCGCCGAAATGAAGGGGTGGGGGAAACGAGAGATCCCCGAGAGAATCCGCTGACCAGCGGCACCGTCCGGCACGATTCCCACATTCAAAAATCCTGAGTGACCCGGCCGGGGATTGAACCCGGTTCGCCTTGGTGGGAGGCAAGCAGGCTAACCGCTCAGCCACCGCGGCCCATAGAAAAGTTGGAAGTAACCGCGAATTGAGGATACTGTAACTATTGTGGGCAACATTAAGTTTTAAAATATCCGCTGTTGAATTTTTTATAAAGTAAGACAGATTATTGCAAACTTAATCCTCATACTCTTGCCGTAAATAAAGGTAAGTCTCTGGCTTCTGCATGTGAATAATTTGTTTATAGGCTGATGCCTGTCTACCATATCAGTGGGCAATACGGAATTTAAAAGTAACGAATTAACAGTCAAATAAGAACACACAGTTTTCAATAACTGTCGAAATACCAACTATTGCTTTAATATTTGACTGTGCAGTAAAACGGTAGTAAGTAAGTTACAACTCTTCAGTTATAAATATGATGTTCAAATATAACTTTCTGGCATATAGGAACGTCTAATAACTCTTTCACTCTTCCTTCCCCAAGATAACTGCATTCAACAAAACAAGTAATAAATATTCTCTCAAACAATTCGCCAGATTTTAAAATTTTTCTTTTCAGCTTCTATTAGCTCACTGCGAAAAATTAGAATGTAATAACTTCAACTCCAGTAACAAAAACTGAGATACACTTAAATAATTGAGAGAAAACTTAGAACATTCCAGGCTGGGCATGTTAGCAACTTTTATACAATACTGATATACAAATAACGATCCCAAACCGCCGCAACCGTCACTGAGAGAAATATTATGCAGAACTTGAACCAAAAAATACTTATATAAAACAAATAGCACATCAGTTTGTGATAAACGTGCCTCGTATTCAGTGTGCGAATTTACACCGTTTATATTAAATATTATTTTAACAACGGGAAAACTTTCTGGGATAGTTTCATAGTATTTGTACTGGACACATCTCTGTATCTTTATAAGATAAATGCTGACTGTGATTTATATAATTGACCTTAATGTTTAATATATTTAATTTACCCAAAACATCTGTTAACGATCTGCTTATTTAGCATTCACATAAACAATTTCCAATTTTTTTCCATTGGTGTCTGTAGACAGACGTGAACGGTGCTTGTTTCTCACAACGCTACAATAATGCTGAAAAACGATTCCGTCCTAATGGAAAATTTACCGGAACAGATTATAAATCGGAAATAACCTTTACGTTCGAAAAGCACCTCAAAAATTTGTGTACCCAGACAATAGTTCTGACAGAGTCCAGATTAGTTAAAATACAATGCTAGCTGTGTCATGATAAAGCTATGACTACCTAGTTAATTTTAATTTAGACAATTAGTCAACATAAATTGAAAAATATTGCAGTTCTACCTGTGTTTATATGGTATGTGAAGAAATTAAAATGTCTCGGATATTCGACTGATGTTCGTGTGTGTGCAACGTAGTACTATCCAGGACTCTGTTTCTTGTAAAACAATAAACCGGTTCCTATGATATAAATATGTCCTAGTTGTCGCGGATGTTGTCATCTGTAGAACGAAGCTGCGTATGCAGGTTCGTAAAACACACACGCTTATCCTCAGCCGTTGGTGTTTTACTGAGCAAACTGACTTTAGTTATACATTTACATCGGTAAAGCAAATGTGCCTGCGAGGGATATTCAAGTAACATATTTAGGGAAAACCGTCCTAGTTTTATAACTACGAAATTGAACTTCAGGATCCCATGTTATTTGTTGTGCGAGATTACGAATTTCTACGGCAAATTAATATCCCTTCGACTTAATCTCGGTGTTGTCCTTGGCTGTTACGTAACCAAGCAATGCACAATCACTGTGAAACCGTGAGCGTTAAATTATATCCGCTGATTCGCAAACATGTAAAATTACAGTAATATCTGTACGAGACCATAGGAAGTTTAATATTTTTAAAATATATATCAACTAACTGTGCCCGCGACTCCGCTCGCGTGGACTACAGAATTATTGTTTAGTTATTTTTTTAAAATAAAGTCTGTGCTTTTTATACTTTTTCCTGACAATTTCTACACTTGCTTTTCAGTTTCAATGAGTGCAAGGTGAAAAACGTCCTCATTGAATGTTGCTCAGGTGGTTATAGCAACAAACTTATAGGGAGAAATAACGGCATTTGTTAGTAGACAGATACTGATCATAAACACAGAACAGAAGACTAACGATGTCATTTTTTGGTGCTAGAATCGCTCTTTTACATAGCCACTGGTCGTTATTTATATTTCTTTGTAGATCTGGGTAAACGCTAGAAACCAGTTCCGTATCACTCTGCACCAAATTACTAAAATCCCCTGTTAGTGACAAACAGCCCTCGGCATCTGTTTCTAACCGCCCATCTCCAATTTTTAATAGTGTCTCAGCAAAATGTCCTGTATGAACGTCGTTGTAGAGGTAAACTCTCATGTTTGTCGTCAAGCTGAATTTCTTGACATTTGCCCATTAGCTTGACGACTTGAGACAGGCTTTGATTTCATCTGCAGGTGTGCCCTTCTGAATCACCGGTAGAGTTTGACGGATGTCACTAGCCAGTAATACAACCATTCCTCCCATAATGTCTGTATTGTTTCTTATATTCTGAAGAGTTCGGTTTAGGGCCTCCATCGCTTTTTTGTGTGACATTGTGCTTTCGTCCCACACTAACAACTTACATTGACTCAGCATTGTACCCCGAGCGCTATTTTTACCAAACTTTTTTTCCTTTTGGAATGATATATTTTTTCGGGAAACAAGTACCCTATGTCACTTCCCGGCCTTCCAACTATCTCTACACAAAAAATCATGTCGTTCCGTTTTTCCGTTGCGACGTGAAAGAAGGACAAACAAACACACTTTCGCATTTATAACATTAGTTAGCAATTTTCCCAATGCATCGGCATTTATAAATACTTAACACTGTATTTGAGATGACAGTTATCATTTGCGAAACTTCTTAACTTGTGTTTCATGGCAGCGCCTATTGTCGTTGCTGCACGAATTCTTAATTATCGGCAGCGTTCTGATTTCTGGGACCCCATTAATGTTGAGTACAAAAACAAATAAGTTTCTTGAGATGAAATATTAACTGTTCTTGTTTGATTGTATTTGCTTTCCTAATTTCGCAGGTTTGCTTGTACCTGTAATATCCATCAACGTGACTTTCATTACCTTCATGATTGTCCCCAGAAGTTCAAACACTTCCTGTCCTGTGTCCGTTTTACGGAATATTGTAGGTTGTTTTATAATTATTTAAATTTCACTTGTCCTGTTAATTGCTGAAATCACTACAAATTAGGCTTTATGAATAAATTTGAAATCTGAACACTGACAATAGCTTTAAATAATTATTTGATTGCAATTGAGCAAAATAATTTTCAGTGTAAACGAGTGGCAAAAGTTTTTAGCGGGAATTCTAATGTCTACTGATTTACAATTAATTTATTATTCCTAAGCACTGATCCATCAAAGAGTACAGCATTATACCTAATAAGTAGCTCGTTATTAAATTTAGCCTTTCTGAAATCAAATTGTGAGGAAACTATATGCTATACCTGCACATATTTTCACGGACATACCGACAGACATGCCCCAGTAAAATGGCAACAATCTACGAGAAGTAATTGCAAGCCGTAACGCCGTATTTATAGCGTAGGCAATAAATACGTTTTCTTTTATTTATGTTTGTTTTATGTCCATAACGAAAATAACGTTAGTAACGAAAATAACGGCACGTTAGTAACATATCTACGTTCCTATGACCAGTGGTGCAAAAGTTTCGTCGGGGTAAGGGGTACTTCCATTACATTCCCACTTCACCCCATACGACGCAGAACCCTAACTGCCTGCGTCACCTATAGAACTATGTAAAAATAAATTTCTGACAGAATAGGTTTATGTATGGTAATTGAGTAGACGTTGTACTAAACTAGCGAATTTTTTGTTCGTGTCCAAAATTCCGTTTCGAATTTCAAGAATACTTTTTTTAATTTCTGTCTTGCAAGCCGTGTAACAAAAGAAACAACAAAATATACTACTTTTTCCAAACATTTCCTTTTAAAAACTAAATAGTAGGGAATCGTTATATTTTCTAATTTTCGAGTAAATCCGCATTGTTTTTTTGTAACTTGTACTTGTAAAAGTAAGTAGAATAAAATGTATGTCCGTAATTGTAGGAGAAAATTAATAGTGTAACATCAGGCACTTATCGTCTCATCATGCATGTTGATTCTTAGATGCAGATATTATTGTTTCAAGAATGCCTGAGGGGAGTATCCAAGTTCGGGAAGGATGGAGGTCTCATTAAAAATAAAAGAACTAATTTCAATAACTATATTTATTCTAGTTGCTACAAACAGTCAAACATCAGTTATCTACAGATTTAGCGTCCTGTCAACTCTTATTAGTCTTATTAAGCGCTATATTTAATTACTTACTCCATTTAAATTAAATTATTTATCACAGGCTTTACTCATGCTAATGTCACTTAAACTGCTCCAATGATTTCCACACTTTTAGTTAAAACTGTCCATTTCCATCGTTCCAAATGTATTTTCACTCACGCATCCAGTCCACAGTCCCGCAGATCAGTCCCACCCTTCACTGCACACAAGCTCGCCGACGCACTCTCGTAGATCGCTGCAGTCGTCCCTCGCCGCTCTGGAATCGCCCAGCAGTCGCTTAAGGTCGCAAAAGAAGCCAAACTCTCGGCTCTTAATCACTCCCTCCTCAGAGGCCCACATATGGTATTTATACTTGAGGTAGGTGCCGTCTAAAACGTTCTCGGCAATCCAAGATGTTCTGGGAAAGGTAAATGTGATGACGACATTCCTGCGTGATAAATGGAGAAATATGAGCTTCCCAGTGTCAGCGAGGTGCAAGATGCGATAAGTTTATCGGCGTGTAAGGCGACGTCCTTTATGATAAGGCCGCTCGATTCCTCTAAAGTTATAAACTTGACCTCCATCTCTCGGCGCCTTTCCACACAAAGGAAACACAAGACGGCGACATGCAACATTATGTTGACATATAAATTAATAGTCTATTCTCAATACTATGAATTTTTTTTTGCGTGCAAAGGAACCTAGGTTGTTGAGAATTCAAGCCCAGCTCCCTAGGTATGACTCAGAATTAAAACAATAAGTGGTCCAACTCTAATGATACAAAACCTATTTTAACCAGCAATTCTAGTCGGTTTTATTTTGAGGTAGGTCAAACCAAATGTAATTCGGGTTTCATTCGTAATCAGTTTTTTTTCGACAGAAAGGTACTATTTTATAAAACTGTAGCATTTACACATGGTCTATACTACATGCTCCAAATGAAATCGGCTCTCCAACCTTAATGTTTGCACAAGATAGCATTTCCCACTTTTGCTGTCTATTGCTACCAACAGCAACGCTGGTGGCATGGCCTCAAAAATCAGCTCATAACAGGGAAATGGGCAAGGTCGTCATAAACTCTGCCATATTTGCCTGAAAAAGTTGAATGGTTCCAGCTTCCATGAAACATTTGAAGATTCGACGGGTTATAAATTTTTTTTGATGTTTCGCGGGCTTAGCAATTAGAATCGTGCACGACAAAAATATCTGTTTCCTACGTCACGAAACCAAGGTCACGAAACTTTAAAATGACGAGAAATGGCTGGAAACGAAATAAGGTTATGAAGATACTTAATTTATATAGAAGCTCTTTTAACATAAATGCTACTTCAAGTGATTAATTCACAGTATTATTAAGAACTATATTCTGCAGGAAATAATCTATGATCAATAAAACCTAAACTTAGTAAGGAAGTGAAAATAAATTGCAAACTTCGTTACATTTCTTCCTGTCGTGGTCTGCATGGAAAAACAAGGGCATAGTCTTTCGGTTTGAAAAATAACTTTTTAATATATGTTCAGGCTAAATCCTCCCAGAAAAAAAATTGACTCTGTGACATATTTTCAAATACACTTAAGGTTATATGAACCAATTTGTTGAATGGAAACATTTGATTGTCGTATTTAGTCTTCCAATTTTATTGTTGAATATATTTTAAGGGGAAAATTTTACAGTGTGACTGGGGCTAAGGCATTTCTTGAGCCGGTGTTGGAAGGGAGTGCAGAAGACTAAAACAGGCCTACCTCAACTTTATTTAACAGATCGTCAATCTAAGCCTAATTCTCCCGAATTTGAGCGCGCCTTACTAGGTACAACATGGTTTATGAGAAGGATAAGTTGAAGCACAGAGTAGAAAAAAGCATAGATACGAAATGGCACGGCGTTTCGTCTGATGTCGGCAACCCATCCTCTGATTGGCTGCGGGAGACTCTGCAAATTGACCTCGTGTTTGGTTGGTGTGCCGTTTTTAGGCACTCGCTTATTTTTAACTATGTTCTTTTAACCTTGTATTTCCTCTCTGGGATTTGTTTTTCCTTGGCAATGCCCGCTGTGTTCTTTTCCAGCACCTAGCTTAATTTTTTAATTTTTTGTTACAGCAAGGTTAGATCATGTTTTTGTCAATGTTTCTGTAATTTTGTTAATTTATCTAGCAACACTCCAAGATTTCGTTACTTTTTCATTTTTGAATTTATAATTGACCAATTACTCTGATCTGGTTAAGCTATTGTGTCAACCGATTGAAATAACGTTATTTAAAAACGAATTGTGAGTTTCGTAATGAAATATCCGTTATTTGGTTTGTGGATTTCATATTTAAATTCTTTTCTGTCAATGTAATTTTATATAGTGCCTATGGCATTAATGTAAAATGCCGCATTACGAAACAAGATAGTATCACTGGTTTTGTAAAGTGACTTGATACCTGTGTTAGTGACTGGTATTTTCGGAACGCTTCCTATTTCCTTCTTCTTGCTTTCAACTCGTAATGGCGTGACTGAATTTTTAATTTGCTCCGGCTATTTTCCTACTAATGCTGTAATCTTTTGAGTTTTACTGCTTTTGGTAAGTGTTTCTTTTTCTGTTTGTTATTTGTCTCCTAATTGATGTATAATTATGTCCCTGCCTATTTACATTGCGCGTAAATTTTGTATTTACAGCGGTTGACCTGTTGGGTCGTATAATGCTGTGTTGAGGCCATTTATCTACCTTACAGACTTTCTTTGAAGTCGCTTTGCGTCTTCACGTTGTTTGACGCCGTTTTAAATATGAAGTAACACATATGCTGGCGTTGGCAAGGGAGATGTCCCGAAGATGGGCCACACCTCAGGAAAGTCCAGCCACCTCTCTTTTATTTTCGGCATTTGCATGAGATACAGCAATCGAGTAGCCATGTTATTTCGGACTCAATCTATTATAAATTAAGTGACCTTTAAAGTTTTTTATGACGCCACATATTTTGTAATAATGTCCATGTTAATCTAATTTTGTACACTATCATATCATTAAAAAAAAAAACAAAAGAACGTAACCTGTAAATGGTTTATTATGGCTCGACATATTTTGTTTTGAATTTAAATTTTATTATTGTGGTACCCTAACAAAATTAAAAATAATTTATTTCATAAAAAAACCATATATATATATATATTCCTGTTGCACATTTCAATTATTTAATATTATTTATCACTCTTTATAAAAATAATAATTTTGGTCATACGAATCTCAGTTCTTTTTAATTTATCAAACACCTTGCTCTTTTCATTGAAAACCACATTTCACTTTATTGCTGTACATAATAATAATTATTATTATTATGTATGTGTAAGGGTGCTGGAGCGGGAATTTTGGCTCGGCCCCTTTGCTTCCACTTTTACATTTGGGTCACACCTACACAACTATAGCCTAGGAGCTTTCGATTTGTGGCATGCTTGTGGTTATTTCCACTAAGTCTCCCCTATGCTACAAATGGAAGCATTTGTGTGGAGGTAGCCCAGCATACTACATTGGCTACTGCGTGCTGCCTAAAAAAATCCGCGGTTTACCTGCCCATTGGAGGGTCCGTCCCCATAAATAATGGCCTAACAGCTGGTGCTTGGGTGACCTAAAACAGTCATTGTGTTCTGCGCGCTGCAAAATATTATTTATTGGCTGGACTGCCGGTTGGTGAGTATTGTAAGGCACTCGCTGCTTTGAACGCGCGGGCGGAAGAGGAGGACAGAGAAGTGATATGATAGCGGGCGGCGAGTCACAAAGGAAAGTTTTATTGGCAAGCGAGCGATAATCCTACCAGAGTTTCAAGTTTAAAGGCGTGCCACCCCAATTCTTCTGCATGCCGTCGTGATAAACGTTTAGCGACTCGCATGCTCCTGACCTTCGGCAGCCTAAATTCCAGCATTTATCGGAAAGAATTTTCTGGTTTCGATCGCCCTTGCCTCTTTCAGCGGTTGCGGTGAATGTTCCAGATCTTGGCGGCTCGTACTATAAAAGCGCTTCGGGCCTCCGAGACAGGAGTTGATGAGTGTCTGGAGTTTGGGGGATGGCGCGATCTTGCGCGATAGACTACGAGCGAGAATAGCAATGAGTGGCGAGATAAGTGACCAGCGGGAGTAACATCTGCGACTGCGATCACCGGTGCAGCGAAGAGTGTGACCGGCAGGCTGGATTATTGGTGGACGCGTGAGTGAAAGACATTTGAAACGATGTCAACAGACAGACTGAACATGTGTTAATGGTGAGTGAGAGTTAATTGACTATAAATAAACAGACACAATGAGAAGGATTTAAATTAGAGTTGAGATAGACATTAAATACTGTGCGCATTGGGAAAAAGAGTAGTAGTGGAGTTGGATATATTGGTGTGGTAAATAATAGACGTGTGAATAAATTAACATCCAATTTAAGTTCTTTTATTTTAATTAAAACCTCCGTCCCTCACGAACTCGGATACGCTCCTCAGGCATCTTGTAGAAGTATGTTACCAGGCGCTGATTTGCTATCGGCGTTCCGATGTGTTGCTCGCCTGTGACGCCATTTTGTTGGCGTGTGCGAATGGAGTTAGCAAAATAAGCGGCGGGTTTGCCTCGGCATTGTTAAGGTAGAAGGAGAACTGTACCTGGCTGCACAGCATGCAGAACTCGTTAACTTTTCAGTTCCGCATTAATTTATCGTTTCAAGTGTTGCAAAGAGGTACGAAATATATGTATATTTTTTTTTGTTCGTGCTGCACTTATCCTGATTAAACAGTTGCTTCATTCATGCAACCAAAGAAATACGCGCTGGGTGCCTAAGATACAATGGGAAAATTACTCACAAACCAGGGCTGTAGAAACGTCCTCAGCTACAGAAAGAAACTGATTGCATTGATCAGTGATCTCAGCTGTGTACAGCTGTTGTCACATAATTACTTCCTTTGCAACAAACCCACTGTAGTGAGTGGAGTCGACATATTTGGGCGGCTCTTGACATCGAGGTCTTGAGAGTCGAGCCACTGTAATGAACACAGGAACTGAAATAAGAGTAGTTTACTCAAAATTTGAGCGTATTTTCGTTTTAAGGGCTTAAGAAACCACAATTAAAAAAAAGGAAATATATATCAAGGAAGATTATGTAATAGCTTCTCAGGCTGTCTCTAATAAAAAAATTAGTAACAACATAAAAAAAGTATTTTAATAACTGATTTTATGCACGTTTATTTCAGCCACGAAAGTTACCAACTATCTAACAGAAAAGAATGTAAAGAAAATCAATCACTAATTTTTTTTTGGAAATATCAGTACCAACATTGTTTTACATAAAATATTGGTTATTATGATTGCCCTACGTACCAATGTCTTTCTAGAAAAAGTATTTTCTCTAAGAGTATCCAAAATGTCAAAATTCTTCAATTAATAATAAGTGAGTTAACTGAATTAATATTCAAGCAAGTAAATGTTAGCCAAATATTTTGCAGTGCTTTAAATTTTTAGCATTCTTCTTTCGTTTTCAACATAAATCGAATTTTTCAGGCAATTCTGTAGTGTTGGTATTACTTTTGAATGAATCCTGCATGTTGTATGTAGTGTCTGGTCCAGTACTCTATGGGAAGACAATCTTCTCCTACCTTAAGGTTGCCGTCTGCCTAGGTTACGAAATGGTGTGCAGAGCTTTGGCAGAAAAAGTTTTATTCAAAAAACTGTTCAACGTGTTTGAGAGATGTCTGCTTATATAAAGCATTCGAGAAACGTTAAACTCGCGAGTGCAGTTTTCAGTTGCCTCTTATAGTATTTCTTGGTTGCCAGATTTGATAGGAATCTGTGTATTATTTCCGAAGATATGACAAAACATCTATTGTTTCATGTGTTGCTATATTACAAAATGGCGGACGAAAGAAGCTTTGTGTAGACACATCTCATTGTTGTAATAGATACTGCCATCATACAAAGTAAGGTTGTCATTGGTTGCATGGTTTTGTGCATACGGCATACTAAGCTAAATGATGACCGCCATTATAAAAATGAATGTCTGTCTTGCTTAAAACATACTAGTTTTGTACGGCCTGCCGTAATAATACTTGTTTGACAAATTTTATAGTAATAGATTGATTTTAGCCCACGATATATAAAAACTTTCGTATTTTCAATGCGGCGTTATGTTACAAAACGTCGGACTAAAGAATGATACTTATTGGCACGTTTGATGTCTAAAATAGCCACTTAAGGCATACGAAGTTTGGTCAAAGTAGGTCAAACGGTGTGGTATATATTTATGGCAAATTAACCCAAAATGTTTATATTTCAGCCATTTCGCAAATAAGTGCTTTATCTATTTAAAAAAAGCACAATATTACATGGCCTATAAGGGCATTATTTACATGCAAAGTTTGCTGGGTAACGGTAGAATAGTTTCCGAGATATAATGTAATGCTTTATTATTCGTGTAGTGCTATCATTCAAACAGGGCGTATTGATAAAAAATTTTACCTTTATAATTTAAACGCTTTTATAATGTACTGAAAACATGTCAAATTTGGTTTAGATCCATTATATGGTTTCCGAGATAAGTGACAGTGCTTTAAAATTTAAGATGGTCGTCACTTGAAAATAAGCATCCAGCCTGCACAAAAACGAAAGTCTGATGTCCTTAATAAGTAGTATGTATGCACCGAGATTGGTGAAATTTGGTTCATGGGTTGAAAAGTTTTTAAGAATGATTAAGGTTTGGAGGGGGGGGGGGAGNGGGAGGAGACAGTAACGCCCAAAGGAAAGTGATACCATAAGCCTATCTTTTCTTCGAACAGTAGGCTAATAATAGAGCGGCAAAAGTATCGTTAATGTAGAAAATAAAATTTTGATTGCAGGGAAGTTAATGAATTCTATAATTGCTACAACTTTGAAAATTTCTAATCTATTTGTGCATGTAGCTCAAAATAAAGGTGAGATATTTCAGAAATAAAACTTTTAAAAACATTATCGAATAATGTTGTTATTGTGACAGCATAGTAACAAGAACTCGTCTTTGCGCAAGGAGCAGACACGTTAAACACAAAGCATAAGATGTGGAATGCTGATGTGTTAGTTAACAGTGGTAAATAATTTTTTCGTTCGTGCCGAATGTGTGTGAAGATAAAGCGTTCTGCGACATACTGCGGATATACCGACGGGAATGCTCTACGCTACCAAATAAAAAATGTGCCAGGTTTACTTGAGAAAGTTTTGCAAGAAAACTGAATTTTAATTTATGTTAAACATTCCCTACGGTTGCAACAAATTCGCACTCCAAGTATAACTTCTCAAAATGTATACTCTTTCATTAAAAGTTTCCGGATAAATATTTTGCATTATTTTTAAGCATCTATCTTTAAGTCATTAGGTTGCTTGTAAATGTCTGCACTATTGCCAGATTCCTATAGAAAATAAGAGCGTTAGCTGTGACATTGAGGTGCAACTCTTTATACTCCATTCACGGTTCCTTCAAACTTTTTAAATAAAACCTTTGAAAAAAAAACACCTTATGTATGACGTGCTTGGCTTAGTTGTTTCCTACATGTATCGCAAGCCTTGAAAACTAGTGTTAACATAAAAATAATTTCTTATTATATCACATTTTTAGGTATATTTTGTTTTTCAACAATATTATTTAATTTATAATTAATACGAATATATGTAGTGAGAAAATAAGTGTTTTGACAATGCCTTGTAAGAAATAGTCCTTACGCAAATAATTATTTCACCAAATTGCGCACTTATGTGGTGCGCTGTCCTTGGTGTAATTTTCTAGACTCGGTTAAGCTTAGTTTGCATGAGGCGGAGAAATATCCTGGAAGTAGAACTTCAGCAGAGCTTCACAAAAGTTTGAAGTAACCGTGGATGGACCATGCATAGACCATATCTTCCTTGTGCTTTGTGGCAGGGACTGCAGGCGTGTGGGGACGTGACCAGCTGACTTTCAGCCCCGGGGGTCGGCGGGTTGCAGCTACCAGTCTCGTCGGCAACAGTAGTCGATGGCCGCCACCCCCCGGGGCGACACATTCGGAGCGACACGTCCCCCTCGGCCTCGCACAGAGCGCCCGCAGGAATGTGAAAGTTGCAGCGACGGGCAAGGCTGGCGGCGCGAGAACACGCAGCGGCAACGCGTCGATACGATATATTTTTTTAGGTTGGAAGTGTTGGAAGGGGGAGGAGCTTAATGGGGGAGTAAGAATATTGACAGCTAAGTTTCTTTATACCCAAGTGCGCATTTCTGGAATCCGTCCCGTTCAGGAGCGTGGAGAGATTTGGGCGGCTCTTAACATCGAGGTCTTGAGAGCCGANTTCTTTATACCCAAGTGCGCATTTCTGGAATCCGTCCCGTTCAGGGAAGTGGAGAGATTTGGGCGGCTCTTAACATCGAGGTCTTGAGAGCCGACGAGGCGAAGTGAGTACGGAGCAGCTCCGGAATGCAAGGGCGGGGGAAACGGGAAATCCACGATAAAAACCCGCCTACCAGTGGCATCGTCCGGCACGATTCCCACGTGCGAAAATCCGGAGCGGCTTCGCCAGGAATCGAACCCGGTACGTCTAGGTGGGAGACGAATAGTCTGACCACTGCGCCACTGCGGCCCCGTCCCGTTCAGAGTTTTGCCCCACTAACTACTGTATGCGTACCGGCCCAGCCGACAACCATGTCTCGAGAACTTCGAAGTATACGCGCTAAGTGTAAATAATACAAGAGTTAGCCCTGTAAACTCTTCCTGGTGCCATCGTGCAGCACGCCAAGTGACATATACTTTTACCACTCCAAGGTGGCAGCAGACATAAAACATCACTATTGGCTGGCTCACAATGTGACTATGGTATGAAATAGTTACGTTGGCATTTCGTAATTTTTAAGGTCAGGCATAATCATTAAATTTTTTTTTGTCATTTAATACCCATTTAACATTTTTTCAGCGTGAATTATTTTTACAGTATTTGTTGTTTTGGGGTAAAATCTCGTCAAGTAATAAGTTGTGGCATGCGTGGTATGTCAGTCTGAAGTCTTTTCACGACGTGTCGAGGAACATGTACCTTCAAAGTCACACAGATAATAATGTGATTGTGTGTTAAGTATAAAAACACATGCAGTTACTTCACTTTCGTGGCCTTTCCCTCCGCCCTCGGATGTGCATTGCACAATCCTCACTGGATGACGTCACCGTTACCTGAAGGAGGGGAGGCAGAGTGGGCCGCGATAATGCTAGCGGTACTGACATCACTCCCAATCTCTGGAACAATTGATGACTCCGTAGGCACTGCGAGAACTTTCTGGTCACCGCCCTCCTCGGCGCGACTGGAAGTGCATAGAAGCATCTAGGTCGGACCATCTCGGCTATACAAGTCACGGAGTGACTCTATGTCAGCAGTCTTGAATTGTCGTTAGTGCTAGGTGTGGGCTATCATCGGACCTATGGACGACGTTGCAGTGACAAGCAGGTGCATTCTTGTTTCATACACAACATAAGTTGATCTTTCCTGACAATTTTTTGTAGTAAATATAATACTTTTTAATGAGTTTTTCACATATAACCGGTTGCGGTGTTGCATTGGAAGTCAATGGTGTAAAATATGTAGCAAGGTAAATACAGGACACCAGAATATTTTCGTTTACAGAATGTATCTAAACTATTGTAACAAACTTCGTTAGGTGATTTCTCAGATCAATACAAACAAAAATGGTCCTGTGAACATATTTAATATAAAGCATTGTAATTGAGTTACAGGAATTTCACATTGTGCTAACATGTGTCACTACCGCCACTTACTGTGTTGTTACGTTGGATAGGGCGTCGTGATCCAGTGCATTGGCCTGCCTGTTCTTCTGATCTTAATCCACTGGACTGTTAGATGTGGGGACACATGAAAAGTGTGGTGTATGCTATGCCAGTTATCGACATAAACGACTTGTAACAGCGTATCAATAACGTTTGTGCTGCCCATGACGGACACTTATCTCCTGTCATGAGGCAAATTTACATCCTGTACCTCAATAACACGATGTTTAACATATGTTCATAGGGACATTCTTGCTTTCTTTAATCCCAGGAATCACCTCCCAACGTCTGCTACAATAGCTTAGATACAACCTTTATTTTTAGTTGAGTTAAAAGATTTAAGGGTGACTCAAAATATATCGGTATTCAAGTTCTCGTTGTTGTGATTCAGCGCATTTGAAAAGCCATTTTTTTCTGCTGTTTTGGAGTGCACCGAAATGGCGTTTATAATGTTTGCAATGTCTCAAAAGTATTCGACAGCCCTCGCCTGTAATTTTGTTTTTTTTTTTTCGTAGATGAAAACATTGGTTACATGATTAATTGTTTTGTAATCAAAGAGGTGTATTTAAAACA
>NQII01004355.1:0-77425 GCA_002778355.1 Clitarchus hookeri
TGATGCGGGAATGTATCGTCTCGGCATCTTGCAACTGGGTCACGTCGACTGGCATGTAGCTGCGACTACTCGTCCTTCAATACGGCAACTTATAACGTAATACTGGCTTTCTATCAGCGTACAAAAATCTCATAGTTGACTGGCATATCCTATTACTATGCATTTTCCTTAAAGATATGTTGACTGATGGGAGAGCATAATAAAATTATGTACCTTTATCCGAGCACAATAATATCTTACTACATTATTATGTCTTGTATGGAATTTATTCAATTAGCATGAGTTAAAAATTAATTTACTAATAATTGTCACGTGAGTATGAATTACTATCCAGTAATAGTTTCATTTCAAATAACTACATCCAGCACACACAGATGGTCTATATTTTAATTTGAATTACTAGAATTGTATTGCTGAGGTAAATATACGAAACTAAGGGCTTGTGGTTCGTAATAAAAATTTTTAAATTTCAATAATGTTTGTTATTTAGGTTTTAAATAAATGCTGTGCAAGTTTAGATATTGGCCTGTAAAAAGTAATTTACTATTTAAACATCATAAATTTTAAAATAGATATTCTGACATTATTTTAATTATACAGCTACTTAAAAGCTAAAAATTTTCATGTTAAATGTGGACGTGGCTTAAATATAGTTATTATTAATATGGAAATATGCATGGGTGGGCGGGGAATTTATTGAATTGGGGGTGGATGGTAGAAAGAAGCTGATGCAAGGCAGCGAAAGGGTAGGGAGGAAACAAGCCTCCACCATTGTTACGATTTTGATATTTTGTTTATATTTATCCTTAACGTGGATATAGGGACATGAATATAGGGATGTAACAAGTTATTAAATTATGTAACGAACACTATAAAAAGAGGATTATTTAACATTAAGGTTGTACAATATTATTCCAATAAAAAATATAATTGAATCTATATGGGGCAGCTATACAAATATACTGAAATATTAAATTATATTATTTTGTGAAGATTTAACCAGCTAAGTTCTGAGTAAAGCCTAATTGGAGAATCCACACCTTTTAATGATTCTGGAGGCTGATTAAGATGGAGCATGTCAACAGCCTCAGCTAAGGGCCTGACCACAACTCGTAACACTACGCATGCTTACCACTTTTGAGAGTAACTTTTGTCTTCACTACAATGTACATTTTTTGTGTGTACATAATGTGACTTCTACAGTTAATTTGTGTAATTAGTATACATTAATGTGTAAAGCACTTTGCCAAAAACATGTGTTCAAAAGTCTTCAGCAAAAAGTTATTCAAATAAATTTTGGACCTCAAAACAGTAAATTTCATGTTTCAGACATTCACGCCATTTCGGGACAGTGCAGCCATTGTGGACAAAGGTCAAGCCAGACAAGGAGGTGCTACCCTCTCCAGCATTCCAGTATGAGCGTATGTCTTGACAGACCACCACCTGGGCGTGCACGAGCGTGGTCACCACCACTCCAGGCTGTAACTATATCCTCCCCCCACACAGGCTCGAAGAGAGTAGGGCGACCACAGCTGTCACCATGACAGCCACTACGCCAAACCATGTGGCCGAGCTGGACCTCGCAAAATGTCATATGAACTGGTGTACCTGTAATGGCAAAACAATACATTTTGCATGAAGTGTGTATGGCCCTTGCTCGTGTCCAACCCGTTTCGGGATGCAAATTGCACCTGCCGCGAACCAGCAAACATGAGGCATCTCGAAGATGACATTCGTCAGGCCAACCGCGAATGTGTCTAGCAGGCCTGGAGCTGCACCTCTGACGGCAAGAGGGTGCAATTGTGTGCAGATGGTACCAGACTGCGAGAGGTCCGGAGTACCATCGGCCCTGTCATGAGTCGTGTGTGCAAGTGTGCACCGCCTCTCAAAACCAAACTTTTCTTGGACAAATCCTTGTAAAATTTTCAATATCGACGGTGTGCAAAACAAATCATGTGTGGAGGCATCAGAGTTGGGAAAAATGCGAAGTATTTATGGTAGCACACCCATTAGGGAGCACCACAGTAGATGAACACAAAATACCACTAGAACATGAGCAACCAATCTATGCTGCTCTGTACAGTTACCAGCCACACCAATGCATGATCATAAAATATCAAATCAAAGAAATGCTTGTTGAGGGCTTGACTGAAGCCACCCACAGCCATTAAAATAGTAACATAACACTAACATCAAAAAAGGATGGGACGTGGCAATTTTGTGTAGACTTTAGAGTCATCAACCTAATAACCAAGAGCGCTCTGCCACCTTACATAATTGTCAAATATGCATTACATACACTCGGCAAAGCAAAAAATTATTATTTCACTGGTTTTACAAAACTGAGTACAGGGAAGTGCCAATCAAACCAGATATCCGGCACAAAACAGCTTTTACTGAACAAGATGGGCGGAGATTCATTTTTGTGCAATGCCTCTCGGGCTTAAACATGCGCCAGCACAACATTTGAGGCTATTATAGTCCAAGTACTCGATGGATATATAGGTGATTTTGCTCTCGCATACTCGATGATGTATTGGTGTGGTCTCAGACGAGGGAGGACCACATCAAGCACCTGTCACTAGTTTTATAATGACTAGCTATTAACAAACTGGCATGCCACAACCGGAAGTGCCACATAAGAAAACCATGTATACAATATCTCGGACGTCTGAAGGACGAAAGTGGCAGCCGACCAACTCTCGAACAGCTGTCAATCACAAATTACTATGCGGTGCCACACACATGTAAACAATTGCGCAAATTCTTTGGATTGGTAAACTGGCTGCAGGAATATATCCACGACTTTGCCATACTCACAGCAGCACTAACAGACATGCTTTCACCCAACCGGAAATACCAGTGGACCGCAGAGCATGACACATGTTTTGTGGAGCTGAAGGCCAGGTGCTGGCAATGCACCATACTAGCCTGCCACGACCCGAGTAAACCCTTGTACCTCCAAACAGACGCGAGTAAAAAAGGACTGAAAGCAGTTCTATTCCAACTCGGGGAGAATCAGGAGCGGGACATAATAGAGTTCAGTAGTGCAAAATTCGGAGTCCCAGAATGAAGATACGATGTGAATGAAAACAAATGCCTGCAGTAGTGTGGGCCATCAAGAGGTACCGAGCTTACCTCGAATACCAGCGCTTCACACTCCGAACAGATAATCGTTGTTTAGTATGGCTTCACTCCATGAAGGAAACACATATAAAATTGGCACGGTGGGAATTTCTCCTCCAGTCGTATGAAATTTAAGTTCAACATGTTCCCTGAGGCGAAAACCAGTTAGCCGAAGAGCTTTCATGCATGCCTGGTAAAATAGTAGAGGTGAACCAAGATGAGTGGGATAACCTAGTGCCCCCCTACAGAAGCCACCAACCGAACAACTAGCGAAGGTGTAGTTAGCTGCAACAACATCAAGGCACTAGTGGTAGTGGAACTCAGACTGGACGAACTCCAGGCCCACGTGTTAGTCACACAAAAACAGTGCCCAGATACCCAATGCTACCTAGCATAAAATAACATGACGTGAACCACACATCCACGAGCTCCTTGTGCCCACTCTGACCGCTGTAGTGACATCAACTGCACCAAACACACCGGGCCGCACCAACCACATCAGGCCAAGAGTGCATAGTGCATGTTGACAAGAACAGAACTTGCACATCCTTGCCAACAAGGATTACGTAACTCTAGAGACTGTCCTACTTATGTATTACAAGAGGTAACTCTTTTAATAAATTAGTAGACGATCCGAAATGGTGTTACCCCAAAGCCACAGCCATTGGGCGCACAGGCAATAGGTCGTTACATCGTAGCACCTCGCGCTGCAATATACGGCATGACACACCACCAACCGGCATCGAACTGGCCTGAAGGGCGAAGCTGAACTGCTAAGTTCCCCAAGTGTAACCATTAGTATGCAGCATTTTTCTAAACACATCAAACAACGTCATATCATTCACAGCTGCAGTCGGAGATGCGTTTTATTGTGTTAAGAGCAATCGAGCATGGCCACCCACATCCCNGTCATATCATTCACAGCTGCAGTCGGAGATGCGTTTTATTGTGTTAAGAGCAATCGAGCATGGCCACCCACATCCCTTTGCCCAGGTAGACTCGTCCATCCCTTCAGGAGACAGCCAACTTGCAACACTGTAGCCAGGGAAAATGCAGACATGTCACAGGAAGTGAAATACAGACACTTTTTAACAAGAAAGCATAATGGTGTATTTAATGTTTATTTATAAAAGAGTAATTTAGTTTTCAAAAAAGGAGATTGCCTATAAAAGGCCTCCATCATAGTAACATGTCATTTAGTGCTGTGACACTCCCAGTCAACTTCACAACATCAATCTTAACAGACATTTGTTAATCAGTGGGGGTGTCACAAATGTGTTTCATTTAATTTATACAATTTTTAATCATTGCAATAATATAACACAGTGTTCATGTCATATTTTACCATACAGCGTTTGACGTTGGTCCTCGTCACTTGTGACAGAAGTAGATGCCACTCTGCAGTTAATCTCAGCACTAGGGCCAGAACGGCGGCATTGGTCGCCCGCTCCGCGAGCCCCCTCGGTACCATAATTTAGACTGTTATCACTTCACTACAATAGTAACTTCATTACTGGAACATTTAATTTCTTTCTTTGCTATACCGAGGAGAGAATCTAACACTACTGCATAACCGCATAATACCATGCTCATTTTCACGCCAAAGTCACCAGCAGGGTCTGTTTTCTTTCATTATTCACATGTAATCAAGCACAGTGAGTAAACAGAGGAAACATGATTCATTGTCCTCCAGGACACGTAGGGCTCTACATCCCTTGTAGTACCACCCACAATTTTCTATATATTCCCAGCGTACGAGACCGCCTACAGTCTCGTCATAAGGTAAGTATGTGACCACGTCATCTGCNAATTTTCTATATATTCCCAGCGTACGAGACCGCCTACAGTCTCGTCATAAGGTAAGTATGTGACCACGTCATCTGAAAACTTACAGAGCCCTCCAGGACTCCCTAGGCTGTCGACCGAACTACACACATCACTAACTCTCCACTCCGTTATGGCGCCGGGCAATTCTACACTCAACCAGCCCTGGNAATTTTCTATATATTCCCAGCGTACGAGACCGCCTACAGTCTCGTCATAAGGTAAGTATGTGACCACGTCATCTGCAAACTTACAGAGCCCTCCAGGACTCCCTAGGCCGTCGACCGAACTACACACATCACTAACTCTCCACTCCGTTATGGCGCCGGGCAATTCTACACTCAACCAGCCCTGGGTCACCTCAACCACGTCAGACTGCAGGAGGTAGAAACGTGCTCATCCCAAGCCAAGAAACATTACAGGCATAAATGTTCTTTAAAAATACGACAAAAACTATTGTTTATTGTGGAGATTGCAAAAGTGGTTTAAGTGCACAGGAGTCTCTGACTGCACATCCTACTCCGATAGATTCCCTCTCCAGACTGAGTGGCTGCCAGTGTCTTTCCGGTTACCAGCCGGGAATACACCAGTAGTATCGAAAAGTATGAAAAACTTATTTAAATAACTTTTAGAAAAGAGCATCTGGTCCTTGTTTTACACTGGTGAAATAAGGGAAAACCCTTTTAACTAAATTGTGTTATATGGGTATGACGACCCAATGGTCTTAAATTTACATTACACTTACTATAATTGATTGATACAATTGTCCCTGGTCACATGAAGTCACTAGGGTCTTGACTTATGTTGTAACAGATTAAGCCCGTGGCCAAGTCGGAAGTCATTGCATTTCACCATTGATGTAGCTTTAATTATGTTGCAAACACGGTGTGCTTGTAGTATACATGGCGACAAATTAAGAATTGACTTAGACTGCTTTTGGGAGCACTGGCACATGCTACAATTAGGTGGCACACAATGGCATCACCTGGGAGTATGTGCTGTGATCAGGGGCGCTACGTTGTATGAGGTTGCTTTCATTTGTGCTACACCTTGATGGCCTAATGTTGCATTGGAGTACATGTCCCAATTGGTTGGGATCCGAACCACTGAGATTTCCTAATGTCGCTCACGTGGTCTGATCAAAGTGGGACTGTCTGTTTTGCACAGTGCTGGGCGAAGCAAGTGCCTTCCCAAACACTGACGAGGTATTGATGTGGACGGCCATGCCCGATGTTATTGTCGTCAGCACCGTGTTCAGCCGGGGCTACAGGTTATGGTTATAGCACAACAAATGGTCACAGAAGTCCACGAGGTTGGGTTCACATGTTAATCAGCCTGCCTGAACTACATTGCCCTCGAAAGTTACCCCTTTAGGGCCAGAAGGTGGGATGGCCACTTGACTCCGGTGGTGTCATGGTAGGCCAGCGGGATTTATTCCAACATGCCGTGCTGGCTGTGGAGTTGTAGAGTCGGCCGGCCGTATCTTTGAAGAGCAGTGATTCTGCAATAGAGGGCACATTACCGCTGCGCTGTATTGGCGTGACGAACGGGCTATGGTGGCGGAATGCATCTCATATCAACTTAAATTTTTCTCAACTTTGATGTATGTTTATTTCTTCTCTTGTCTATGCGCATGACTTCATTCATAATGAAATTGTGTGCTCACAAATATAATCGTAATGTTCTTCTTTAGACTTCTGCGCTCATATTAATAAATAAAATTAATTATTTCATCACAAACAGTATTCTATGTGTTTCCAATTAAACTCGTATAATAATAATTTTAGACCAATTTTTTATATACTTTAGTAATTTTAATAAACAGTTTTATTTTTATTTTTCATTTAAAAGAAATGGTTGAACTAAAATTTAATATGCATAGATTTACAAATAATTATTGTAAGACGTTGTGTCTATTCCATTTTAAATTAGAAATTATATGTTATTATACTTTATTTCTTCTGACACTCTGGTTAGCCGGTTTGTTTGGGATAGTATGAATCATAGTTCAAAAAATACTGTGTAGGTAGCACTCTTGCACGTAGGCGGAAGAATCTGTGTTTCCCGTTGACGCCCAGTGTTTAGTAAGTATAAAAATTGCATTTTTCTCGTATTATTTTGATATGAAATTATGCTAAGTGCAAATGCTGATAAAATGACACCAAATATGGGCTTCCTCGATTGGATTAGTTTTGGTTATTGGATTGTATGGCCAATCGTGTAGCAGTAATTGGTTAGTATCAAAATGGCTTCTGAATTAATGCAAATGTATTTGAGGAATTTGTGGTTAAAATATCAGCGTACGTGAATGATACTGTACCAGGGAGTTGATAACTGTTAATTTGTTAGTGATATACAGAGCTTTACCATGTGTTTTGTATCCTAGTAACGGTAATAAGAGATTAGGTCGTAATCACTGACGTAGCTAGCTTGAGAATATTTATCTCTGGAATTTAAACGCACACAACAAAGTAACTAATTGACGCCTACAATTGATTTCCTTTGTTGTTCACATGAATGTATACTAATTCACGTGTTTGCCAATTCACAGAAGCGTAAAGTTGATAGGTGTATACCCATACACTATTTTGAAAGTATGTTTTGGTAGTGAGTGGTAGATGTTGGGGTTGCCTTTATCTAACTTTTTGAATTGTTTTTAAAATCTTACTTGCGAAGAAAGTTACAGATTTCCTGCTGACGTTTTTTTTTTATGTAATGTGTGTAGTTTGACTAAGATTTGCATTTCACTGCAATCACAAAATGCCTGAATCTTTTTCATAATGGTTAAATAGGTGTTTTATTTATTAAAGTACATGATCTCGGTCATCCACACGATTTGCACATTTTGCATCCCGCTGGAAATTTGACGAAAATAACAGCAGGTGAAATATTATTTCCGGCCACAGAGAACACATCTTTGCCATCTACATACCTTTTTTTCTGCAATGACCACTTGTAGCTTTCAAACCATCAAAATAGTTGCAGGAATTTGGAGAAATTTGTAAGTTAATATTGAATCCAAAGGCAATGCTACAGTCATTGATACACCATATAAAAGAACACACACACAGAAATTAGGAAGCACGTGGTGTTTTACTTGCTGCAGTCTTGCACAACACATATGCAGAAAAATAGCACAGGAGAGATGCACAAAATGTTAGGCAAAATCCAAAACTTTCTGTGCATTGGTGCCGTGCATAGCCAATCATGAGGGTACTATCGAGTTTGTTTGTAAGTAGATGAATGTGTAATTATTCAGAATAGGGGCTTTTCTGAAAATAAAAGAAAAAAATCATGGAAAGTGGTATATATCCACTCTACTCATTACACAGAACATTAATTTACTAGGGGCATTTACGTATTATCCATAAAAACAACAAATACGATAGAGGGGAGGGCTATGAAGATCAGGGAAATTGTGGGGTCAAATCACTAAAAATATACCCACAAAAATTACACCTCAATTTAACATTTGTCGACCCAATTTCGTAATATGTGCCCATCTAACTTAACCTAACCCCATGATGAGCGAATCTCTATTTTACATTTTTAATCTTACCAATGATTGTAGGGTTTTAATTTAACCTGGGAATGTAGGGTTTTAATCTAACATAGGGTTGTAGGGTTTGAATCTAACCTAGGGTTGTAGGGTTTTAATCTAACCTAGGATTGTAGGGTTTTTATCTAACCTAGGACTGTAGGGTTTTTATCTAACCTAGGATTGTAGGGATTTTATCTAACCTAGGATTGTAAGGTTTTAATCTAACCTAAGAATGTAGGGTTTTGATATAACCTGCAATTTTAGTCTAATCTAGGATTTTAGGGTTGTAAAGTAACAATAAAACACACTGGAAATATATGAATTAACTGATTTAGGTAGGCGGTGGGTACAATTCCACTGCCCTCACCCAATTCAACTACTGTCGTGCACCTTACCTCACTTGACAAAATGCCATGATCTACTAAAACGTAGAAGTAACACCTGCCACATAGCCGAATATTACTCACAGAAACACTTGTACTAGCACCCTCCATTGTACAATCACATGTCTTCACACGGTCGGGTTTGGACGTTGCAAACCACACGCAAATAATATTTCACTCGCCGCGAACTGCACTGTATCCCATACAATGACCTAAGCTATCATCTTCACGTCCGCAGCCGATAGGTGGCGTTAGCATACTTTCATGGCTATTCAACATGGCTTCCGACGTAAACAAAGCGGCCAAACTGCTCATACTATTTTATTTAGTACGTTCTACTTATTTTACCATTACGCCCTCCTCAATATTAAGAAGGTAAGCTGTGCAGAACCTTTATATGTTACTTTTGTGTGTCTACAATGTTTCCTTCAGAAAAGCCCCTATTCTGAATAATTACCATGACAAAAAGTAGCAAGGCTTCAGAACAGTGTGAAGTAACATAGAATGGCCTATCCCTCATGACAGACAGTAGCATAAACATTCAGTTAGCCTCTTTGGCCCAAATAGTCAGTTTCTAACCAGTTGTCTTGAGGAGAAAGTCTTATTTAACATTACATTACACCGTATTCTTTTTTCACGTGTTTGTGTTTTACGGACCATTGCCACCAAAAATATATTGCCGCCAATTCAATTCCACTGGACACCTTGATCTACTAAACATTGTAAGTTGCCGAACCTTACGTCTTCATGTTGCATTCAAATAAATCACTATAAATTATTCAGGGCCAGCTAGCTCAGGAAGAGTGATGCGGAATTTAACGAAGATACTACCACAATTAAAAGTCGCTACAGTTATTTTTAAGTGCCCACAAGGAGTTATCGCGAAGGCTTCCTAATTTGGTACAGAGCGTTTAATTGCCCACGCAAGCTCCACACACTGGGCCTTCAGTATGTAAAAAGTTTTTGTGGCCGTTCGCAAGTGTTCGGCATTCAACGTTCCGAGATTATGTACAGGCCTTTCGAAGGCCTGCACCTCCAACTCCCGTCTCCTCTCTCTCGTCCCGGCGACCACAGCTACTTCCTCGTCAGTCGAGTTGACCCGACGATACCAGAACGGTGCCCTTTCGGAGCCAACCAGAGAAGCGGACCCTCTAAGTTCCGCCTTCACAGTCAGTAATCCTTCCCAAGGGCACAAATTTATTTTCTTAAGTGAATATTACATATTGTTCTCTGAGGAATTACTCTAAACAACTTATTAACATTACCCAAAATACCATAACTTTATAAAATAGTAATTATACAATTGTGGCTCGCCATTTAAGCTAATCACAACATTCAGAAAGACAAGACCGGGCACACAGCCAATCACAAAACAATCCAGGCACATACCATAGTCAGCACTCGCCAAAATCTTCAGCTGTGCTAATAGAAAACTAATGAAATGGTGGCATGAATTTATATATTTTGCTTCTCATTTATGTCAGTTGGGCATTATAGAATGTAAAGAAGCATCGTGTAAACAGCAAGGATTGACACCTGGGATAATACCACATATTTACTTCTCAGAGCACCAAATGTAATATGATGCAGCCACATATTTTCTGCACTGTAAGATCAGGCCATATTATTCATAATTACAGTTTTTAACTGTTACCTTTTGATGTTGGACAGTAGCTATCTTTTAAGAATGTTGACAAACATAACATTGTGTTTACTTTTGGCAGGTAAATGGCCTGAAAATTTTAAATTTTAGGTTAATCTGGTGGTATTTGAAGTTTTTAAGTTTGTTAAAACAGNCTCTAAGTTCCGCCTTCACAGTCAGTAATCCTTCCCAAGGGCACAAATTTATTTTCTTAAGTGAATATTACATATTGTTCTCTGAGGAATTACTCTAAACAACTTATTAACATTACCCAAAATACCATAACTTTATAAAATAGTAATTATACAATTGTGGCTCGCCATTTAAGCTAATCACAACATTCAGAAAGACAAGNACCATAACTTTATAAAATAGTAATTATACAATTGTGGCTCGCCATTTAAGCTAATCACAACATTCAGAAAGACAAGACCGGGCACACAGCCAATCACAAAACAATCCAGGCACATACCATAGTCAGCACTCGCCAAAATCTTCAGCTGTGCTAATAGAAAACTAATGAAATGGTGGCATGAATTTATATATTTTGCTTCTCATTTATGTCAGTTGGGCATTATAGAATGTAAAGAAGCATCGTGTAAACAGCAAGGATTGACACCTGGGATAATACCACATATTTACTTCTCAGAGCACCAAATGTAATATGATGCAGCCACATATTTTCTGCACTGTAAGATCAGGCCATATTATTCATAATTACAGTTTTTAACTGTTACCTTTTGATGTTGGACAGTAGCTATATTTTAAGAATGTTGACAAACATAACATTGTGTTTACTTTTGGCAGGTAAATGGCCTGAAAATTTTAAATTTTAGGTTAATCTGGTGGTATTTGAAGTTTTTAAGTTTGTTAAAACAGTAAATTAATGTGACTTGTCAAGAGATGGATGTTTGTTAATATAAATACACTTCTTTCTCTCTCTATCTCTCTCCTCTTCCCCTTCTACACACGCTGATTTTTTCCCCTCGTTTTATGAGCAAACTCGTTAAGTCCCATATTATTAAGTTTTCAGTTATGTTTGATTTACTGTTGTTTTTATTGCAACATCTTAAAACTAAAAATGCTAGTTGCAATACTGAAAGTATTGTGCGTTGGTACTGGGGACTTTGGATGAATTTTCGGGTTTGCCTTTGTATTCTGGTTACTATCTCAACTATTATAACATCTGTTTGCGAGGGATGTGAATGTATATTTTGATGCCATCTAGGTATAGTTACTGTATAAGATTANCTATTATAACATCTGTTTGCGAGGGATGTGAATGTATATTTTGATGCCATCTAGGTATAGTTACTGTATAAGATTAAATATTTAATGAACAGAAATGTGACGAACAAATTGTGTGTTTTCATTATAATCTTGTTACTGCTGTAAGAATGGTGCTGTTGAGTATTTTGAACCAACTCTTGTCATTGCCCGGAAACCTTGGATGATTGTGATGACTTTGTGTTTCAGATACAAGCCATAAACACGGATACGATGCAAACGATAAAGTGTGTGGTGGTAGGCGATGGGGCCGTCGGTAAAACATGTCTTCTCATATCGTACACGACAAACAAGTTCCCGTCGGAGTATGTTCCTACAGTAAGTTACAAGGCTTTGAATCCATCTGCTTGTAGATTGATGCATTCTGCATGAATAAAGATTGCCTGATGCCGTTGATCAATGGCTTGTGTGCTGCAAGAGTCTGTAAAAATGTCACGCTCAGGGGCTGTCCTATAATTTACTTTTGAAGCCTACATTATGTGAATTCAGGATGAAAATGAAAACTAGTCTTAGTGACAAATTCCATCCAACATTATTAAAACTACATGATCTGATTACATTTTTATAGTGTGGCAGGTTTAATAATCATCTATTATATTCTGTACCATATAATAAGGCCACTTTTTGACAGCTCGACGAAAGTAGCACCACTGTTTACATCTGACTACATATCCTTCCGCCATCAGCTGGTCCGTCACGTCAGGGCTGTATTTTTTATCAACACGCTGTCACCTAATCCACTTCTCATTGTACTGTAATGCTAAACAAATTTTTTAAGATATTTTAAGACTGACATCTGTCTAAAAATATAAGTAGGTTATAAAAGTAAAAATATAAAATGTTAGATATTTGATAACTTTTTTAATTTGTCCGAGATAGTGAATTTGGGTTAAAATTTGTGAGACAGTCTGTTTTATCTGTTATTACACTGTGGACGTTATAGCTAATATATTCGAGTTGGAAATATGTGACGTGGAATAACGTTAGAATTGCTTAAAAACTATTCACGCGTGTCTACGGAATCAAGGAGATGGGTTTCTAGAGAACAATATGGCGTATAATTTAAGTAGACGAACGATTACTGGCCGGATATAAATGACTTGTACTCCAAATCGTTGTATATGAAATATATGTTACTTTAAAAATTATGCAGAGCTCGTGGAAAAATATAACTATTGGCATATGTTTGTAAATTCGTTATATATCGCGCAGGAGAGAGGTTCATTTCTGGCTGGTAATAGCTCGCACAATATCCGATAGATAGCGCGCAGCACGTCACAACAAAGTTTTGAGTAACTCTCTTTATGGTCGAGAGATAGCGTATCGTTAAAGTTGATAATTCTTATGTTACGGGCGGGAAATATATTTAAAATTAGTGTCGTTTCGTCAAATTATTAGAAAAAAATTATTCAACAATATTATGCAATATTTCAGTATGCTTTTGGAATTAATATCATGGGACGTGTTGAAAGCAAGGTTTGAGATGGATGATACGACGTGAAAAAGTTTTCTGAAGATAGCACAACTTCAGAAAACTTTTCCACGTCGTATCGTTCTATTGTACATTTCATTTTCACTAAGTTTAGTTTTTAACATTATCACGAAGTTTAGTTTTTAACACTAACAACCACTGTTTTGTGATCACATAAAATAAAATGTATTAATTAAACTTGGAACTCTTTCTTATCGCGTATTTTCTGCTTGTCTGATGTGCGTTGGCAGTGCACTCAGAATAGCCAACATAATATTAACTTTTGTTCGTTCGTGCATCAGCTGATACAGGATTTTGTAAATGGCGCTTTGTTTGTTTTGTATACATCAAGTTGCCACTCACTGACTGTCAGAAAGTGGCCTTCTTATACGGTATGGATCATACTCTTGAAAGCAGATTATCTGAAGCCATACAGTGTTCCCAGATTGTACAAGTAAAATGTATTGAAATGAAATTTTGTCACGATGTTATTGAGATGTGGTGTAACACTTGATAATGAACTTGGCAAATAAATGTTAAAATGTGCTTTTATTTTATCTTTAATATTAGCAAATGCAGTTTAATTATTACATCTGTAAGGTATAGTGCTTCCTCGCGAATCAAATACGAAAAACAATATGGCATTGGAAGTGTTTGTTTAATCTTTCAGTTTTTATTTGTGGCAGATGTATGACAATTTATGAATTTTGTGTAATAATGCTGGAATGATGCATAAATTTTGTGAATCCATAAGAATATTGTGGATGNTGACAATTTATGAATTTTGTGTAATAATGCTGGAATGATGCATAAATTTTGTGAATCCATAAGAATATTGTGGATAATAATCTTTTTTGCAGCATCGCTGTTATTTTGCAATAACAGAATGCTGTAAAACCATACAAATGTTTGAAAACACATTTGTAGGTACTTACGGTATGTTTGTAAGTATATTGGGAAACATTTCGCTATTTCATCATTAACAAAAGTGGCTACATCAATCTAAAAGTTTTAATTNTTTGTAAGTATATTGGGAAACATTTCGCTATTTCATCATTAACAAAAGTGGCTACATCAATCTAAAAGTTTTAATTGTGGTTTAGTTTAGACAAATGTTTAGTATATACAGTGACAATTGTTTTGCAGAAATATGTGCAGTTTGTTGCAGATAATTTTATTTGTGAATTGTAGTGTAAGTGGCATTAAGGACATGACCATGGTAACAATTCACTTTTTTTGTGCTCCCTTCACAGAGGTCCATAAATATTAATTATTTAAACTAACCTTTAGATTAAATAGCTGATGTAGAAATTATGTAGTTACTATAGTATTCTGGAAACAGTTAAAGTTGAAATATATAATCCTAGGACAACTGTATCCAGCAGGGGGGAAGAGGGTAAATCCAACTTGCTTTGAACATATCCACGTTCAGTTTATTCATCACTACCCCTTCCCCCCTCGTTTAACCTGTTCCTCTATATCCAACTCTCCCCACCTGTCTTTCCGTCTCCCCACCTGTCTTTCCGTCTCCCCACCTGTCTTTCCGTCTCCCCACCTGTCTTTCCGTCTCCCCACCTGTCCTTCCGTCTCCTCTCCCCACCTGTCCTTCCGTCTCCTCTCCCTACCTGTCTTTCCGTCTCCCCACCTGTCTTTCCCCCTCCCTCTTTCTTTCCGTCTTTCCCCCTCCCTCTATCTTTCCATCTCTCGCCCTCACTCTCTCTCTCTCTTTCTTTCCATCTATCACTCCCTTTCAGTCGATCCTGCTCCACATTTCTTTCTTGTAACAGGGTGGCTAGCATCAGGGCAAACAAGAAAAACCTGGAAAAGTTAGAGAATTTATATAAAATAGTTTAAAATGTATTTAATAAAGAAATAAATATTGGATTCTAGCACTTCTGCTACATGCCATCAATGTGTACTGTATTGTTACTTTAGTTTATACTGCCTTCATAGGAAGATGTACGAGCCCGGGGACGGTTTTCTTGTCGTACGTTTAATTGCAACTATTNTACATGCCATCAATGTGTACTGTATTGTTACTTTAGTTTATACTGCCTTCATAGGAAGATGCACGAGCCCGGGGACGGTTTTCTTGTCGTACGTTTAATTGCAACTATTATTATTATTTTCTTTCTTTTCTCCCCAGCCCACATTGGCATTGTGGAAAATATGTTTATAGTTAAGTGTAAGATTTTGCAAGTAAGTATTTAAAAAATAATTCAACCACTTACATTGGTTCTCATTGAATTAATATTGTATTGTCTCGTGTTTTGATATTGTCACTTTTGTCTGGTTGTTTAACCTGTGTGTTACCTTTTTCCATTTGACATCTTTGTGACGACCTACATTTTTTAAATATAAATATTTGTTTCTTGTTTTTGCATTAACGAAGGCTATGTTATTGTTACCCATAAAAATTTTGTTACATTAAAATATTTTAAATATTTTGCCACTTAAGTTGGTCAGGGAAATGTAACAGGATGCCTGTAAAAGTCAGGGAATTTGCTATAATGATACTGTTAGCCACCATGTGTAATCTCCCCTCCCCCCTTTTTTTTTCTCTCCCCCTTGGGTAACTATGCGATGTGTTTGCAGGTGTTCGACAACTATGCAGTCACTGTGATGATAGGTGGAGAGCCGTACACCCTGGGCTTGTTTGATACTGCAGGTGAGTAAGGCAGCTTTACCAGCAGGTTGCGTGACTTTAGGCTGAGAGATGTGACTGCTGTAATTGTAGTTTGTGCTCTGTCGACAATATTGTCATACATTTTGAAACAAACTTTTGAAAAACCACCCTAGGTGTTTAAATAAATCATATAGCACAAGCATTTAATACTCATATTAACACTGTTTGAACATCTGAAGAACATAAAGAATTTGGCATTTAAAATGTAGAAATCAAAATGGTGGTGGTGGTGGTTATTGGGGTTATTTTAATTTGTTTTATTTATTTATTATTTACAGAAGTATGTGTAGGGTCATTATTATGGTGAATAGCGATAAAATAAATATTACCAAAATTTGGTTGACACACTGCCTAACACCAAAATTTTATTTAAAATTAAAAAATGAAATTTTGCCTAAATATAGTACTTTGTCTATAAAGCCATGACCAATAGTTTGTATCCAAAAATGTATAAACCAAGTGACAATAATAATTATTAAAGTACAGTGGAAACACTGACCATCAAACACGGATGTATCAAAAGTCAGTGTCCACAGAAAATTTTCTGTGGTCCCGACAAAATTCCTGTTCTGATGTCTGCGATATTACAAAAATGGCGCCCAACGTCTGGCTCGAACCCACGGCCGTCAGATTAAGAGTCTCATGCTCTACCGACTAAGCTAGCCAGGCTGCGATTTCCAGTTGCCAATTCTACATCTGTGACATTATATGGCATACATAAGTTAATTGGTAGGCTAGAAAGTTTTGGTACGCTAATTGTAACCTTTGCTAAAACCTTATAATTTTTTTTTTAATACTGAATTTTGCAAAAAAAAAAATGTGTATTTACGCTAACATTAATTTATGTTTAAATGTTTACTGGAGTGGAAATTTCATAAGTTGGCAAGTATGGTAGTAGTATTAGAATTTTCATTACAAAAGAAACATTTAATTTTGAAAGCATCAATTCTGGAAGTCAAGGCTGTTCATGATAAAGTGAGCACTTTTGAAATCAACCTATGAAAAAATGTTATCGCTACCTTCATATATTTTAATAAGCATAATGACTGACATGCACCCAATGAAGTTGTAACAACGAAGGGAAAGTAGTTCCATGCTTTAACGTTTTCCGGAAGTCTTCCGAAAAAAGCTGCCATTTATTGTTTTCCGCAAATACGTACATAATTCCAATTTTTTGTTAGTTAATACTGTAATAAAATAATTTTTGCGATTATTTTATTTTGCAAAATGGAAATCGTAGTGTTTTGTGATGATATAGATTGATACTGATTTCGCCTGCATCCGAGAGATTGCGTTACGAGAAGGTGATAATCTATTTTTGCATAGCAATTGTTTAAGTTTTGCATTTTTTCGTCTGGAGTATTTTGATAGCTACTAGATTTTGTTTGTGAATGTGAATACGTGTGGCCATTGATATTACCTTAAACTTTTTCTATTTAAAGTCTAGTTGAAATATGTGTTAAAGGATTTTAATACTGTGTGCGATAAAAGCTGTATGTAACTACGTATGGACTGTGATTACAATGCGGTATGCATTATGTCTCTTGCCGGCCATGTTTTTGTGATGTCTTGATAGGTTACTTACTGTCGACTCTGCAAAGTTTAAAACTAAATATGAGTAGAAAAAAGCAGTATTACTACCAGATATTCCGAGAGTCAGACATTGTAGAGTTTCCATGTATTATAAAATCAGACAAGGGCGATAGGTTTGGCTTTTGTAGTATATGCCGATGTGACATAAACATTGCACATGGTGGGAAAACAGATATATGTGTTCACGTTAAAAGTGCAAAGCATGTCCCCAACATAAAGTGCCAGGAAGAAAATCAAAAGATTAAGTTCTTTGCAAAACCTGGAAATGCTGATTTGGACATTACACGAGCAGAATGCTTTACTTCTTTTTTGGTAGAGCACAACATTCCCCTAACTGCTGCAGATCATGCAGGTTTGCCACTAAAAAAATGTTCCCGGACTCTGAAATTGCAAAGAAGTATGGATGTGGTCGTACAAAAACCTCAAATTGTAAAGGAAATGGCTTCTGATGTAAAATCTAGTGTAGTAAAATGTTTCTGTTTCAACTGATGGAAGCAATGACACCAATTCAAAGTTGTATCCCATTGTAGTGACATTTTACGATGATACACGGGAAAAATTGTGAACTCTGTTCTTTCTACCCCTGCCTTGGAAGGAGATTCTACTGGACGGAATATAGGTAATTTAGTGCTTGCTCAGCTTGAATGCAATAGCATTCCCGTCGAACACTGCGTGGCTTTTTGTGCAGATAATGGAACTGTAATGGTTGGTCATAAAAATAGTTTTGGAGCAGTGTTCAAAGAGAAACACTCTGGGCTTATTATGATTGGTTGCATTTGTCACCTGATAAATTGATCTGTAGAAAAGGCTGCATCTGCTTTGCCAGTAAAAGGAAATTACATTCTTGTGGAAATTTTTTTATTATTTGGAAAAGAGTTCAAAGAGAGAGGAAAGGTTACAAAAATTTCAAGATCTCCTGATACAGAAGCGAAGAAAATACACAAGCATGTCTGTTCAAGATGGCTTTCTCTTGGGAGAAGTTTGGGGAGGGTTTTTGAACAGTGGGAACCATTGCTTAATTTCTTTAGAGGAGTGGTTGTAAATGAGAAACCTTTATCTTCGAGTCTCACCGCTTACAAAATTGCCAAACTACAATCATCATCCTGTTGAACCTCTGATGGGATATTGTCAGAAAAACGTAAATGAGAAAAAAAAGAATTTGGGTTCTGCTACAGATTCCAGCAGTAAGAGAATTGCTTTGACATCAGAAAACTTTGATGCTCCTATTCTGAAGAAAAACTATTTGTGTTCCTTTCTTCTGATCTAAATAAAGCATTTTGTGCATTTCTTCTAGGTGTCCTCCCAACATTTGGAAAACTGGATGTAATTCTTCAGTCAACATCTCCACACATTCATGTTTGAGAGAGAACTGTTGCTTGATTTTCTAAAAATTTGCTATCAAATTTTGTGAAAGCAAAAGCTGTGAAAAGTTGAAGACAACTATCTATCACTCTATTTAGAATCAGAAAGGACACGGAATTAGGAATAGCAAGTAAAGCATCAAACGTTGTGAAAATGTTTGAAGAAAAGGAAAAAAGTAGTTTTCTTTGCATCTGACAGAACTTANGTAGAGTTTCCATGTATTATAAAATCAGACAAGGGCGATAGGTTTGGCTTTTGTAGTATATGCCGATGTGACATATAAACATTGCACATGGTGGGAAAACAGATATATGTGTTCACGTTAAAAGTGCAAAGCATGTCCCCAACATAAAGTGCCAGGAAGAAAATCAAAAGATTAAGTTCTTTGCAAAACCTGGAAATGCTGATTTGGACATTACACGAGCAGAATGCTTTACTTCTTTTTTGGTAGAGCAAAACATTCTCCTAACTGCTGCAGATCATGCAGGTTTGCCACTAAAAAAAATTTTCCCGTACTCTGAAATTGCAAAGAAGTATGGATGTGGTCGTACAAAAACCTCAAATTGTAAAGGAAATGGCTTCTGATGTAAAATATTGTGTAGTAAAATGTTTCTGTTTCAACTGATGGAAGCAATGACACCAATTCAAAGTTGTATCCCATTGTAGTGACATTTTACGATGATACACGGGAAAAATTGTGAACTCTGTTCTTTCTACCCCTGCCTTGGAAGGAGATTCTACTGGACGGAATATAGGTAATTTAGTACTTGCACAGCTTGAATGCAATAACATTCCCGTTTAACACTGCGTGGCTTTTTGTGCAGATAATGCAACTGTAATGGTTGGTCATAAAAATAGTTTTGGAGCAGTGTTCAAAGAGAAACACTCTGGGCTTATTGTGATTGGTTGCATTTGTCACCTGATAAATTGATCTGTAGAAAAGGCTGCATCTGCTTTGCCAGTAAAAGGAAATTACATTCTTGTTGAAATTTTTTTATTATTTGGAAAAGAGTTCAAAGAGAAAAGAAATGTTACAAAAATGTCAAGATCTCCTGATACAGAAGCGAAGAAAATACACAAGCATGTCTGTTCAAGGTGACTTTCTCTTGGAAGAAGTTTGTGGAGGGTTTTTGAAAAGTGGGAACCATTGCTTAGTTTCTTTAGAGGAAAGGTTGCAAATGAGAAACCTTTATCTTCGAGTCTCACCGCTTACAAAATTGCCAAACTTCAATCATCGTCCTGTTCAACCTCTGATGGGATATGTCAGAAAAACGTAAATGAGAAAAAAAAGAATTTGGGTTCTGCTACAGATTCCAGCAGTAAGAGAATTGCTTTGACATCAGAAAACTTTGATGCTCCTATTCTGAAGAATAAAAGTCCTTTTTAAATCTAGAAGAAAAACTATTTGTGTTCCTTTCTTCTGATCTAAATAAAGCATTTTGTGCATTTCTTCTAGGTGTCCTCCCAACATTTGGAAAACTGGATGTAATTCTTCAGTCAACATCTCCACACATTCATATTTGAGAGAGAACTGTTGCTTGATTTTCTAAAAATTTGCTATCAAATTTTGTGAAAGCAAAAGCTGTGAAAAGTTGAAGACAACTATCTATCACTCTATTTAGAATCAGAAAGGACACGGAATTAGGAATAGGAAGTAAAGCATCAAACGTTGTGAAAATGTTTGAAGAAAAGGAAAAAAGTAGTTTTCTTTGCATCTGACAGAACTTANAAGTAAAGCATCAAACGTTGTGAAAATGTTTGAAGAAAAGGAAAAAAGTAGTTTTCTTTGCATCTGACAGAACTTATTTTGTTAAACAGTATGCGACTACATTGTTCACAAATTCCCCTTGAAAAATGCAGCTGTGGCAAGAGTGAGTAATCTCGAGAATGCCAACTTTTCTTCTGTTCGCTACTTTGTGGATTTGTTTCATTTGGTGTTGCCTATACAAGAAGGTGAAACTAGCGTTGCAGCTATGGACGAAATTGAAAAACCATTAGACGACATTTCAGCCCTTAGTGCTACAGGAGATACTGATGATGATAAGTGGGCCAAGTTATCCAGGATTCATGGTGTTGATGGCATTTTAAAATACAACAGAATATGTAGAATAATGTTGTTCATTCTGTCCATTCCCCACAGCAATGCAGAGTACGAGCGTGTTTTCAGTTTGGTGAAAAAAACAGGACCCATTTCAGATCCTCCATGTCTAATGACACTATAGAATCAATTTCGGTTTTGAAATCAGGCTTCACAGCTGTTTCTTTAAAATCACATTGTTCCATTTAACATAAACAGCAGAATACAACAACATAGCAAAAATAGATAATATTTCTATAACTCCATAGTGCTCTTAACTTAAGTAGGAAGATAGTTTTAGTTACATCTTTAGAATTACTGTGCTCTAATGCTTCATTTTGCATTCCACTGAAAGTGGAATGGTAATAAACTATTAACGTATTATGTTTTTAGTAATGTTATTAGTGTAGCAAAGCGCAATGGGCCTTTTTGATGTTAGTGGTATTATGTATGGTAAACCTGCATTGTTCGTGTAATTTTTATTCAAAAATTTAACAATTTTATTGTGTTTACAAAATCTTCCTAATTATGATTTCTTAAAGTTGGTGGGTATGGGCCCTGTTGTAAACTTTTGAAAACATTTGGTAATGCAGGTTGCTTTGCTCATGTCAGTTTGGGCATGTTGCACATCTCTTATATAGTAGACATAAGTGTGAATAATTTGCTGATTTTGGTTTACTTGGCTTGCAGGTCAAGAGGACTACGACCGGTTGCGTCCGTTAAGTTATCCACAGACGGACGTCTTCCTGGTTTGTTTTTCTGTCGTGTCGCCCTCGTCTTTTGAAAACGTTAAAGAAAAGGTGGGTTTAATGTGAATGTGTGCATATCNTGTTTTTCTGTCGTGTCGCCCTCGTCTTTTGAAAACGTTAAAGAAAAGGTGGGTTTAATGTGAATGTGTGCATATCCAGTCTGCTGATGCCTTTTGACTTGAAAGATGTATCTCTTTTCTGTGTAAATGTTTTCACTAGGTGTTGTTTACTTCTATTTTTAATTTTTATATACAGAGATAAACTTTTGTAAAAAAATGATCTTGCGTAATATTAATAGGTTTACAAGATTTTGTACCTCATGTATAAACACCGAAGGAATTTGCCCNAAAAAATGATCTTGCGTAATATTAATAGGTTTACAAGATTTTGTACCTCATGTATAAACACCGAAGGAATTTGCCCCTCTCAAGAAGTTATCCGGGTTATTAAAGGCCCTTACAGAATTGAAAACTTCAGCATTTGACTTTACATTTGCTTTCCGACATGCGTTTCCTTTGGAGCTTGACCCCGTGGAACTGTCAAAGATAAAGTCAAGCGCTCTTGACTTTACGATTTTGGAAAGTTGACATTTGATGTCAAAAGTTTAGTAGCCATTTTGCTAAGAATCCATCACAGGTTATGAGGAGTGAATATTTGTTTTTTGTAGGGTGATTTCCAGCTGGGTATATCAAATTAAGCTCATCGAATTTAAATAAATGCAAGCAAATGTAAGGCGAAGAGGAAATATATGAATAAAGTAAACAAGTGAGGGTTTTTATATATATATAANTAGTAGCTTAAGCCTATTTTACAAACAGATATAGGCATTAACCACCTATTTATTTAAGTATTGTCACATAAGTACTAAACAGTCTGTGTATTCCACCACTCTCAAAAGTTAACAACTAAGGCTAAAATAAATCACATTTATTGACAATTATTCCAATCAAAATTAGGCACGTTTTGCATGATTGCTTACAAAACATGTATACAACAAAACAATAGTAGCCACCATTTGCGTTTACTGAAANAGGCACGTTTTGCATGATTGCTTACAAAACATGTATACAACAAAACAATAGTAGCCACCATTTGCGTTTACTGAAATTTCTCTCTGTAGGCAAGCTTGCCGCATGAACAACACTTAGCATTTTAATCGGCCTAACACATATTTAATATTAACAATAATTAATAAATACGATTACCTCCATAAATATTNACTTAGCATTTTAATCGGCCTAACACATATTTAATATTAACAATAATTAATAAATACGATTACCTCCATAAATATTTTGTCTTGATAGTTTTGTGTCCAACCGCGAACACTGCGACGCATAAAAAGAATTATGTGAACNACACTGCGACGCATAAAAAGAATTATGTGAACTTGTAATGTTGGTTACATGCTGCACATTACCGCAGCCTAGCGGCGCCATTCCGATAGTTTTGTGTGTGTGTGTGCGCGTACGTGTAATGAGAAAGGGTAGGCATTATTTCAGTTAGCTGTGTAAATTTATCAGTTATACAATTCGGAACAAAACATAGTTTTGGTTTACTTTGACAGCTATGCACATAAATGTAGAGGTGGTGGTACAGGATTTTTGATGGTTGGACCCAGTTGGCAGCGTTGCGACTGGTTATTCAGTGAGAAGTTTTGCCAACTGAGGGGGCGGTTGCTTGTTGCAGTGGGTTCCCGAGATAACGCACCACTGCCAGAAGACCCCCTTCTTACTAGTGGGCACGCAAATAGACCTGCGGGACGATGCCGCCACCATCGAGAAGCTGGCCAAGAACAAGCAGAAGCCAATCACGTTCGAGCAGGGGGAGAAGCTGGCAAAAGAGTTGAAGGCGGTAAAGTACGTCGAGTGCTCTGCCCTTACGCAGGTGAGCCGTTTGTTGCAGCTGTTGCCAAATTAGTGATGTATGTGTTTACCCGAGTGCAGCGCAAACTTGAAAACATTGCCATCAACAGTTTCACTTTGACCTATTGGAAAACATTTTGTTTTTGCTGTGTTTTGTGCATAAAAATAAACTGCATATACCAAATTAATTAATGTCAGAATAACTGCTCTATAAAAATTATATGCACTCATAACATATAGTGTGTTACGGCTCTATTGAATCCAAAATAATTAAAACTTTTTGGTTCTGCCCTAAAATAAGTTTTGTCTATACAAGATTAGTTTTAGGCCATTTGTGTAGTAGTGAGAGGTATGCTTATTTAAATATTAACCAACACACATTAGTAACTCAAGAATATTTACTGTAAAATTGTCTTTATTCCCCTCCCCTCCCGTTCTAAAATTTTATGAAAATCATATTTCTAGTATTTTCTAACCCAAATCAAGTTTATGAGAAATTTCTGACTTTTCAGTGGCAGGATAACTTGTTGCAACCTTTCTTACGGTATCATATTGTAAAACTGCAATTACTGTATACCATTAGTAAAAGACGACTAAACGTTTTTGAAATCAAGAAATAACGTCAAGCCCCTAACAATTCGAGCATCACGACAGTAAAAAATAACAATTCAGATATTTGAAAAAGAAAATAATTGCTGCAGTTGTATTCGTCCATGTATAATATGAAACTCTAGCTTTTAAAGGTAAATTTTTTTGTTACCTGTTTGCATACAAATAAGTTTCTTGTGCAGAGTGCATATCAATTTTTCGCCAGAATCATCTCTAGTATAATTTGGCTCCTTTTCCAAATTCCAGGATTTTTTTTGCTATTACAGTGAAATGTTAACACACTTTGTATGAGACTTCCATTTGTGATAAGTATCCTTATGGCCCTGTGAAATGAAGTTAGTTTCTTAATGTTAAATAGTTCTTGTAACATTAAATTGTCTTAACATTCTTATTTGGCATAAGGAAATGATTGTGATGTTGCATAATGTTTCCAGAAAGGACTAAAGAATGTGTTTGATGAGGCAATATTGGCTGCGCTGGAGCCACCAGAACCTGTCAAGAGGAGAAAGTGTGTCATCTTGTAAGCACTGGCCCACCACTAGCAACGAAGGAGGTTTGTCAGCTTCTGTTATACGTAACAAATTCACAAGATGAAATTGCAAACTAATATCCTGCTGTAGAGAACTACTTAGGATAAATGTGTTTTCTGTAGGAAGATACTGTATTTACCTCTGTACCCCCAGCCTCCATGTAAGACTCTCACCTTACACTTTGAATGCCCTCGAGGAAAAAATATTTTTACATACTCGCTTCTAAAAACTTGTGTTTCAGTGCACAGGTGTGTTGCACAAGCTATACATGTTTAAATTTGGCATGTGCTATATCATATTTCTTCAAAATGAACACCCCCAATATTTGGAATTAAAAAAATGAGTCTCTGAAAAAGGGAAGGGTGTTATAGGCTCTTCACGGTAGAGCACTTTTGAGGCTCAAGTTTTTCCTTTGTCATATGTTATCCTTTACCCACCTTTTTAAATAAATACTGCAATGTAAGTAATGAACATGGTATGTATATTCCACCACACACTGAAGTTAACATCTAATGATATAATAGAAAATATTTATTGACTATTATTCCAAGTCAGGGGACTTTCAAAAGTGCTCACTTTACCCTGAATAGTCTATACCTGTGATTAAGGGTGTTTTGCCACCCAGTACGTGTGTCGCTGCCTGCCAGGTAGGCAGGGGTCGATAACACAACCTGGAACCGATTGTCAACGCATACAGTTTTAACGCAACAGAATTATGTATAGTTAATCATAACAGATCATCACCTATCTTGTAGCATTTCAGTTAAATTAGTAGGACGAAAATTTACATTTTCTCATCCTTCACCAAATTACTCAAATATTAATCTTTCGTCATTTTAGACAAATTATGTACATTTTACTCTGACATCTTCTCAAATAAGTATAACAACACACAAATTAATATCATTCAATCATTAAAACTTCTTTTCAATATTCTCACATCCATCTTTGGAGGTGTTGATATGCTAACAAAATTTACGTTCGATTTTACTTCTGCCTTACTTATGTTGTCATCTCCAATTGGCTGTTGTCTGACCACGCCACATTTCTCCACCAACCAGCGATGGCGAAACAAGAGACCTAGTATATTTTACTTCCGTGCTTTTGTTTAATAAACATTCAATACTTTTTACTCTCTAGGAAATAATGAATACTAACAAACAAAATTATAATACTGAATATAGTTTAGAAACAAATGAAATGTATTTACACATGATTGCTATGTCAATAAACTATTAAATTAAGCACAAGATTATACTGCATTTTGTTTAACTCTTATAATAAAGCGTAATTTGGAAATGATATTAAGTGAGGTGGCAACATAAGCAAGTATTCCATAATCCTATGTAATTAGGACCAAGAGTAAACATAACCTCTCAAAAACTGCAATGTTACAATCTGACGGCACATTACATCTTCAGCGCAAATATGGATAAATATGGTAAACTTGCCATTATTTTTTCTAATGCAGTTAGAGTTTAAAAAGGTAACTAGTCTATGGAAAACCTTAACAATTTTAACGAAAACTTAAAATGCAGACTGCTTGTCTACTGGGCTCGCTGTGTACTTGTGGATCAGCCTGGAAGCAATGCTCACACTTGCCTTCTTCTTAAAACATATACAGTAAAACTCTGCTAAGAAGTTTTTTAAGGGACTGAAAAATTAATGTCTATTAAACGTCTTAAAAGGGTAAAAAAAAAACACATGTGCATATAGACAAGTGGCAAAATTATTTAACTTATTAAGTCGGGAAACAGTTGGAACTTCGTAACAGGGTTTCGCTGTGTTTTTGTTTCTATGAACGTCTCCCAACACCATGCACTCGTCAGAGGGAGGGAAAAGCACTCTGTATTGTAACTAACCTATTTCCAGTCCTGCATTTATCTCCAAAACCTTGATCTCCATGTATCACCCGCACCCCTACTTTTCAAATTCATTTTGGAGGAAAAAAAAACTGCGAACCCCTATGGCATCGTCACCAGGGGACATTGCCTGCTCACTGGGAAGATCTTGCAAGACCAGAGTTCCCTTTGGCAATCCTGTGCAAGACCTTGTACATTACCCTGTCGTGCCTGAGCCTACATACTTCAGACAGCTCCGTCTGCACATGTTGTACCTTCAGTACCCACCGTTATCCCCCATGCCTGGTCACCTTGCTGGGAGGAAGAAGGTGGGCAAGATCGCACTTGCCCAGGCAAAGTGTGCTGTCGAACAGGGATTGGACGCTGCTAGGGTATATTCAAACTAAAGAGAGGAAGCAGTTCGAGTACAGGCCACAGATGGTGCTCTATCATCGTCGTGATGCCCCCCCCCCCTTCCACGCAACAACTCTGGCTGCCGGACTGGGTGCTTCACGGAACCCCGGACTGTGTCATCTTTGCCACCAGTCCCACACAAAAAAAACAGCACTCCAATTTATTACGTTGCAATATTTAAATGTTTTAATAAGACTAACCATAAGTATATGAACACACAACACAAGTGCAAATTTTACCTACAATTTGTAATATTTCAATGTTTAAAAAAAAAATTGCTTTTGAAAGCACTAAAATAAGTTCACTTAGTTGCAGCTTCTNAGATGGTCTTCTTGACCTGGCCAGATCCCCGTTAATGGAGTGCACTGCCTCCTAGCGCCTAGGGGGACATCCGACAAGTCCACTAAAGAAGTATTAAGTGGCATCACAATTTAATATGATGTTGACTAGCAAAAAAATTTAGGTGGTGTGATTCAGTCCTAACTAAAGATCTTCATTATGACAAATTCGTTGCTAAACCGAACCAAAAAAGTTTAGGATGGGTAGTTTTTACCTTGGTTCTTGCCTACGTTTAAATTTCTTTTTAATGTAGTTATTTTAGTTATAAAATAATGAAATGAAAACAAATGAGATAATTTAAAGGCAAACCTTTTCTTTGCTGGTGCGCTAAAAGAACATTCATTTAACACCCAATTTTTCATAGAAATCAAGAATTTTTGTATTGACCAAATTTCTTGTCAAAACAAAAATGGAAGTTTGTCATTTTTCATTTTCTTTTCAGTATACATAATATTTACATAACCCTAAAATTTATTACGTTGCAATATTTAAATGTTTTAATAAGACTAACCATAAGTATATGAACACAAGAACACACAACACAAGTGCAAATTTTACCTACAATTTGTAATATTTCAATGTTTAAAAAAAAAATTGCTTTTGAAAGCACTAAAATAAGTTCACTTAGTTGCAGCTTCTACATAATCTTGGAATATTTTTAATTTTTACAGGACTAACATAAAAGTACAATAACAGACCATCATCTTGACCAAGAAAATTGCTCATTTTACGCTACAGTATTGTTGATACTAACTGAAACTATATAAAAATTTACATTACACTTGAAACAAACTGTGGAGGGCCATTAATTCAAACTCCCATAACCTATGATAAGTATCCACAGTCTTTCTTGTTTATATACATTCTCGTTTACTCAGTGAAGGCTGTAATGAAACTTTAAAGAAAATAGATCACCGCACATATTTTGCAATTTCACAGTTTTTTTAATTTACTTTGGTTACTTCGAGGTAATTACTGTAATGTTTGTTTACTAAAACATCAGTTGAGAGTGAAGTCCGACAATCAGTGCCATTGTTTTTCTCTTTCGGTCCAGCTCAGCGTGAGGCGTTTCCTCGCTTCCTCCCCTTACGTGCTTGGCGAGAGGGAAAGTGGTTGTCTAGCAACTACCACGGTACCCTTGCCACTTGTTTCTTCTTGAGGAAGGGCAGGTACAACTCGTCACGGTACTTACAGCTTCCGTTCTTACTCTCTCGCCGGTTCCACTTTTCAGTATTTAAAAATTATTGTGTGACTGTTATGTAGTGGCAATAATTATGTGGTAAAAAACAGTATGTGAATATTATGGGAAATTTGTGATTTTGTGCTTCTCGAAAAAAAAGTGCATAGTAAATACCTTTAGCACAATGTTAAATTTGATACTTCCCGATATTCTCGTGCAACACTATAAAGTATCTATGTTATTGAGGTATTGCAGCATCAAGGATCCCATTCCTAGTTGTAGTNCTTGAAACAAACTGTGGAGGGCCATTAATTCAAACTCCCATAACCTATGATAAGTATCCACAGTCTTTCTTGTTTATATACATTCTCGTTTCCTCAGTGAAGGCTGTAATGAAACTTTAAAGAAAATAGATCACCGCACATATTTTGCAATTTCACAGTTTTTTTAATTTACTTTGGTTACTTCGAGGTAATTACTGTAATGTTTGTTTACTAAAACATCAGTTGAGAGTGAAGTCCGACAATCAGTGCCATTGTTTTTCTCTTTCGGTCCAGCTCAGCGTGAGGCGTTTCCTCGCTTCCTCCCCTTACGTGCTTGGCGAGAGGGAAAGTGGTTGTCTAGCAACTACCACGGTACCCTTGCCACTTGTTTCTTCTTGAGGAAGGGCAGGTACAACTCGTCACGGTACTTACAGCTTCCGTTCTTACTCTCGCCGGTTCCACTTTTCAGTATTTAAAAATGATTGTGCGACTGTTATGTAGTGGCAATAATTATGTGGTAAAACACAGTATGTGAATATTATGGGAAATTTGTGATTTTGTGCTTCTCGAAAAAAAAGTGCATAGTAAATACCTTTAGCACAATGTTAAATTTGATACTTCCAGATATTCTCGTGCAACACTATAAAGTATCTATGTTATTGAGGTATTCCAGCATCAAGGATCCCATTCCTAGTTGTAATGTAATTTTCCTATGAGTGGTAATCAGCTCCCAAGACCTCGACAGTAAGATGTGCCAGAATGCCTCAACTTCTGCTNTGTAATTTTCCTATGAGTGGTAATCAGCTCCCAAGACCTCGACAGTAAGATGTGCCAGAATGCCTCAACTTCTGCTAGTAGTATGCCACAGTATGAAAAATAAGAAGCTAGGTGAAGAGTCAAAATCTGCAGTTTAGTGAGGAAGGCGGCCGCCAGCTGACGGAGCGCGTGATCAGTAATCTGCCTGGCGCCTACAGACCACACCCATGAACTATTATCATTCCCCAGGCCCCACCTCCTCCAACCACTATCCTTTCTCAGCTGACTTTGTGTGCGATCACTAATGCTTTCCAGATGCGTACCACCACATCCACAGATTGCTCTCATGTTCAGTATTAATTATTTGTAAAAACACGATCCATACCTCACTGCCGTGGACGTTTAGATACTCTCCAGATATTGTTACCATCTTAATATTGTGGACAAATGTAATATTTAACTACTCTACTGAAATGAAATTCACACATCGCTTCAAAGCACTTGTGAACAACTCCAGCCCCGCCCCCTTATTTTTTTAGTACTGTATGCGGTATATGTTGATCAAACTGTGTTCTATTGTCATTCACCATAACAGTGATTTCCTTGTGCAGGTGAAAAGAAGCAGTAATCATTTTTGGCATTGGCACTCCACATACTAACTTGCAAACATAAAATAGCCTTTGAAGTGCCGGAGACGAATTGGAAGAGGGACTGACGCAGTGTCTTCGTAACGTGCACATGAGCTCCAGACCTTCACGCACCTGGTGCCAGACCTCGGGGGAATCGCCGGATTCTTCAATCATCGAGAGCCAACATGAAATGCCTTCGAATGTTAACCTGGTGTCAGCGAGTATCATAGCGTCTTTCGTAGCTCCAGAACGATTGGCAATTTGAAGGAATGGGCAACGTGTAAACTGGAATTCACAAATCTTTGTACCACAGTTCGTAACCGTAGTTATTTACTAAACCCATTGTAATTTTGTCTTAGTCTGTGCGAGTGTGCTGTTTGATTTTGTACTTGTGTGCGTGTGAGTGGGGAAATTGTCTGGAATTTTCTCCCGCCCTGTAAACTGCATGGACTCTCTTAGGTACTGCTAGTGGCATATTTCTTTGCTGAGCTTTACTCGCTGTAATTGTGCATATCTCTTGTGACATGTTTTCCCCTCTTGTGTGGTTTTGGAGGTGACCCGGATGTGGAGTTTAATACAGGTTGTGCACCAGTTACTAAGTATCGTCGTACTGTGTTTCAGTAGGCGGAAATGTGTTTGGAAGTCGCTCTGTTCTTACCATATTGCCTCAAATTGTTGCTCGTGCAATTTTTGGATGAAAGTGTCGTGTGTTTACCAAGCTAAGTGAAGGTTAACCTTGCTTCCATTTGCTAACATTGTCAAAATTTTGTTTGGAAGGAGAGTTGGCATGTTTTTGTGGTGCATTTTTATGACCGAATTTGTTTGTACCTTATATGTGGCAGTAAGCTGAACCATGCAGAGTTGTTGCACTGTTTCATTTGCGACCTGAAGTATTTTGTTAGGCATTGTATTGCTAGTTATATGTACATATTTTAGCTAATTGGAAGAAGTTCAATTTCTTTTTATTCATTTGTAAAAAAATTGGCATCGTGTATTTGGAAAAGGCATTTCTAATGATTTTATAGGCGTAATTTTGTTGTATGGAAATTTGCATTTGAAGTGTTACTTTATTTCCACATATAATTTTTGGTTAAAGTATTGTAATCTGCAGATTGTCACATGATCCAGAAATTGTTTTTCCATTTAGTAAGCATTGGTGTTTGCATAAGAGTGAATTTAAAGGGGACACTTGTTTAGGCGATATGGTAATAACAGTCAGCAATCCTAAACTTACATCAGAAAGTTAGTTCCTTGTGGCACTTGCTATTTTAGGTGATATTTATCTTTAAAGAACCAGTATCTATATGTTATGATTTGTGAGTGCATTTTGCAAGCCATATTTATCAGTTAAGTGCATGAACTGTTTTGAAGTACAATTATTTATGACTTGTTTTCTTTCTTGTGTTGTCTGCTGACCCGCAGGCTTGTAAAATATATGCAATGGTGTATGGTCACCATTGAAGTTGTTCAGATACTGCCAGGAACGCTTTCTTGGTAGTTCATGCTTGCTTATAATAAAATAAATTTGAAATGCCAGATGGTAAAGGAAGTTCCCAGAAAATTCTGCTACTTTTCATGAGTTAAGTTGAAAAATCTAAAGCATGTATATTGTTATAACATGTTTAGCTGGTTTTTGTTTATATTACTTTACATTCTGTTGTCTCAATATGAAATAGACAAAGTTGTTAATTGCGGGGGGGGATCTACATTACGTTTGTACCTCTTATTGTGCTGCAATATAACAGAAAGGCCTGCTGTCTACCAATAGTTCTGCCAGGCATTGTGTATATAAACATACTGGTCAATTCTAAACGGACACTTTCCTTAATACAGTGGAACGCGTTCTAACGAGTATGGCCTATATCACGTCCGCTATTGCGATAGTTTTTAAATGCACAGTCATTTTCCCTATCATTTGAAAGGTACTTAGTGTTGTTTGTAACCCAAATCTGTTAAGGTAGCCTTTTGCTATAGCGAAACAAACATTTGTAAACTCGTATTTTTTAAATGTTTGAACACACATTGCAAGTGACATTCACCCACTTGCCACACGCGAGCCAGCCTTTGTTAGCTGTGTCGCATGACGACACTTGCGTCGGCCGGCGCTAGAGAAGAGGAGCGGGTGGATGGCTGTTGTGAGGGATAAGGAAGAGGGTACGATAGAGGAGGGGAGAGCTAGTGGATGGCATGAAAAGAGGGGTACGTTGGAAAAATTGTGGAATGGTGGCGGCTGTAATATAACTGTACCCTACGGTCGTTTAAAGAACGTCAACTGCGGTGGGCGGGCGGCTTCCTTTCTTTTTGTTTTTACAAAGTGACATGCTGGGTTTTTTTTTTTCATGCTGGAATGTCACACCTTAAAAAAAGTCTCGTCGCCTCTTCCCTTCTCGCCATGTTGGCTATCCTCTGCCTTACACGGAAACAAAGAAGGTTTGGAGGAATTTATCGATCGGCAACATGAATGTGAAAGGGAGTGGAGGGGAAACGTAAACATATGGAAGCTCTGCTTTGAGGCGTAACAGGTTTCAAAGAGGAAGCAGAACGAATGAGGGGGGGAGGGCAGGAGAAGAAGCGTNATGGAAGCTCTGCTTTGAGGCGTAACAGGTTTCAAAGAGGAAGCAGAACGAATGAGGGGGGGAGGGCAGGAGAAGAAGCGTTAGGTAAAAGAGAGAGACAAGGAGTGAAGTAGCGCGCTGATTGGTAAGCAACTAACTCCCTCCCGCAACCTGAAAATTTGGGGGAGGGGAAGAAGAATGGTTGTTACATAATGCCGCTGTCAGGCGTAGATTTTTTGTACTAACTTGTCACTGCATACTCAGAGTTTATGGCATTCTTTAAACACAAGATCTACAAGGGCAAATACAACTTAAAAAATTAGGGGACACCATAAATTTTGTCATAACGATAATACTCTATAGTGATAAATTTATTTTGCCATTGTTGACTATCGTTATAACGCGGTTCCACTGTCGTTCATTTGGTAGGTGGGTGCCTTGTAATACTGTAGCAAACTACGGTCTTTTGTTGGTTGACAGTNGTTCCACTGTCGTTCATTTGGTAGGTGGGTGCCTTGTAATACTGTAGCAAACTACGGTCTTTTGTTGGTTGACAGTGCACCATTTTAATAACATAAAATGAAGGGCTGGTTTGTTGTATACGAGTGATATAGTGAAGATGTGTAACTTGTGGATTGAGAAATGGTGTGAAGTGTAGGGTGGACATTTTGGGATCTTTGTGCTCCACTAATCACTAAATCAGGTATTGGATGTTGAGAACAGTGGTTTTTGCTTCTTCATTCCTCTTCTTGTGGAGGTTTAAATTCAGGTCATTTTAAGCTGCATGGACTCAGATTCAAGTCTTGTTGGAGCATGTAGGCAGCTTTGCATTTGGGGATGCTGCTGGTAATATGTAACAGGAGTGACTGCTTCAATTGTCACAATTGTTACACCAGACTCCCTAGTCGTGCAGAGAATAATTTCTTTGTACCAATACTTTTGCAGTGCTGTGAAGAATGGGTGTGTCATATTGTCTGTGTTTTGCCTCCAAACTCTGGAACTAAAAAAAAAAAATTTTGAAATGTGGTGGGGGGAAAAAATAATAATATAAAACTTTTAAAAGCAGTTTCCATTTAGGAATTTTTACTCTAATACACCTTGGACATCTTAAAAAAAGTTTTTGAGAATCTGTAAAATTATATGAATAAAGGTATACCGCAAAACAGCACCATTAAAATATAGAAAGTAGAATTATGTAAATATTGTACATTTCTAAAAGTTTTCAAACAATATACATGTGGAGGTGACAGTATTCATAATTGTATAAGGCCACAAAACATTTGAAACTATATACCGCATTGTAAGCGGACTTTTTTTTTTTTTATCAATATCTCAGCTTAGAATTGGGACAGGCATCATTACATACAGTCCCGACCAAGTATATTTACAACAGCTGATAAAATAGACGGTGTATATTTACCAGTACCATTGCAGCCCTGCTACTACAATAAAGTGGCGCCAGGTCAAACTCTAGCAAGATCATGGCGGCAGTATACCTTCTCTTCTCTCATTATTTCTCAGTCACTAACCCCTCCCTTTTCTTTGCCCCCCCCCCACCCACACAAACCTGTGTGCATGTTCTAATAACCTGGCTGTCCATCACCCNATCAGTTAAGTGCATGAACTGTTTTGAAGTACAATTATTTATGACTTGTTTTCTTTCTTGTGTTGTCTGCTGACCGCAGGCTTGTAAAATATATGCAATGGTGTACGGTCACCATTGAAGTTGTTCAGATACTGCCAGGAACGCTTTCTTGGTAGTTCATGTTTGCTTATAATAAAATAAATTTGAAATGCCAGATGGTAAAGGAAGTTCCCAGAAAATTCTGCTACTTTTCATGAGTTAAGTTGAAAAATCTAAAGCATGTATATTGTTATAACATGTTTAGCTGGTTTTTGTTTATATTACTTTACATTGTGTTGTTTCAATATGAAATAGACAAAGTTGTTAATTTCGGGGGGATCTACATTACGTTTGTACCTCTTATTGTGCTGCAATATAACTGAGAACGGCCTGCTGTCTACCAATAGTTCTGCCAGGCATTGTGTATATAAACATACTGGTCGATTCTAAACGGACACTTTCCTTAATACAGTGGAACGCGTTCTAACGAGTATGACCTATATCACGTCTGCTATTGCGATAGTTTTTAAATGCACAGTCATTTTCCCTATCATTTGAAAGGTACTTAGTGTTGTTTATAATGCAAATCTGTTAATGTAGCCTTTTGCTATAGCGAAACGAACATTTGTAAACTCGTATTTTTTAAATGTTTAAACACACATCACAAGTGACATTCACCCACTTGCCACACGCGAGCCAGCCTTTGTTAGCTGTGTCGCATGACGACACTTGCGTCGGCCGGCGCTAGAGAAGAGGAGCGGGTGGATGGCTGTTGTGAGGGATAAGGAAGAGGGTACGATAGAGGAGGGGAGAGGTACGAATGGGAGTAGAGCTAGTGGATGGCATGAAAAGAGGGGTATGTGGAATGGTTGCGGCTGTAAGATAGCTGTACCCTACGGTCGTTAAAAGAACGTCAACTGTGGTGGGCGGGCGGCTTCCTTTCTTTTTGTTTTTACAAAGTGACATGCTGGGTTTTTTTTCATGCTGGAATGTCACCCCTTAAAATAAGTCTCGTCGCCTCTTCCCTTCTCGCCATGTTGGCTATCCTCTGCTTTACACGGAAACAAAAGAAGGTTTGGAGGAATTTATCGATCGGCAACATGAATGTGAAAGGGAGTGGAGGGGAAACGTAAGCATATGGAAGCTCTGCTTTAAGGCGTAACCGGTTTCAAAGAGGAAGCAGAACGAATGAGGGGGGAAGGACAGGAGAAGAAGCGTTAGGTGAAAGAGAGAGACAAGTAGCGTGCTGATTGGTAAGCAACTAACTCCCTCCCGCAACCTGAAAATTTGGGGGAGGGGAAGAAGAATGGTTGTTGCATAATGCCGCTGTCAGACGTAGATTTTTTGTACTAACTTGTCACTGCATACTCATAGTTTATGGCATTCTTTAAACACAAGATCTACAAGGGCAAATACAATTTAAAAAATATGGGGACATCCTAAATTTTGTCATAACGATAACACTCTATAGTGATAATTTATTTTGCCATTGTTGACTATCGTTATAACGCTGTTCCACTGTCGTTCATTTGGTAGGTGGGTGCCTTGTAATACTGTAGCAAACTACGGTCTTTTGTTGGTTGACAGATGCATTTTCATCCTTTTTCCCTAAACAACCCGCAGTCCCAAATTTTATTTGTCCTACTCTCCCTACCTTCAGGCAGCGGGGTACTTTGAAAACTCTGGCATGATTGATAACGTCACCGCATGCTCTCACAGCTGATATGTGCACGGGATCGGGACGTTGAAGTCTTCTTGCATTTGTTCTCAAATTATTTCCCCCCTTTTCCAGGGGTTTTTAAAAGTTAGTGGTCGGCTTGCATTCGGTATCGGCTTACAATCAATTATATACGGTAATTGTCTTGTGTACTTCTGAATTTAAAAAAAAAATGTACGGAAAGTACCTATACCTCTCTCCATTCAAGGCTCTGCCCACGATCAGTTTTGTGTAGGCCTATAACAATGGTGTGGTGCATAACGAAGGGATTTGGGTGTAGTATAAATAGAGTAAATAACGTGTTTAAATGTATTTTGCAAATATGTAAATGAACGTGACAACCTACTACTTGGACAAATGATTTGTTCAGCTGGAGAGGGGTGGGACCTTAGCGCCAGCGTAGATACTGAGCAGTTGTATCAACATCTGCCGGCGGGAATTCAAGGAACACTAGCACAATGCCAGGAATCTGCCGCAGAGTGCAAGGAAAGTTCAACAGTGGACCGTGAATTTATGATCGTGGCGACCTGCAATCAAAATGTACAAATAAAAACAAATGAAGCAGTAGATTCATGGAGGGGTGTGTCGGTATTCTTTGAAAATTTGGATGCCATTCATAGACAGTGGTATCAATCATGATGCACATTTAAGAGATTCCTATTTCTTACAGCCCTGTTGCAGATCTACAATGGAACCTCTGTGTATTGAACCCAGATGGATTGAAAGTCCACGTGTGTTGAAATTTTCTGTCGGTCCCCTGAGAAACTGTGGGTAGAGAATCCTCTGTATTCAGAAACAGTTGAGCGAGCCTTAGGAAATAACGCCAAAGGGATAATGCACTACATTTATGCACATGCTAATATTTTGCATAACAACTATTTCTTACTGGGCATTACCAGCACACCTATTTTTCTTCCTTTTTGTATTAATAACAAATCAATTAAAATAGTTTATAGATAAAATATAAGTTCAATATAACCCAAAATAAGGTACTTTTTGTAAACTGAAGTACAAGATGCTTGTGGTGAACGATGTATCTAGGACACAACCAAACACTTCGAATGATTTTTCAAAGGATTGATTCAAAAAGTGTGAAATAGACTATGAGATTAGACGATTCTTGAAAATTCTCCCGTGCTAATTTTGGAATTATTTTGTCCAACAGCAATATTAATGATAAAATACTCAGGGTTTTCAGATAATATATTTTACATCAGCAGCAGGACCGGGATACAGTAGAACCTCAATACAGTGTACATAAAAGGAAAGGGACTTTTCATTTTAATACTTANTAAAAGGAAAGGGACTTTTCATTTTAATACTTAATACTGAAAAGTACTTCTCATTACGATCACATCTGCCTGGGATTTCAAGGGTGTACTTCATAATGAAATTTTACAGCATACAGCAAATATACTTCAAAGAAATTCTTTCGAGGTTTGGTGGTCCCTCTACATTGGGCGACGTGAAGGATTGCAAGGCGTTTGTAGAAACGTCAGTTTTTATCGTGGGCTGGAATTTCATTTTTATTGCAAAAAAGATGCCCAATTTAATTCCTACACAGGGATTTTTTTTTTATAAGCAGTTTATTGGGAACTTAGTGTAATCATATGCATGAAATCATTTTCTGTTTAGTGTAACTGCATATCCTAAGATATGTTTAGCAAGTGTGCTCGGTTTGGTTAAATTTTGCTAATTTTTTTTTTTTAACTTGTGATTTTCCACATTTTCTGCATTAATTTGTGTCACATGAAACTGGCAACTGTAAAATATCTGTACTTTGTGGTTACTCAAAGCAGAAAACCTGCAAAGTATCAGTGTAATATAATGTAAAGTNAACTGTAAAATATCTGTACTTTGTGGTTACTCAAAGCAGAAAACCTGCAAAGTATCAGTGTAATATAATGTAAAGTGCTTTTATTTTATTGTAATATTTTTAGTGTTTTCTGGCCATGTTTGTTGTAAAAATATTCTTTTTTTTGTTGTAAATGGCCAAAACAGTCTTGTTGCTCTGCATATTTGTCATTTACAGCAGAGCATTAAGGCTACTAGTGCAATTGGTTGTATAAAATTTTTTTTTGGAATTTGTGTGCAGCATTTTGAGAATGGTGAATTACTTTGACATTCCTGCTGATTTTATATAATTTTTTTTTTTTTTTTATAAGGAGTCTTGCAATATGTTTGTAATTGAGGTGGTGTTGTGTGTCTTCTGCATTTTTTTTTTTTTTTTTCCCCGGGAGAAATTGCAACTTGCTGACCCCTCGTAATGTGCTTGAATTTACCATGTGGCATTTTATTGTGTTAATGGAAAGTAAGTAAACTGTAAATATGTAATTATGAAAAATTTTGATAGTGCTTATTAGTGTAAAGGGAAAATAGGTCATTCCAATCATTTTTCACCAATAAAGTAAAGACCTACACAAAAAATTTAATTTTTTTTTTATTTATTAAAAAATATAACTAATGTTTATGAAAAAAATGCAAGCAAAATGGATGACTTTGGGACAGTGGTTGGGGAGGGTTGCATGCTTGTTGGAGTCTCCAACTGTTACTATCATACCGGTGCCTCTAAGATCATTTGTTGTCGGAAGCGACTAGTACGGTGTTTATGTAGCGCAGATTGAGGCCGTGGTTGGGCATTAGAGGAGCTTGCAAGGTCTAACTTATGTAACGCTGCTACTATAATCAGCACGTGATTTTAACACATTCCGTGGAATTTGAGAGTTATGATTGGAATGTACATGATGCACTAGAGTAAGAGAAGTTTTCACTGCTAATTGAGCGGTTTTGAAATCAACCTTTGAAAAGTGTCGCTGCGGTGTATATTTGAACAGGTATGCTGACTGGCATGTGCCAAGTAAAGTTGGTAACGAGGGAGGGAAAATATAAATATTGCCACACACNTGAACAGGTATGCTGACTGGCATGTGCCAAGTAAAGTTGGTAACGAGGGAGGGAAAATATAAATATTGCCACACACTGTATAGTTTACCGGACTAGAAAGTTAACGTCTTAAGGCTACAATAAAATGTGTTTAGTGACTATTATTTCAAATGAGAGGGCTTCAAAAAGTGCTCACTCACCACGAACAGCCTACAAGTGTTTTAGCCCCAAGAAAATCCATCTTGGTAACTTTGATCAGTGTTGGCGTGTATATACAGCTGGTTGTTGGGAAGGTTGATGGAGGTTAGGGAACTCTTTTGACATGCAGATGCTCGGGAAGACTTTCTAAAATACAACTTCAGTATAAAGTAACCATATTTCAGTGCTGAAAATAGATGGGGCTGTACTAGCCGTTCCGTGAGTTCTCTTACATTATGTCAGTGTGTGTACGAGACAAAGACATAAAAAGCAAAATTGAAATGCTGGGGCAGTTGGGTGGCTTGCGAGAGAAACGTGTGTTGCAATTCCTCCCTTGCAGATAATGTAACTGGTGCCGATACACTTGCGAAACGCCTGTAGATGGGACAAGAGTGTCGTGGCAAAAAGTGTATTTATTGGAGGTATGATGGAATACAACACTAATTTTTTGGCACTAAATTGATTTATTGCATGAAGTAAATTACCTTTTCAGGGTTGTACAATGCTGTTGCATTTAGACTGAAACTTAGTATATTTTTTAATGCTAGAATAAAATTTTGAAGAGCAATTTGTGTAATGTTAACATTGACCTAAAATTAATAAAGTATTAACAAAGAAAAGATGCAAGTTTTATTGATCCTGCGAAGATCCAGTGATAAAACAAATGCTTAAACATTAATCTGTTTTTAGTTGACATTTGCCCTAGGATTTTCAAACCTGGAAGCATAGAGAAACAGTAAACCTCCGAGTGACAGCCCATGGCAAAGCTACACAAACTGTAAAAACCTTGTTGGTTAATGAAATTCCTGGCTTTAAGGCAGGTTGTTAAGATGCCTAGTCAGTGGTTATGTTAAAAAGTGTTTTTAGAGATCTTTAGCAATAAGTTTCTAACAAGAAAATTATGATTTTAAGAAATGTCATAATTTTTCTCCATATGCATAGGAAGAGAGAAGTTCAAGATTGGTCAGACTCAGATTTGTCTTCACAATTTTCTTGTGTTCATACAAACAGAAGAATCGCTCAGTTCACATTTGACACGCATATAAAAAACTATTAGGGCTCCCACCACAAAGGCCTTGTAATCATCTTCAATGGATTTGTATTAGTGTCTCTTCAATTGCTATATGTACACCTTCATCAAGTGAGTTTTGCAGAGATTGAATTCTTGAAAATAGAACTTGAAGTCTGGTGCTGCTAATTTCATGGATCAGAATGCTTTGCGTAACATTTTCAGGCGAAACCATTACCTTTGAAATACAAGTGATGATTGGTGCAACTATTTTGGGCNTGAACAGGTATGCTGACTGGCATGTGCCAAGTAAAGTTGGTAACGAGGGAGGGAAAATATAAATATTGCCACACAGTGTATAGTTTACCGGACTAGAAAGTTAACGTCTTAAGGCTACAATAAAATGTGTTTAGTGACTATTATTTCAAATGAGAGGGCTTCAAAAAGTGCTCACTTACCGCGAACAACCTAAAAGTGTTTTAGCCCCAAGAAAATTCATCTTGGTAACTTTGATCAGTGTGGGCGTGTATATACAGCTGGTTGTTGGTCGATGAAAGATGGGAAGTTTGATGGAAGTTAGGGAACTCTTTTGACAGTAACATGCAGATGCTCGGGAAGACTTTCTAAAAATACAACTTCAGTATAAAGTAACCATATTTTAGTGCTGAAAATAGATGGGGCTGTACAAGCCGTTCCGTAAGTTCTCTTACATTATGTCAGTGTGTGTACGAGGCAAAGACATAAAAAGCAAAATTGAAATGCTGGGGCAGTTGGCTGGCTTGCGAGAGAAACGTGTGTTGCAATTCCTCCCTTGCAGATAATGTAACTGGTGCCGATACACTTGCGAAACGCCTGTAGATGGGACAAGAGTGTCGTGGCAAAAAGTGTATTTATTGGAGGTATGATGGAATACAACACTAATTTTTTGGCACTAAATTGATTTATTGCATGAAGTAAATTACCTTTTCAGGGTTGTACAATGCTGTTGCATTTAGACTGAAACTTAGTATATTTTTTAATGCTAGAATAAAATTTTGAAGAGCAATTTGTGTAATGTTAACATTGACCTAAAATTAATAAAGTATTAACAAAGAAAATNTAGAATAAAATTTTGAAGAGCAATTTGTGTAATGTTAACATTGACCTAAAATTAATAAAGTATTAACAAAGAAAATATGAAAGTTTTATTGATCCTGCAAAGATCCAGTGATAAAACAAATGCTTCAACATTAATCTTGTTTAGTCGACATTTGCTCTAGGATTTTCAAACCTGGAAGCCTGGAGAAACAGTAAACCTCTGCGTGACAGCCCATGGCAAAGCTACACAAACTGTAAAAACCTTGTTGGTTAATCAAATTCCTGGCTTTAGGGCAGGTTGCTAAGATGCCTAGTCAGTGGTTATGTTAAAAAGTGTTACTAGAGATCTTTAGCAATAAGTTTCTAACAAGAAAATTATGATTTCAAGAAATGTCATAATTTTTCTCCATATGCATAGGAAGAGAGAGGTTCAAGATTGGTCAGACTCAGATTTGTCTTCACAATTTTCTTGTGTTCATACAAACAGAAGAATCGCTCAGTTCACATTTGACACGCATATAAAAAACTATTAGGGCTCCCACCACAAAGGCCTTGTAATCATCTTCAATGGATTTGTATTAGTGTCTCTCTTCAATTGCTATATGTACACCTTCATCAAGTGAGTTTTCCAGAGATTGAATTCTTGAAAATAGAACTTGAAGTCTGGTGCTGCTAATTTCATGGATCAAAATGCTTTGCGTAACATTTTCAGGCGAAACCATTACCTTTGAAATACAAGTGATGATTGGTGCAACTATTTTGGGCNAATGCTTTGCGTAACATTTTCAGGCGAAACCATTACCTTTGAAATACAAGTGATGATTGGTGCAACTATTTTGGGCGACGGATAATCTTGATAAAATGTCTTAAGTTCGCCAGCAACACTTTAGTTTATTTGTTCTGCAGCCAGCGCGCATGGCTGAGAGCAAGAATGTGCTTTTTCTTATATTTAGAAAACAACATACCCTCTCGAACGCATGTAAGAGGGGGAAGGAAGGCAGCTGAGAGAGGACGCTAGGTCGCCACGCTGGTTGGTAGGTAACCACTTCCCCTCTCGTGAAGTGTATAAGGGGAGGTAGCAAGCCAGACTCGCACGTCACACCTTGCCGCAGAGGCAGACGTGTTGCAGAGCAGTTACTAAATGTTTGCATAACCAACCAGCTTAAAAACGATCGTTGCGAGGAATCTTAGATGACAGAGCCAAAATATACTTTGAACAACGCAACGTCCGATAAACAATACGAGCGGGTAGCTTTTTCATTATTTATACAGGAGTTTTGCCAGGACCACTAAAAACTTACTGTGGACACGGTTTATCGGTACAGGTGTGTTCTGTACCACTGTACTTATTGCTGTTTGTTAACAAAATTTTGCGCGAGTTTGGGTCCGAATAAATAATTTTTTAACCGATTCCACTGAGTGGAAGCAGCAGCTTTCTGAATTAAAAATGCCAAACCGTTAATTTTTCTGCTGCAGATTATGATGGGGGGGGNGGTTTTGGTACGTGCCTAAAATGGGTCAAGACTGAATCGAAAAACCATCCGTTTCACAAACAAACTGTTTACACAATCATGGAGTGGGATGTGATATTTGAGGAGATAGACGGCGGGTGTATTACAAGGATAAAGCATAAAATATTCAATTATAGCGGCAAAAACTTACATTAGACCACAAAGGAGAAGAGAACAATGGGACGTTACTAACGTGAACGTGGCAGAATAAGTTCTGCAAGTGGTGCCNTTAGACCACAAAGGAGAAGAGAACAATGGGACGTTACTAACGTGAACGTGGCAGAATAAGTTCTGCAAGTGGTGCGAAAGAAAATGAAAATTGATGAGAGGTGGGGTAGCCAGAACAAAAGTAAAGGCAGGAGGTGACAAGATGAAAATGACAAAGGGGTGAAGGAGGGATGATACGGAACAAAGGAAATTACGGGCGGCGGAATTTACAAACTTGTGAACATTAACACAGATTTAAGCACACCCAAGAAATTTTTTGTCTGGAGGCAGCTCGTGATGCATCAAATCTTTAAACTTTAGAAACAATACATTATATACAGTAGGCAAATTCTACTTAAAAAATTAATAGTAACAATTTGCTGCTCTAAAAAATCCCAATTATTTTTTAAACACAGATTTCAATTCTGTTTGTCACGTAGGGAAACTTCATCAGGATAATGTAACTTATATCCATACCTTTGCTGTCTTAGCGCCTTCAATTGCCACCAGCATAGTTTTCTGCCGCTTTCCTTTCTTGATGCTTCAACGTAACTGTAACTCGACGCGTGTTTCTTGGTGCTGTTGGAGGTTTCCTACGCTAGTGTTTTATTGCAAAACCGGTACATCATGACGTCTCGCGATTTAACCATGCCTTCTTGANGGAGGTTTCCTACGCTAGTGTTTTATTGCAAAACCGGTACATCATGACGTCTCGCGATTTAACCATGCCTTCTTGAGAAAACTGCTTCACTCTTTCGTCAATATTTATTTTTGGTGGCATTTTAAAAAAGATCAGATAACACACTGCAACCCACAACTGTCCAAACCAGACTAAGTCACCCACGAGTTCCGACATGCTTGTACGTCTTTCGCCCCCTCTGTAGCCAAGTGCGGTACAACCGCACTTTGCCACGCACATTTAATGATTTGTTGATATCTGTGAATTTGTTGCAATTCTTGAATACGTGTCAAAATTTGTGGATACAAGATAATTTTAAGAAATTCACGAGTCGAAAATACAAAATAACAACTGTAAAATCCATTATAAGTCGTTTCCCACTATTTAAAACCGTTTTAATATTTTTTTCGCAAGTCGCTAATTTCTTGGGTCTCTAGTTATTATGAACTAACCCTGCGAGATAAAACTGGAATCTGTGTGTTTAGGAACGCAAATCAAAACAGGTAGAGAGTGTTTGGAAATTATATGACCATGTTTTTTTTTTTTTAAATATACATTAAAGATATAATTGTCGGTGTTGGGAAAGCTAACCTTACAACTACAAACGTGTGTGTGCACACGCTACTCCTGAGAAAAACAACCTAAGTACTAAACTAATCATTTTTCTAACAAATGAACAACATTTTGTGTATAGAATCTGTTGCTTTTCAGACACAAGCATGACTATATCCAACATGCGATTCAAACAACAGAGTAAACGAACATTGTGATTGCTGCAAGTACGCAAATTCACCCAGCAAGTATACAGATGCTGTATGTACTATACTAGGAATTGGGATGGTGCTAGTATATACTTAGTGACGTCACAGGCAGGGCAAAGTGTGGACATGTGTATACTTGAAGGGAATTGGGACACAGCCAGGCCTTTGAATGTTTTTTCGATTCTCCTACCTACATCAAAAGTCAAAACTAGACCACAGGTACGAAAGGCAACTGGTACACCTGAATGGTTACAAAGCAGAAAAATATGTGAGGTTGGAGTCTTAAGATGATATCAGGATGGCTCGAAAAAATGGTTTCGTGGAGGGTATGGCTCGCAGGCCTTATGAAATGTGAATTTACACAATACAGAAAAAATAAATTTTTAAGTACATAATGTTAGCTTACTAAATTGTGAGAATCTGTGGCAGAAAAATATTNCAATACAGAAAAAATAAATTTTTAAGTACATAATGTTAGCTTACTAAATTGTGAGAATCTGTGGCAGAAAAATATTTAAAACGGAGACCTTTGTAACCAACTTTGTTTGCAATACATTATCTCCAGAATGTAGAGCTATTTAAAAGGCAGCAGTTATGAGTATGCTAAAGGCACATGACTAACTGGTGCATAACCAAAAGTTAGTAAGGACAGGCAGTGAAGCTGTGTTAAAAATGCTGCATTTAAAGATTATAGAAAATTTGACCATAGTGGAACAAGCTGCCTTGAGAAAAGTAGTATGCTGACAACCAAGGCTAAAGTGACAGCGACCCTTGTGGTGTTAAATCAGACAGCCTATCCTTGGCTTTGGCTTCTTTCACAGTCATCACACTGCCTTAAGGTGAGGGGATGCTCTGCTTTTGGGTTTCACGGAGGGTAAATCCACACACAGCACTTGCTATCCATTCTAAACTAAATGTATGCACTGTGGTGAGCTTAGAGGCCATTAAGTACACATCGTTGCACTGGATTCCAGAATTCCAATACGGACTGAGACAGTTATAGTCTGTTCTGAGGTTGAATACTACGTTTTGTCCATTTGGCATCACTGGCCCAAATGGGTGATGTTTTAATAAATTTAACCTTTACATACGTAATTTTTGGAAAGACACAACCTCAGAAATAAAAAATTGTGTAACCGGTTAATTTGCAAAAAAAAAAAAAAAAAAAAACTTTTTGGCTCCTGTTAATGGCCAAAAGACTTATTCAAAATAGTATTTTTGTCATTTTGTACCTAAAAATTATGAAGGGCATAAAGAAAAACACTGCTGGTAGGGCCAGCCTGGCTCCTTGCAGAGTGCTCTATGCGGGTACAGGAAGTACGCAAGCTGGTGCTACGACTCTGTGAGCGGCTAGTCTGGAACGGCTGCTGTTCTGTTGGAGCTGGCCAGGGGAAGGAAGGAGGCCTGTGCCTTCTGCGGTACGTAGGGCATGTCGACNCAATACAGAAAAAATAAATTTTTAAGTACATAATGTTAGCTTACTAAATTGTGAGAATCTGTGGCAGAAAAATATGTAAAACGGAGACCTTTGTAACCAACTTTGTTTGCAATACATTATCTCCAGAATGTAGAGCTATTTAAAAGGCAGCAGTTATGAGTATGCTAAAGGCACATGACTAACTGGTGCACAACCAAAAGTTAGTAAGGACAGGCAGTGAAGCTGTGTTAAAAATGCTGCATTTAAAGATTATAGAAAATTTGACCATAGTGGAACAAGCTGCCTTGAGAAAAGTAGTATGCTGACAACCAAGGCTAAAGTGACAGCGACCCTTGTCTTGGCTTTGGCTTTGGCTTCTTTCACAGTCATCACACTGCCTTAAGGTGAGGGGATGCTCTGCTTTTGGGTTTCACGGAGGGTAAATCCACACACAGCACTTGCTATCCATAATAAACTAAATGTATGCACTGTGGTGAGCTCAGAGGCCATTAAGTACACATTGTTGCACTGGATTCCAGAATTCCAATACGGACTGAGACACTTATAGTCTGTCGTTCTGAGGTTGAATACTACATTTTGTCCATTTGGTATCACTGGCCCAAATGAGTGATGTTTTAATAAATTCAACCTTGCATATGTAATTTTAGGAAAGACAACCTCAGAAATAAAAAATTGTGTAACCGGTTAATTTGCAAAAAAAAACTTTTTGGCTCCTGTTAATGACCAAAAGACTTATTCAAAATAGTGTTTTTGTACCTAAAATTATGAGGGGTTTTTGAAATGGATGAAGGACATAAAGAAAAACACTGCTGGTAGGGCCAGCCTGGCTCCTTGCAGAGTGCATAGCTCTAAGCTGGTGCTACGACTCTGTGAGCGGCTAGTCTGGAACGGCTGCTGTTCTGTTGGAGCTGGCCAGGGGAAGGAAGGAGGCCTGTGCCACTACGTCTTCCTGTAGCCACCAGGTCTGGCCTCTTATCGGCTCTGCATGCCTGCCATAGCGCCAGACGTGCCTTCTGCAGTACGTAGGGCATGTCGACCTTAGTCATCAGCTGCGGACTGCAGCTTTGGCTATGGCAACCTCGATACGGTCACGTCGGAGGGGTAGCTGTCTCTTCCTCTTCGCGGCAGAGCTCTGGCTTCTCGCTTGGGCAATGGTCTGTGGAGGCCCGGCCCTGCGCTAGGCTGAGTCCCCAGCTCCTCATTGGTTGGTGGGCCCGCCAGGGGTGGAACCTCTGGCATTTCGTCTGGAGGAGGCAGGAGTAAGAGTTAGGTCCTTATTCCTTTTTCCGTGGCATCTTCTCTCATGTGTTTAATGGCCTTGTGTTCACGTGAATGTGATCAACTGCGTGATAGATGGGTGCAAGCAGTTTTCCCTCTCCTGAGTGTACACCTGTTTTACCTGTTGCGACTTTTCACTGAGGTGTAAGTGGGAAAGTTGAATTTTGGAATATTTTTATGGATGCTATGGACACATTAACTACTGTACGACTATCTTCCTGGGTTGTGGCTGCATGTGCCCCTTGCCTATTTCTGCGGGGATTACCACTGGAACATGATATAGGGTGTCACAGGGCTTGTTTACCAGCTCTTTCTTTCCTGCCACGCCTGTTTAAACTATGTTATTACCATCACTTATGTACGTTTTCCACCTTTCTATATAGTGCTCTATCGTAAACATGGACTTTTTGAAGTCCTTCACTGGACTATGAATTGAATCAGATTTGATAATTGTTCTGATTTCCATTTATTGACAACACAATTATGCTATTTTACTTGAATTTTAATTTTTTTCACATGTTGCATTTTAGCTTATGCTGCGGTCCAGTTTTTCATTTCCTGAAAAATGTAAACACGGACCTTATCATGCGCTATATGTTAGTACAACGCAGCGATCAGGTTTTTGTTCACTTTAACTCGCCCAGTGGTGGTTTATGCACAACCAAGGCATCGTTTTACTCAGAATACACAACTCTTAACAAATAAATATGTAGTTCAATAAAAACGCCTCAATTGACTGTTAGCAACCTGTAAACATAACTTTGTGCATTTGGTTAACAAAATGTGCTGTTTAGAAGAACTTTTAGTATTTGGTGAGGTACGGGAGATAAGGGGCCAAAAGGGTCGAAACTGGGCTGTGAAAGTTTGTGTGGACAACCCAGTCATACAAACAAATTTCAGGAGACCCTGAGCATGTGTAAAGTCGAGGTCTGAGTGCATTTCTGTAACAAATCCTCAGATTTTCCTGCAAGATGCCACTGAAAATGGAATTTGTGCTTTTTACACATTTATGACAACAAGGGGAGGTAAAGTACACATCTGAGGTAATATTGTATTCGGAAGATGTCCGATTATTGAATTAAATTAACATTCCCTACAAAAATCATGCTGATTTTATGCCAGGAGAGGGTAAATCGGCTATAGCGGCAGAAGGCAACAGGAAGCCCCTGCAGCTTTGCGTCTGGCAGTACGAGAATCTGCTCGGCGTACTAGGTAGTGACGGATCTACAGTTCGACGTTGTCATCACCATTGATTAACTGAGTTTTTTCAAAAGGAATTTACAAGGCCAGAGCAGCAGAGGAGAAAAGAGGGCGGTGAGAAGATACATATCACTGTTGTGTTTTGTACAGTATATCTGGTTACCTAGCGTGCTAGCCAGTAATTTAGATGAGGATGTTGAGGAAAATAGAATAAATAAGAGTGAATACCAATGTTTGGAAAACCCTTGTTGCCCAAGACAATCAACTTAAAATGACCACTAGGGTATCTCTTGCAGCAGTCGGTACTGAGCTGTCAATTCTAGGGGCTTATGATGCAAATAATTGCAGTCTTTTATAAACACAAATGGATGAGTTGGAAATGTGAAAGGGGCAGATGGAAGAGTAATTACAGCAGAAACTTGCAGATTTACTAAGGAGTACGCTACCGGGAGGAGATGATGGGTGTACACAGTAGAAGGGGTAAGGTGAGTCTAACGATGGAGTTGAATTGCGACAAGACACACACCGTGTTGAGTTTAACAAACTGTTCCTTTATTAAATAACAGTACCGACTGTTAAAAAAAAATGAATGGAATTTAAAATTGTACGTGGGCACCAAGAGCAGACATTGTGTAACGTGACATATAGGAATGCACAAACATCATAAACCCTTTAAGATGCTATCAAAACACAAGACCTTCAAACACTCGTAGGACAAATACCAAACTTGTTAAAACAAGAAATATTCTATTTGGAATAAAACAATGGAAAAAGCAATGATTTTAATTTAATTTATGACGTAGTGAACATATTATATAATAGTGAATAAAATAAAATTATGATGCTGCTCATTTAATTTAGTCTAAAGAAATGAAACGATTTTGCAAAATCTACATCCTTCCTCACAAAATTTGCTTAAGGGGAAAGCTAGAACTGTAATAGTAAATTCCTTAAAACTTATAAATAGTTCATTAATTTGCATCACGTTATTTACTTTTGGATGCTCTTTAGAAGAATGGAACAAAGTTCAAAAATATATATATTTAATTTAAACGGTGGCTTCAATGGTATGCACTTGACTCTTAATGACCACTGGGAAGTTGGGACAAACAAATTACTTTTTTGAATAGATTTATAAGATAATTTGGCCAAGACATAGCTAAAATGACCAGTGAAACCTCGTTGTTAAGTTCCCGTATCAGCTGATTTTTTTTTTTGGACGGTCCCAACAGATATCCTTTATAAAGAATGTTAAAAAAAACCCGCATCCATCGATCAGATATTCTGTCTGGAAACCAAAATATATTCCGAACAATTGTTTATCTGTGAAATAACTATCTTAAAACTGGTACTACCAAAATTCAGTAGCGCCAATAAAAAGGTAAACATGTCCTAACCTCAAATAACTACGTAATTTATTTATAATTCAATCACTATTTGTTTTAAATTACTCACGTCATAAAATACGTAAAACATAATAATTGCAGGCGCCGCTTTGTTTCAAGCCAGTCCACGAAAATTCGCGCTAATACAACACGTATGAGCATGGTTGTGGTACGGACGGGAACCAATCATTAAAATGGACAGAACGGATTTGAACTTTACTCTGTTTCTACAAAGGAAACGTAATAATTTTTAGGCCAGTACGGAAAATAACCATGTAAACTACAACCATTAAAGGGTAACAGTATGTTTTCACGAACTAATTCTGTTAAGATATAAAATTACGGTAGTAATTTTTTTTAAGAGAAATGCAGTGATATCAACTGTCACACAAGATGGCGAGTGTTGTCAACTTAGCAGACTTACCGTTTAATTTGGCGAAATTTAAAAACCATTTAGCAGACAAATATACATTTTAGCGAGCAACAAAATTTTTAGCGGAGTAAAATATAATTTTTAAAAATTGGATTTTTACATATCAAACTTAAAAAACGGTGTTAAATTTGCCTCCAAAATATGGTAAAAAAAATATATAATGCAGCATTATTATGATGAAACCACGTATTTTATTACTGTACTTCAAATTTTGTTTGATTTTTGCCACTTTTTCTACATTTAGCAGAAATTATTGATTTTATGTAAACGTTCGGCGGATTTTCGAAATTGGGGTTGAGGTTAGGTTTTACTTTTTGAGGAGGAGAGTAGTCCACATGTTGAGTTTTTTTCAGTAGGTCCCATGAAAAACGAATAATAGAGGTTTAACTGTACTGGAAGCAACTGGAAGTGGTCATCTTATAGTCTTCTGCACAATAGTAGGCTGTGAAGGTGTGCGTATATTTAAATATAAAAAAGGCTAAACTAATCAGAAATTAAAAAAAAAAAAAAATTAAAATGAGATTTATGTTAAAAAAAAATTAAAATTGTGTACCATAGTAATTATGTACAAACAGAACAATACATATCCTGTAATATTATATTACATGAGAGAAAAGAAGATACTCAAGTGACGACAAGTAAATGAAGGAAAAGGGTGTTGCATAAGATGTTGGAAGCCAAATGGTGCAAGCATAAAGGAGACCAGTGCATGCGTAGGAGAAATGCTGAAAGCAGTGTCTAGTAAGAGGACTCGACTGCAAACAATTAATCTGGGTACAGAAATGGTAGACACGAGCTGCCACGTGCGTAGTAAGGAAAGTGGTGGCAGTGTGCAAAAGTTGTTGGGGGCAAAAGCAGACGAGCCGTAATTAGTAGTAAGTAGTGTTTAAGAGGCAGTAGACTGAGAAGTGGCAATGTGCACAGAAAAAGGGGCCGTTGTATGTCGTGAGCCATTAGGGACAAAAACCACAATGACAGGAACATATTTGTGCGAAGAGTATAGTCCACTCATGGTTTTAACACACTTTTTTTTAATCAAACCTTTTAAAAAACACCCCATGATTGGCACATTTGGGTGTTTCCTAGAGGTCATTTATTACAGGCTTTCTGTACTTTAACACACATGTACCTCATTTTTGGTTACTGTGATGTTTTACCTGTATTTTATCTAAGAATTTATTGCACGTATAATAAATGTTAATTTGAAGTGCTTGTGTTTGATATAATTTTTATTTTGAATATGTTTTTGTCAACTCGCAGTCTGTCAGAATATAGCATAATTTTTCAAATTGTATAAAGGGTATTCATTACAAGATTCTGTTGGGTAATGAACTGATAAAACTATGAAAGGAGCGGGTAGCCATTTTCAGTGCACGTGTTTCCAGGCTGTGAAGGACACACTCACCCGTCTTGCTCCCGGCCATCNTCACGTTATTTACTTTTGGATGCTCTTTAGAAGAATGGAACAAAGTTCAAAAATATATATATTTAATTTAAACGGCGGCTTCAATGGTATGCACTTGACTCTTAATGACCACTGGGAAGTTGGGACAAAAAAATTACTTTTTTGAATAGATTTATAAGATAATTTGGCCAAGACATAGCTAAAATGACTTCAGTGAAACCTCGTTGTTGAGTTCCCGTATCAGCCGATTTTTTTTTTGGACGGTCCCAACAAATATCCTTTATAAAGAATGTTTAAAAAAACCCGCATCCATCGATCAGATATTCTGTCTGGAAGCCAAAATATATTCCGAACAATTGTTTATCTGTGAAATAACTATCTTAAAACTGGTACTACAAAAATTCAGTAGCGCCAATAGAAAGGTAAACAGACATGTCCTAACCTCAAATAACTACGTAATTTATTTATAATTCAATCACTATTTGTTTTAAATTACTCACGTCAAAAAATACGTAAAACATAATAATTGCAGGCGCCTCTTTGTTTCAAGCCAGTCCACGAAAATTCGCGCTAATACAACACGTATGAGCATGGTTGTGGTACGGACGGGAACCAATCATTAAAATGGACAGAACGGATTTGAACTTTACTCTGTTTCTACAAAGGANGTCCACGAAAATTCGCGCTAATACAACACGTATGAGCATGGTTGTGGTACGGACGGGAACCAATCATTAAAATGGACAGAACGGATTTGAACTTTACTCTGTTTCTACAAAGGAAACGTAATAATTTTTAGGCCAGTACGGAAAATAACCATGTAAACTACAACCATTAAAGGGTAACAGTATGTTTTCACGAACTAATTCTGTAAAGATATAAAATTACGGTAGTAATTTTTTTTAAGAGAAATGCAGTGATATCAACTGTCACACAAGATGGCAAGTGTTGTCAACTTAGCAGACTTACCGTTTAATTTGGCGAAATTTAAAAACCATTTAGCAGACAAATATACATTTTAGCGAGCAACAAAATTTTTAGCGGAGTAAAATATAATTTTTAAAAATTGGATTTTTACATATCAAACTTAAAAAACGGTGTTAAATTTGCCTCCAAAATATGGTAAAAAAAATATATAATGCAGCATTATTATGATGAAACCACGTATTTTATTACTGTACTTCAAATTTTGTTTGATTTTTGCCACTTTTTCTACATTTAGCAGAAATTATTGATTTTATGTAAACGTTCGGCGGATTTTCGAAATTGGGGTTGAGGTTAGGTTTTACTTTTTGAGGAGGAGAGTAGTCCACATGTTGAGTTTTTTTCAGTAGGTCCCATGAAAAACGAATAATAGAGGTTTAACTGTACTGGAAGCAACTGGAAGTGGTCATCTTATAGTCTTCTGCACAATAGTAGGCTGTGAAGGTGTGCGTATATTTAAATATAAAAAAGGCTAAACTAATCAGAAATTAAAAAAAAAAAAAAATTAAAATGAGATTTATGTTAAAAAAAAATTAAAATTGTGTACCATAGTAATTATGTACAAACAGAACAATACATATCCTGTAATATTATATTACGTGAGAGAAAAGAAGATACTCAAGTGACGACAAGTAAATGAAGGAAAAGGGTGTTGCATAAGATGTTGGAAGCCAAATGGTGCAAGCATAAAGGAGACCAGTGCATGCGTAGGAGAAATGCTGAAAGCAGCGTCTAGTAAGAGGACTCGACTGCAAACAATTAATCTGGGTACAGAAATGGTAGCAGTGTGCAAAAGTTGTTGGGGACAAAAGCAGACGAGCCGTAATTAGTAGTAAGTAGTGTCTAAGAGGCAGTAGACTGAGAAGTGGCAATGTGCACAGAAAAAGGGGCCGTTGTATGTCGTGAGCCATTAGGGACAAAAACCACAATGACAGGAACATATATGTGCGAAGAGTATAGTCCACTCATGGTTTTAACACACTTTTTTTTAATCAAACCTTTTAAAAAACACCCCATGATTGGCACATTTGGGTGTTTCCTAGAGGTCATTTATTACAGGCTTTCTGTACTTTAACACACATGTACCTCATTTTTGGTTACTGTGATGTTTTACCTGTATTTTATCTAAGAATTTATTGCACGTATAATAAATGTTAATTTGAAGTGCTTGTGTTTGATATAATTTTTATTTTGAATATGTTTTTGTCAACTCGCAGTCTGTCAGAATATAGCATAATTTTTCATATTGTATAAAGGGTATTCATTACAAGATTCTGTTGGGTAATGAACTGATAAAACTATGAACGGAGCGGGTAGCCATTTTCAGTGCACGTGTTTCCAGGCTGTGAAGGACACACTCACCCGTCTTGCTCCCGGCCATCNGGAGCGGGTAGCCATTTTCAGTGCACGTGTTTCCAGGCTGTGAAGGACACACTCACCCGTCTTGCTCCCGGCCATCTGCTGTGGAGGGAGGATCACGTCTTGTGGATTATAAATAAGGAAATAATAACGGGAGTACCTAATTCACTATATAAATATAATCTGTATTTTAATGCAATATGAAAATGTTTATTTTAAATGAAATTAAACGACAATAAATGTGTATTGAGTACTGGCAGGGCCATGCAACATTCGCAGAAGGTCAACAAGGGGAGCATCGCCCCGCCCTGGAGAGGGAGACGCAATCTTCTCGCTCCGAGGCAGGGGGTGAGAGGTTTTCCACCTGCCGCACAGGGAGACGCGTAAAAGACGCCTGTGAACCGAGGTCCAAGCCTCTTGCTGTGACAATACGATGTACGGCAACGCAGTAAATCACAGAGAAGCGAGCGTTGATTACGGTTCACAGCCATAGGAATTAAGCAATTTCCCAGTCAAGATCTTGCAAGCAAGCATACCCGGTCATGTTGCTTGGGTTTGTTAGCATTAGGCGATATAGGTCAACCAAACTACTACCTACTTATTGACTGTTCGAGCCAGCAGAGACATAACCCATCTAGACAATGGACATTACAATAATTAATATGCAGTATCACCGATACCAGGANTCGAGCCAGCAGAGACATAACCCATCTAGACAATGGACATTACAATAATTAATATGCAGTATCACCGATACCAGGGTGAGAGCAGAGTTCCACGACCAGAAAGGACATCGCAAACTGTTACTGCGCAAGTGAATCCAACCACATCATAGCATTCATTCATTGTATTCCTGGTTTAGTTTCAAGCCTAGCATGGCGTACAAGGTTAGCTTTGAACTTTCCTCCAGTGTTTGAGAGCATTAATCAATATAGGTAGCATCTACAGGCAAGTGTCAGCAACTCAAACCTTTGTATACATGTTGCAGAATTCCAAGCATATTACATCGGCACTACCTAATTTATAGGTCGAAAAACCTTTAAATTGTCCAGGCAGTCTGCCAGAGAAAGNAAGCATATTACATCGGCACTACCTAATTTATAGGTCGAAAAACCTTTAAATTGTCCAGGCAGTCTGCCAGAGAAAGAAAAACAATGTAATTTAAGTTCTATACGTAAAAAGCAATTCTCATTTTATTAGAAGAGTTTTAATGGCTATATAAGTTCACATTCCCAGACACATTTTCTGGCAGTTATGAATGTACAACATATATGTGCAATTTTTGTAACAAACATAAATAATTGTACAACCATTGGCAGTATGTCACACAAACTGTACACAATTTTGGAAATTCAGTCGAGGAGATGGGAACAACTTCCAAAGGAAACAAGAAAATGTTAAAAACTGCACCATACACTTTAATTCACAATACTGATGATATGCCATTTGTAAGTTGTTCAAACCAGTGTCAACTTCCCACAGAAAATATCACCGGCATTGTGAGGTATAACTGTTTCAACACCAACATAACATTTCAAAAGCCAAACNCCTTTCTACAAAAATTTCAAGAATTCCACATGCATTGTGTCTAAATTTCCACACACAGAAACTTCACTTAGCGATAAGGCAAGTCTTCCACTAATGTTAGCTGCTTGAAAATTATAGTAACAAGAAATCCATGATGGGAGTTACATGAAAAGGTGACCCAAAAACACACATCATTAATCAAATATGATTCTAAAAAAATTTTCAGTATGTCAAAAACAAAAGAACATTTATACACAAAGCCAATGTGCACTTTGAGGTGTCCCATAACAAGTGCATAGTTGGTACTCAGACAAGCTTCTTGGCCTCGAAGAAGCTCTTGAGGTGCCTCATCTGCCAGGCACCCATCATGAGCAGGATGACGGTCTGGCCGATGGACCACCACAGCACACGCTGGTTGGTGCTCTCGCTTGTCTGGCGGAACCGCTCCTCTCGGTACCGCTGGTAGTTCTGCTCCTTGGTGATCTGCTCCACCTGCCACAAACATCACACTCGTACAGCACTAACATGTACCCACTGTTTGAATATCACATGGTCCAGCGTTAGTAACTCTAGCTTTAAAAATGTGTATCGTTTAGAATTCCCTACCATCGGTTGTAAATTGTGGTTTTGGCACACATTTTATCAGCATGATGAGCTCCAAACTTAGAAATGCAGTTTTGATGGCTGGTGGACTTTCTCCCGGTACTCCAAAACCACTACACGCACTGTATCCAGCTAGTCCCAAAGGCTGAGCAATTAGGGCATCATCCTCCCAGCACAGCAATCCAGGTTTGATTCCCCGTGGGGTCATCCCAGATCTTCGTACATGGGAAGCATGTTGGACACTGCCACGTCTGTTTTCTCGGAGGATTCTCGTTTCGCCCTGCCTTCATTCCGTCAGTGCTCCTTCTTAGGGTCTCATTCCACGTCCCACTTTTGGGACAACCGAGGCCTGTGGGCCTCCACCTTGAGAGCTCACTCTAGGCTGCATCTTTCAGTACAACATTCTTTATTTTTTATCTACTCCAGGCTGACTGGGAACAGGTACGTTCCTCGGCTAAAGTAGTTACTGCAATGCAAAACCTTAGTTTTAGAGCATAGTCTCTGTATGTTGGCTTAACAGTAGGCACAATTGATGAATTGAGACTTGTCGAACACTTACAAAAAAATTCTCTACATTTAACTAATCTCGTTGAAAATATTTCTCTTTGTGCCTTTTTAGGTGAAGGAAGAATGGGAGAAAAAAAATAAGGTTGCACTTCATTAAAATAGCATATCAAATTCCTCTGGTAAGCTTGTCTATTACTTAAACTTATTAATTTGCCACTTTAGGCCTCTTCATATGGCTTGGTCAATGTGGAATGCTGAACCATACTTCAAATGTCTTTGAACATTGTAAAATAATTAAGGTAGAAGTAAAGTGGATTTCCTTATAGTGATGCAACCAGCAGCACAGTAAATGCACAACTTTTTTTGCTAGGCAGTGAAAACGTAACTTAGTTGATTTATAAGAGTCATCTGATTTAAGTAAATTTTTAAATTTTCGGTCTACAAATGTTTTGTAAGGCTATTTGTTCTTTAAACCATTTACATTAATAACCGCCTGCTTTTCATATAACGTAAAAGTAACTTACTGAAGAAATATGTTTACATACTTGTTTCTTCGNCATTAATAACCGCCTGCTTTTCATATAACGTAAAAGTAACTTACTGAAGAAATATGTTTACATACTTGTTTCTTCGAAATTTTTACGTAAAATGCATATCAAAATATTACCAAAATTCGTATTAACACAACTTTAGAAGTACTACTGTATCANCATTAATAACCGCCTGCTTTTCATATAACGTAAAAGTAACTTACTGAAGAAATATGTTTACATACTTGTTTCTTCAAAATTTTTACGTAAAATGCATATCAAAATATTACCAAAATTCGTATTAACACAACGTTAGAAGTACTACTGTATCAGCAGATAATTAGACTAAACAACCCGGCCTATGTTTTTTTAAAAACATTTTCACTACATTTTTAAATAAAAAAATTTTTTTTGCTAACATTATATCATTACAGAACAATATATTTGGTGCAAACATTATGCACTAACATCATGAAAAATAACAGAATTCTTAGTCAATTTCCCAGAAATAAACACTGCGAATATAAGTTTCATTATCGAATGATACTGCCATAATTTTAATACAAGTAAAAATTGTGAATCTTAAATGCTCCCAACCTATGTAATCAATAGTGAAAGGTTTACAAAAATGTATTATTGGTTTTTCCATCTTCCAACCGCATGTGTGTTGTCACACACATGGGCGGAGTACTGCTACCCCTAGACCACGAGAGGAGAAGGTTAAGCCTTCTCGCCTGTTTTGAATAACAGTACTCCGGAGGGTGGCACATGACGTCACTGTGGCGCAGCGCTCCCCAGGGTCTAGGGCCGCCCGTGTGTCATTTATTGCTAGTTTCGGACCGCGGTTTAACCCAACCTGGGGCCAAATTATTGAAACTATCGGAATTATTCCTCTAGAGGAAAGACGTCATTCCGCTATCGGAATGCCTAGAGCCAATTATTGAACACTCAATAGCGGAATTGTATACCGGAATCGATCCATGAAGTGTCGAAATGAATCAGACAGCTAGGTAGCTGCCGGAATCGCCATTCCTCTACAGATTTGTCTATAATACTTTGTATGATGTAGGAAACTTGAAAATACACTCATGCATGGTTTAATATAAATACGAGGGTTATTCGGAAAGTAAGGTCCGAAATGTTGTAGCTAATCGAATGTCGCACAAACATTGTAACGCGCATGCGCATCGACTCCCGGCATGCCTTGCTCATCAAACGATGCCATTTGCATTGGCATTGTACTGTTTACAGTGTCAGTTCAAAATGTTGAAAACAATTGATCAGCCCGCCGACTGTGAAATACGGTCAGTGATTCGGTTTTTGACAGCAAGGAACGTTTCAGCAGCAGAAGTTCATTGACAGATAAGTCAAGTGTATGGCCACAATGCAATGAGTGACAGCAAAGTGCGTAAGTGGGTCAGAGGTTTCAAGGATGGACAGGAAAATGTCCATGATGAACCGCGATCAGGCCGACCATCAGTGATCACAGAAGATTTGGTCAAAGCCGTGGNAAATTATTGAAACTATCGGAATTATTCCTCTAGAGGAAAGACGTCATTCCGCTATCGGAATGCCTAGAGCCAATTATTGAACACTCAATAGCGGAATTGTATACCGGAATAGATCCATGAAGTGTCAAAATGAATCAGACAGCTAGGTAGCTGCCGGAATCGCCATTCCTCTACAGATTTGTCTATAATACTTTGTATGATGTAGGAAACTTGAAAATACACTCACGCATGGTTTAATATAAATACGAGGGTTATTCGGAAAGTAAGGTCCGAAATGTTGTAGCTAATCGAATGTCGCACAAACATTGTAACGCGCATGCGCATCGACTCCCGGCATGCCTTGCTCATCAAACGATGCCATTTGCATTGGCATTGTGCTGTTTACAGTGTCAGTTCAAAATATTGAAAACAATTGATCAGCCCGCCGACTGTGAAATACGGTCAGTGATTCGGTTTTTGACAGCAAGGAACGTTTCAGCAGCGGAAGTTCATTGACAGATAAGTCAAGTGTATGGCCACAATGCAATGAGTGACAGCAAAGTGCGTAAGTGGGTCAGAGGTTTCAAGGATGGACGGGAAAATGTCCATGATGAACCGCGATCAGGCCGACCATCAGTGATCACAGAAGATTTGGTCAAAGCCGTGGACGAAAAGATTCGTGAAGACCGGCGATTCACAATTTCAACTTTAGCATTGGAATTTCCGAATGTGGGTAAAACAACTTTGCACAAAATTGTCTCTGAAAATTTGCAATTTCACAAATTGTGCACACGTTGGGTTCCCAGGCTGCTTACTGAGGAACACCAAACGAAAATAATGGCTTGTGCTCTTGAGTTTTTGGACCAATATCATAAGGAAGGTGATCAATTTTTAGAGAAGATTGTCACAGGGGACGAGACGTGGGTTTCTCACATGACCCCAGTGTCTAAACGTCAGTCAATGGAATAGCGTCACCCGACATCACCAGTCAAAGTCAAGGCCAAGCGGACAATCTCAACCTGCAAGGTTATGGCAACCGTGTTTTGGGATAGACATGGAGTCTTGAATAAAAAAAGTCTTTTGAAAAAATCTGTGATGGTTTATTATTTTATAAGAAAGCAGACCTTACTTTCTGAATAAGCCTCGTATAATTAACAAAGGAGAGTAAAACTGTTACCAAATATCAAATTATCAAGGCGTTTACATATCTATGAAAAAATTGTGTAAACAAAGTTAAGTTGGTAGGGGAAAACTGATAGAATTGCTAAGAATATCAGGTGAAATATTATGCGAAGCTGCTGAAACAGAAAATACATAAAGAAATCAATTTTGCAAGAAAAGCTATAGTTGTGAAACGTAACTAGTTCTGTGAATCATAACGTAGTAAATTTGTTTTAGACATGCAAACATTAATGAAAAATATTTTACAGTTTACATCCATAGCCGGAATGTTAGCAAAAATTTTGTAATGGTATATTTACACCAGAAAAATATGTATAAATTGTTATAGTGTTGCTTTTTAATCTGCATTTTATCATTTGTTACAGTATGGTAAAGCGTTTTACTGTTCTTTTGTGAATAAAGTTACGATAAAGTAATTAAAATATAACGGTTTCTTAAATGTAGTATTAATTAATACTAAACCTATATCTAGCGGCAATATGAATGAACTCTTTAACATGTTCTTTCACGGGCTAAGTTATTTTATTGGCAAATATTTGCGTAATTACGTTAATACAAGTTCCTTTAAGAAAAAAACAAATCTGCATGAAAAATAAGAGTCCCTGTGGATTACCAATGTCTGACTTCATTATTTATAATATAGCAGTTAATAGTTTCGTCACCACTGTAGATAGTTTTTTTTAAGGTAGTTGCAATTACTTATCCCAGATTATCTACAAATAAATAAAATAGATATTAATGTATTTTAAAGCAAATTTTCCTACTACAACAGATTTAACATGATTGGTTCAGCTTCGCCGACGACACACGAAATGCAACAATGTCAAATGTTGTAAAATCGATTCTTTAAAAATCCTATACATTTTATTTCGACAGTTACTAGTCGTCTCAAAAATTCATATTTTGGCATCGCAACACTCGTTACCAAAATGGAACTATTGAAACAATCCGCTAAAGAATTTATTCCGATAGTTAAAAAAAATTGGGCCCCTGTTCCGTTGTCAACACATAATTATACCTGAGCGTTTTTACATTATTTAGTATACTGTTAGTATTTCCAATGCCATATCCGTGTTGCAATTATTTGCAGTATTGCGCTCGCACAAACAGGAAATTCGTTATTTTATTGTTGCTGTGAACCACAATCACACATTAAAGGGGATTTCTCTTAGTCTCTCGTCGTCGTCGTGGATGTGACTGTACAGGCCCACAGATTTGTGTATATATAATTTGAGTATATTTGTTTTATTAGGCCTGACTAATATTTATCAGTTATCTTCAGCTAATTCCAGGAGGATATTCTGCGGAATGATTCCACGAGCATGAAACGTGATGTTCATCTAACTTTTTCTTGCATAAGCTAAAGACGATTTTATTTTTATACAAATCTCTTCAGTGACAGTAATATAAATATATCAAAGAAAAGAATATGTTTGATATCTATTGCAAAACAGTAGCTGTACCAACGTGCAAACGAGTATTAGATACAAGTTTGACCCTTAGCTGCAGTCTTGAGTGGCCAGTCGCTGCGCCATAGTGACGACAGCGCTCAACACTCAATGTACTGTTACTCAAACCGGCTCGCTCGGGCCAACTTCCCTTTGCTGCTTGGTGTCTTGCTGCTAACCCTTAAACACGTTGTTATCGCAGAGAGTAATCTGCTAGAGGCGAAGGGTCATTAGAGAGGCGGGCGGATGACCTGGCCTGCCCACTGACACTCCGTGGTTCTGTGAATGGATGACAAGCTGTCTCAGATAGAAGAGGAAGGTAGGGGGGGAAGGGGGAATAAGACTGTGGTGCCATCTAGCGGTAGGTATGGAAGTATTTACAAATCAGTTGGCAGTGCGCTCTCGGCGACAGCACCACACTACCTCCCACTTGACTTATTCCTTAGCAATGAAANGGGGGGAAGGGGGAATAAGACTGTGGTGCCATCTAGCGGTAGGTATGGAAGTATTTACAAATCAGTTGGCAGTGCGCTCTCGGCGACAGCACCACACTACCTCCCACTTGACTTATTCCTTAGCAATGAAAATTTTATTAAAACTTGCAGCACTGCATTGGCTTGCTTTTGTATGTCTTCAAGTCAAAAAACAAACATTTGCCCCAGGGGGGGTTATTCCCGGCTCCCGCGCTTTCCTTCGCTCGTGTTCATGACGTCACCGGGAGGGCTCTAGCCAAGGAGTGTCGCGGCAGCTGATGTGCGGGGCGGTATAAACTTGTGATGTGTGTATAAACTTGTGATGACTGAGTGTTTCCAAAATGAGTAAGACTTCTAAGTGTAAAGTTAATTGTGCTATGGCACAGTGTACTAATTGGGGGTCAAAAACGACTGGCGTTTTATATCATAGATTTCCAAAAAACGAGGATCTCCAGCGCGTGTGGGTATTGCGCTGTAAGCGAAGAGACATTTTTAATCCCGATAATGCTAGAGTCTGCTCTGTACATTTCCGCCAAGAAGATTACCAACGAGACTTGAGAAATGAACTTTTGGGATTACCACAAAGAAAAATATTGTGCCCAGATGCTGTTCCATGTCTTCGAATTGCAAATTGGCATGGGGATACAGTTTCAGTTTCTAGCACCATAACCAGCTCAAGCACTGTTACCAGCCAAACTGAGGAAGAGGTATTTATTTCTTTATTTCTTACTTATAACGCGGTATTTAATTATCGTAACTCTCAAATAATTTAGCTCAGTAATTTGTAATGGCAAACGTAATAGTGTAGCAAATTAGAATTAAGGGATGGCGAAATCAGCAATGGCTTGCGCTAATTTCGGCTTGGCAAAAAAAAATGAGCACCGAGTTAGTACAACATGGTACGGAGCCCACTTAAATCTGAAAGGCCTGTCGTCTCATAAATGTCAGCAAAAACCAAACTTACTTTTGAGTTCTCATCGATAGTTAATTATTCTTATGAGATATCGTCGTGCTCTTTGCTTTAAAATGCCACCATTGTATAAAAGTTAAATTTTCAAAATTAAATTAAACAAAATTACTTTCAAGACTTTTCAAATACATAAACTGAACCCTTAGTAGAATGAAATTGGGTAAAATGTGTTTTAGAAGGCTCTTCATAAATTTTAGCTTATCAAATTTGTGAAACATGTGGTGCATAATTGCTATTTCCTGATTTTTCCAATTTGACATTTAATTTCCCGTAAAATACAGTAAAAGTATTTAGCGCATGTATTATCACGCACTCTTGATGCGTGGTGTGGTAGTCGACGATCAAAATTTTTCAATAATAAAAGTGCATTGTTGGCAAAAAAAAAAACAAAATAGACTGATATTGTATTCGAAAATTGTACATCTTTGAAGAGCCTATGAACTAGAAAAAATTAGTTACATTAAGGAATGTTTATATGATTTATTATTTAAATCGATTGAACATACAACTATATCTTTAACTTACAGATTCCGAATGAAAGAGAATTGCGGCATGAAGCTAGAAAAGTGAGGAAACGAGCTCTAGTGACTTTAGAGACTTTATCCCCCAAAAAGAAAAAAATAGACCAGGTAAAAAGCCCTAAGCAACTTCAAAATGAAGAAATATTGAGACTTCGCAAACAGGTGGAAACTTTGGAAAAAGCAAACGCGACACTTAGGAAAAGGGAAGCAGCTTTGAGAAAGCGTAAAGCACTTAGATATGTTGTTTCAGTAAATACACGATCACCATCATCAAAAGTGAAGAAACGTGAACAGAAAAGTGAAATTGTAAAACTTCTATCTAAGTGTTTTACACAAGGACAGATTCGGTGTCTTTTGAGCGGAAATAAACGAGTGAAATGGTCTACAGAGGACATAGCAAATGCCTTAACTTTGAGGTCGCTTTCAAGAAAAGCATACAATTATTTGAGGAAAAAGAACATTCCCTTGCCATGCCGTTCAACGCTACAGAAATCGATTCGACAGTTTAAATGTAGACCTGGAATTTTGAAAGAGGTGTTATGCTTGTTGAAAGGCAGAGCAGAAAACTACAACGAGCATGAAAAGTTTGCAGTTTTGACGTTTGACGAAATGAATATTGACCACCGTATTTCATACGATTCGTCAGATGACCGCATATTAGGGCCTCACAGCAATGTGCAAGTAGCGATGGTGCGTGGACTCTTTTCTCCGTGGAAGCAACCCATATTTTACGACTTTGACATTACAATGAATTCCAAATTGTTAAAAAACATAATCGGGGAACTTGAAACTTGTTGCATTCGTGTGGTCGCAGTAACTTGTGACATGGGAGGGAAAAATTCTAAAGTGTGGAAGGAACTTAATGTTAACACTGAAAAAATTTTTTTCACCAATCCTACTGATGACAAAAGGAAAGTGTGGGTGTTTTGTGACGTGCCACATTTGTTGAAGTTATTGAGAAATCACTTTTTGGATGAAGGTTTGACCTTATCTGATGGTTCAGAAATTCAGAAAAATACGATACAAAGCCTATTAGAAAATCAAAAAGGAGACCTCTCAATTACACATCACATCAATGAGACTCATCTCAGCGTAACTGGCAGATCCCGCCAGAATGTGAGAATGGCTGCTCAGTTATTCTCCAGGCGCACGGCTTTAGCAGTTCGTTATCAACTAAACAAAAAAATTGAAAGTAGTTTTATTGAGCTTGTCAATGACACCTTTGACGTTTTGAACTCGAGGGTACCTAAAGACGAAAAGACCCCACTTAAAAGTGGCTACGGCTTAAATTTGAAGAGCCAAGAAAACATTTTGAAACACTTTTTGAAAGTGATTTCAGAAGTTAAAGTAGGTAACAGGAAAAATTTGCTTCCATTTCAAAAAGGTTTCATTATTTCCATAAAGTCTCTTTTTGGCCTTTTTGAGGACATGAAAAATGCAAAAATGTCTTACATTTTGACTGCAAGATTAAATCAAGATTGTCTAGAGAATTTCTTTTCCCGTGTGCGAGGCTTAGGAATCTTTTACAACAATCCGTCCCCGTTCGAAGTTCGTAACAGAATTCGCCTCCTGTTACTTGCAGGTAGGAGCAATATTCCTCTCTCCGGTGCAGTGTCTGTAGAAGCTGAATGTGTTGCATCAGCAAATGAAGGTATTTCTCAACCTGATGCTAACAGTGAAGATTTCTTGAACTTTGTGACGAATGAATTGTGTATAGATGTTGTTCAGGGGCCCGTAACAGTTGCCCCTCCTAATGAATCCGAGGAATTGCAGTTATTAGTAATGAAAGACTCTACCAATGACTCAGAAAATGACATTAATGATGACGCGATCAAATACCTAGCGGGTTATCTAGCCTTTAAATGTCGCTCTGTAGATGAGAGCCTGGGTATCCCTATGAAAGGTGATAAAATCATCGTAAGTCAGGATGTGCCTCACGACTGGATATCAATCGTTTCAAAGGGAGGACTTACTCGTCCGACTGAGGAATGGTGCCAGAAAGTGATGCAGTTCGAGGTGTTGTTCGGTGCCTTTCATGGACTTCAAATTTCGAAATGTGAACGAGTGATGCAGACACTGACTTCTATAATTAAATCAAAATTCCCCGAAATAAACGAGAACATTATTTCCCTGTATGTCAGAACACGAACCTTCATCAGAGTACGCCATCTCAACAAAAGACTTAAGCTGCAGGCTATGGAGAAGCATTCTGCAAAGAAAAATCGACTGTGGGCAGCTTCGGCTTCTTCAAAAACATCCTAAGTCATCAAAATGTGAGTTTAATCGGCAATTATTTTTATTAGTTGTGAATATATTCAAATTGCAAATATTGATGGCTATTGTTTGCTTAATTTTATGTTTATGTAGCATGTTTATTGTTAACTTAACTTTTAAAGACACTTCCTGGAAAAATCTCTCGCCTCTCAAAGTCGTGCATGGCTGTTAGGACGTGTGGTAGGTAGAATTCACAATGAACCATATTGTTTGCAACGAATCATACTGTAGATGCCACTTTGTGTTTACCCCCTTCCTCTTAAGGAAATTGTCAACTTGCAAAAGTGTTATTTCCAAATTTTTCTGCATATTATTTCATTATGTATGTAGGCCTATTTAATAGCCTAACGAAAACGCACGCATTTATTATCCACATTTTCCTATTTTATTTGGAAGTTTCTTTAAAAAAAAAATAAAAGCGTTTCTCTTCTAATACCCAGATTTTTTTATGATTACTGTCATTATTAGTAGCAAATCAATTGTTCATTTTAACTTTCACAATGCCAGCATTATTTATATGATATGAAACATACATTATGTATCTGTCGTAGAGCAACACGAACCATGGTGCCTTATTGAGATACACTGCAGGCAACGCTCGGTACGTGTTAGCTAAAACTACGATACTGCAATAACTATCAGGTTAAAATTCTTCAAAATTTTATTTTATACAGTATAGACTACGGTGATACAAATATTGACTTCTTTTTTGCGCGTTGTTTTTTAGTTTGTCAATAATAAAATAAGTTTCCACCCGGGAAAAATTTAGTTTTTTATCCTGAATACACCACTTTACTAAAACAACTTTTACAGCTGCCAAAATTTTTTATTAAATATTCTATGTGCCTTAACGTCAACTCAGAACTTGAAACATTATTTTGCAAAAAACCGCATAACGCCACGTGGAATAGTTTCCGACAAACGGCGTGTTATATATTATGAAATTTGTGAATAGCGCGGGCGGCAGAGTCCGGCCGTAGTTTAGCCCTCCGTGCTACGTCACACTCGCAAGCCAATGGGAGCGCATTAGGCGGGAGTGGCCTACCTAATATACTGTAGTTACCTTGCATTTGCCCATTTGGAAAGGTATCTGCACCCAACAGTAATTTAAATATCATTTCAGAATGATATATAATAAAGTGAGTAAAGTGAGAATGAAGAGATTTGGGCGGCTCTTCACATCGAGGTCTTGAGAGTCAATGAGGGTGAAGTGAGATGAGTATGGAGCAGCGCCGGAATGCAAGGGTAGGGGAAACAGGAGATCCCCGAGAAAACCGGCGGACCAGCAGCATCGTCCGGCACAATTCCCACTTGCAAAAATTCAGGGAGCGACCCCGCCAGAAATCAAACCCGGTTTGCCTGGGTGGGAGGCGAGTAGTCTAACCACTACACCACCGCGGCTCTCCGATATGCAATAAAGAAATGTTATTCAAACATCTCACTTTTTAAAAAAAATTTAATAAACAAATTAGTAGTATGCTAGGAGACTCAATTCCATGCATATTTTCATGTTTAAACGACTACCGTCTAAGCGATTACATTAATTGAATAAATTATACCTGGAAAGCATTAAAAATGAGTAAATTATAAATATTTTCACAAAATTCAACATTTTAAAAACAAAATTTGCTTATATTAAATTAAAATTGCTGTTTTGAGACTTAAATTGTCATTGTGATGCCAGAGTACCATACCACAGCAACTAAGATTTCACTTAATTGCACGGACTTGTGACTGTAAGTAGAAACTCCTAGGTGCATGCAGATGATCTACATTTCATCGCTGTAACGGGCCTCAACCTCTAGGTAATAGACTGTGTGTTTGAATTCACCTGCAGAGTGCCCTTCACTTGCCTTATGACCTTCAAAAGTGCATCAAAGTGGTGATGTCACTGTATCGCTGACCAAATACAAATAACTGTTAAGAATTTTCGGTAATTATCTAGTTTAGGGGCTTTTCTGAAAAACACAATAAAAATTTAAAATTATGATATATTTCTACTCTACTAATGATGCAGAACACGAATATACTAGGGGCATCGCTTTAAAATAAGTGCAACATATTTTAAAAAATTGAACAAGTTTGTGAGATGACTGTTTCTGACAGTTTGTTTTCGTGTATGAACGAAACGTTTTATGCCAACAAAAGTTGTTTTAATGAATTCAGCATAGCTTACCTAGTTGATATTGAAGCGGCCGTAGTGTTAAAATAAGTAGAACATATTAAAAAAAACTTGCGAAATATGTTTGTTTGTGTCTATTAACGTCAGAGGAATTATACCAGCCCCCTACCTAGGTGAGTCAATTTACATTCTTTTGGTGTGTTTTACGGTTCCTTTAAATCCCTGCAATCCTACATTCGTATTTTAGTGTAAAACCCAAACATCCTAGGTTAGTGTAAAACCCAAACATCCTAGGTTAGTATAAAACCCAAACATCCTAGGTTAGTGTAAAACCCTACTATCCTAGGTTAGTTTAAAACCCTAACATCATAGGTTAGTGTAAAACCCAACAATCCTAGGTTAGTTTAAAAATGTAAAATAGTGATTCGCCCATCGTGGGGTTAGGTTTTGTTAGGTTAGGTGGGCACATATTACGAAATTAGTCGGACGTTAATGCCCCTAGTATATTCGTGTTCTGCATCATTAGTAGAGTAGAAATATATCATAATTTTAAATTTTTATTGTGTTTTTCAGAAAAGCCCCTAAACTAGATAATTACCATTTAATTGTGAAGGAAACAAATGTGAATTGACGGTCAACCACCTGCAGTCAATTCCACTGTACCATAAAGCAATCAATTGATGGTTACATGCTGGCGAGTGAGGTCGGCAGACGGTACAGTAGGGGGAGTGTTGCTGCGCGCATTACGTGATCCTTTTGAATTTGACTGTGTGAAGTCTTGTCATTTCAGTACGATTTACCATTAGTTGAAAATGTGCAGTTGTAGACTACCATACATCGTGATCGTACTTGTGGTTCTTTACCATTTTGACCATATGAATTGTTAAATATAATTATTGTGTGGAAATACCAATGTTTGTGGAGTTAAAACTCGTTAGAATACAAAGTAAATATGTCCCAAACGTGAGTTATCAGCAATACACCACCAAGAAGATGTGTCTGCCTCTCCCATGGGTGAGTAACGTCACAGATGTTCGGTTACTCATTTCAATGGGCTGTACATAGTTGAATATTTGAATAGAAATTTCATCCAATGTAGTGGATTGTACTGTATCACACTGCAGGTTAAAGTGGGAAGTCGAGGGCTTGCGGACTGCTGGCACGTAACCATGCCAAATGCAGACGACCTAAACCTAACTTCCCGATAGGTTACAGTTCTTACTTTACATTTTATTTCCGTGATCCTGTGTATAGTCGATTCACGGTTACTTCCAACTTTTCTGAAGCCCTGCTGAAGTTCTACTTCCGGGATATTCCTCCGCCACATGCAAACAAATCGGTAATTATTAAGTTTAGGGGCTTTATTGAAAAACACACAAAAATTTCAAAATTATGATATATTTATACTCTACTAATCATGTAGAACATGAATATACCAAGGGCATGGCTTTAAAATAAGTACAACATATTTAAAAAAATTGAACAAAATTGTGAAATGAGCAGTATAGTCAGTTTGTTTACGCTCCTGAACGAAACGTCCTAGACCAACAAAAGTTGCAATAATGGGTTCTGCACAGCTTACCNGTCAGTTTGTTTACGCTCCTGAACGAAACGTCCTAGACCAACAAAAGTTGCAATAATGGGTTCTGCACAGCTTACTGTGTTCATATTCAAAAGGGCGTAATGTTGAAACAAGTAGAACATACTTAAAAAAATTGTGAAATATGTTTGCTTTAAGTCTATTAACGTCAGAGGAATTATACCAGCCCCCTACATAGGTGAGTCAATTTACATTATTTTGGTGTGGTTTACGGTTCCTTTAAATCCCTACAATCCTACATTCGTAGTTTAGTGTAAAACCCTACTATCCTAGGTTAGTGTAAAACCATACAATCCTAGGCTAGTGTAAAATCCAAAAATCCTAGGTTAGTGTAAAACCCAACAATCCTAGGTTAGTTTAAAAATGTAAAATAGTGATTCAACCATCGTGGGGTTAGGTTCTGTTAGGTTAGGGGGGCACATTACGAAATTAGTCGAACGTTAATGCCCCTAGTATATTCGTGTTCTGCATCATTAGTAGAGTGGAAATATACCATTTTCCGTGAATTATTTTTATTTTTACAGAAAAGCCCCTAAACTTAATAATTACCCTGCTGGACATGCAAGAAATATACTCTCTCAAAATTTGGGGTTAAATTTAAAACAACCAAGCTGCCACAAAGCTTGCAAGAGAGAGAGAGCTGCGAGTGAACATCATTGTTCAGTTTCTCCTTCGTGTTCCCTGCCTCAGGTTGGGAGAGAATGGTAGGATCTCTGTGACGTCAAAAGTAGGCGAGCTAGTACTCTTAGGTGAATTGGGGCACGGTCATTGGGTGCGTTAAAATACAATTTCTCTAACACGTGTTCTATTGTACTTTTTCCTTCCCGAAAATGTATCAAACCCATTCCTGGGTGCCCACGGCATGCAGATCTACCTTGGATCACTACATTGGGGCATTCCCCTCAAGATAACAAGTTACCTGGTCGAGCAGCTGTCGCACTCGCAGCTGCAGCTCCGACAGCTTCTCCTTCTGCGCGACCTGGGCGTAGTCGATGGCGTGCTCGCCCACCTGTATGTCGAGGTGCACTCGCAGCTGCGCCCCGCTGAACCAGCTCGTGCTGTTCGAGTAGAGGCAGATCACGTGCTCGCCCGCCACGTGCGACGTGAACGAGATGCGTCCCTCCGAGCTGTAGACGCGCGACAGCACGGGCTTGTCGTCCGGGTCGCGCACCTCCACGTGCATGCCGATCCCGGGCGTCGACGGCATGAAGCCCTGGCTGCGCGGGTCGTACAGCTCCACCTTGTAGTTGACGATCACCATCGTCTCCTCGGGCAGCTCCTCGATGAAGCACTTGCGCTCCGTCTCCCCGATGTGGAAGTACAATCCCTCAGACAGCGGCGCCAGAGCCAGCACGCAGCACGCTAACACACACTTCGCCAACGTCATATTCGCGAGTAATTATTTTTTTAACGAAACTATTTCTACAACAACATTGACAGGCGACAACAGACAGCCGTCTCCGAACGACACGTAAGACTTTCACAGGCTGGCCACGAAAGGGAAATTTCATTTTCGCCCATACGAGAAAGCAAATTCTTTTTCGTCTTTTCTCTGGAACCAAAGTAAAATAATAATGATAAACAATTTTTGTGCTTAAATTCAGTAGTACTCTTAACTTTTTTTATGTTAAAAATAAATGTTTAGTTATTATTTACATAAGTAAACAACACTGTGAAATAAGACTTTTCCTTTATTTATTTATTTATTTTACAAATTGTCATGGATGGCACTGCTATATACAGGTAATGTACAAATAATATATCATGATATCATGATGTACACAGTATTTTCATTTATGTTTATATTTTACATTTTATATTATCTACCATTTCAGCATAATGATGACAAAATTACACAAATAATACATTCAATTACACTTATGGCAATAAATAATTATATTACACATGAACATGTTTATACTTATCTCTAACCTACACTATTACTTCGCATTACAATTACAATAATGGCGATAAAAAATTTCTGATAGGTAAACCACTCCAATAAAAACAACAGTTCCTACTTAATTACCCTAAGAACAACATAATTGTAGTAATGTTTTTTTCAATTATTTTAACTATTTAATTAAAAAAATTATTTTATCTTGTGCATTTGACGTGGACCACTCCTGCGTGGTCTGGCACGGTCAATATCATCATGTCATTGGCCCACAGTCGCTGCATCAGTGAAGCCCGTGGAACATGCACGTTGTGCATTCCGATAAGTGTCAGACTGGTTCATTTAGGAGCAGGTCATGACCGGATACTGAGTGATTCAACCGAGTGCCTTTAGTTAGGGGACGGACCTAACTCGAACACAACTCCACTGTTCTTGCTGTTGAGTACATTGTAACCCTCGCACTGAAAATAGTTGCCATGAAGCTAATGTTAACAAATGAGAACATGAGACATACTTATGATTTCTGAGTAGGTTAATTCAATCCTTCAAAACCTGTAGAGCTTATTTCAGTAATTACGTCAATTTCAGCATGATAGGTGACCGTAACAGCCTCAGTCTGTTACTGGCGTACGAGGAAGCCAACACCCTCGCCAGGCAGGCATAAAAACTTATCAGACCAACTGTTTGGAGTTTCACTATGAGGCACTGCAGGAGTCTACAGGATGTGCCACATGGGCAAACAGACTAATACCTCAACTAGACAGTTCATGCTCCAGAGCTATTTGGTGCCCAAACATTTTGCAAATGCCTCTGAAAACTCACCTTTTTTTTCGCATCCTTGGTAGAGTGTGCATCTAACATGCACACATTACACACTTATTCTTACACTATTTTATTGACAATAGCGCTGTCAAAAAAAATTTGATATGATTTGGGTTTGACACTGTTCATGTGAGTTGATTCAAAAATGTTCGCATTTCATCTTACATTGTTGCAATGCAAGTATAATACATTCAAGTTAAAAGGAATATTTTATGTTATTAAAAATGAGAGTCATTCGAAAAACGAAACTTAAACAATGATGTCAATTTTTACCACAGGATATTGACTGTTCTATTGGTGACGGATGAGTCAATGTTGGGACTTAGATAGAAGATTAATATCAGTCTACATAACTTTTAGATTATAGATGATTTGTTTTCTTACAATCGATAATGTATTAACGGAACAACGCCCTATTCGTTTTCTGACAAATGCAATTTATACTGTGGGTCGATATTGGTCATATTTGAGAATTGGTATTTCATGTTTTTTTTTTTAGAACTGCGAAACGTAAACGTTGGTTAACCTGTCATATGAATTTTATCGAATGTTGCTTGTCGTTATGGTTTACATAAATATCAGCTGTTCGGCGATATGTCGAGTGTAATAGCACAGGACTATTAGCGTTTATTTAAGTAACTAAGGAACATCATCAACTGAATTAATTTGGAATTGGAATAGATAGTAGCTCTCCATAACCATGATTAAACGACGGACAGTGAACAGGATTTTTGATCATTTGCACAAGAGCGTTGTTGTATGCTGCATGGCTGTAACGGTAATCGGCACTGGCATGCTTGGCATGCATGCGTACCGGTACTTCACCGTTATTAGACCACAACAGAAATTACAGGATGAACAGCAACATAAAGAATTGTTGAAAGAAGGAAGAGCGCTGGTTGATTCGACACTTGAATTCCAGGATCCGGCGCCTCAGTTAAAGTTATGAGCACATTAACAATAGTACGGAGCTATGTTGTAGTATGGTTTGATGATGGCTTAACCAATTATCATGTATTTATTCTGTAACTTAGTCATTGTTTTTAATCGAGACTATGTTCCAATGTCTGTGTTATGTACATTTGTTAGAACTTTAATACTACAGATTACTATAAACATTGTAATATAACGTAAAAATGTAAGATACTGTTTATAATATTAAAATGCATGCAAAATACTTTAATTGGATGTATTTTATTCCATGTTCATGTACAAGCATCTTTAGTCGTAGTGGACAAATTCAAGATAGGTGGGTAATTGCTCACCTCGGTGACTTCCAAAAATTGGGGGAAAATTTGAAAATTGTATTTTCAGTTTACAGAAGTTTATGATTTATTTCTGCCTTAGCATGATTGTTTATTCGATTGACATCCAGAATAATACGGTATTTGGGGTAAGGGAAATAAAGATTTCACAAAATCACAAAAAGAAAGTGTTAAAAAGCATGAAGATTTATAAAAGTTAAATTCCTAGCTCCAGAAAAGTAATTGCGCACTGTAATTACGAAGAATAAGGCCCCATCTGAGAAATAGGAAAACTGTATTAGAGAATGGTATGTTTTGACAACACTATTCATTGTAAAGCATAATCCCTTGGTTGGAATATTATATTCGATGTTGGTAATTATCCAGAATAAGGGCTTTTATAGGGGGGGAAAAAACAAAATACGTCCCAGAAAATTGTAAATATAGACATTACTTAACATACAGAACGCAAAGTTACTAGGGGCATCACTATATTCGCATTACTTACTACCAAATGCGAAAGTGGGGAGGGCTATGATGACCAGGGAAATTGTGGGGTAAAGCATGTAAAATGTATGTAAATTACATTTCATTTGTGTTCCGTAACCTTGTTAAATATAAATTTCTAATCACATTTGACACAAATTTACTAGGGGCATCACAATATTTGCAGTACATACTACCAAACCTGATAGTGGAGAGGGCTATAAATATGAGGGAAATTGTGTGGTAAAACGTATGTAAATTACATGTAATTTGAGTTTGTTAACCACGTTAAATGCAAGAAGACCTAACCTAACTTAACCAATATGTGATTACAGAGGGAGAGTGTGTTAGAAAAAGTATAATAAGTTAGCTCGCATCTGTTCATCCACCCCCTGTGATTCACCTATCATGAAGTTAGGTTTAAATTGGTTGGGTCTTCAGCATCTTACATGGCTAGCGTGCAGTACGTACGCCCTTCAATTTCCACAGTCACATGCAACACTACACAGTACAATTAACTATAGTTACTTTCCACACAAAAAACTAGAGCATAAATTACTTTACTCACCCATGTAAGCAGCGAATATAGCACCTTTGTGATGCATTGCTGATAATACACACATATAAGACACATTAACATCTATTCAGTTTGTGTAACCCTGGCAAACACTCGTAGCACCGTACAATAATTATAACATTTCACTCGGAAACAATTGCAAAGAAACATTTGTATTTCTGCACAATACTTCAACTTAACACGCAACGTGGAAATAATCCCAACGAAACACGCTTAATACCACTCGTAAATCAGAAACCTTCACTCTGTCATATTCACACGGCACACTGAACTTCCACATGCTCCCAGCATACAACAGTCACGTGAAATAGGTAAAACTTAAACCGGAAGACCAAAATCGATGCACATTTGTTTCTGTGTGGATGCATTGTCGTTCAATAATTTATCGTGGTGATACACTTAAACGACTCCTAAACAAAGTTTGCAAACATTTTTTGTATGAAATACTGTGCATGTATGTGTATGCTTTATACTTCTTATATATTATGTAGTACAATCATGTGTTGAATATAGAGAAGGTGTGCCTTGAAAAATTCATCAGAATTAAGTGATATTCCAACATTTCTTGACTATCGTGGTTTATAGCTGTATAACTTAGCGCATCTGCAAAAAACATACCCTGTGATTAACGTTTTGTTAAATAAGGTTTTTTTCGAGAGACGTTCTCGCATTAAACATGATTCAGCGACCCGAAAGAAATATATTTGACATAAATTTCACCTTTTTTTACATCATAAACACCCCAATCTTCTTAGCCTTCCTCACCATCACATTTCATGGTACATACTGCAAATTACGTGAAGCCCCAATAAAATTCCTATTAAATGTGATTATTAATGACGGTATATACCATCTGCAGGTATTATTTTCCCATTTTTCAGAAAAACCCCTATTCTGGATAATTACCGCAATGGTGAGGAGCGCTTTGAAGATCAAAGAAATTGTGAAATGGTGGGGTTAAAATGAGAAAAATAATAAGCAATCCAACAAAAGATGGAAAATACAAATGACTGCAGAATATTGAATCCACGCAAAATCTGCACCACTCTACTTCCTTGAATGAGAGCTATAGCTATCATGTAGGGAAGCACCGATTTACCTGCTTGATATGTTTTTAACGCATTTTAACGTTGATACCTTGTATGCAAGAAGCCAAGTATTACTACTAATTGGCATTCATGGCAGGAGGAGGGCGGAAGGGAAGTGCAATTCTACAACTGCAAATAATGTGTAGATTCACTTATTGTACTCGCCTAGGTAATCTTGAAGGATAGCGGCTCATCTGAAGGAAAAGTTTCAGCTAGTTGAATGTGGTTTATGTGGAAAAATTTGAAAATGCCCCAGGCTTTAACCTTTTTGTTTACATTAACTGACTGTTTAATCCATCGTATAGTGACTGCCAACCTGCCACGAAGAAAAGGGAAGCAAATGTTGCATTACCTGCTCCTGTAAAAGTGTGTAAAATTCCTGTTCAGGTTGCTGTAATTATGAAGAGTATGACCTTTCCAAAAAATTGGAAAAATCTTTGAAAAATGGTAGGCTTTTTATGGGCACTGATAATCTTGCTGAATTGTTTTATCATGGGTGCATCGTTACATTTTCAATACCTACATAATTTGAACCACAGTAGTGGGTAGGACCATGATCAGGGGAATTGCAGGGTAAAAGTTGTAAAAAACCAGAAAGAAGTGGAAATAGCACAAAATTTGCACCACTACGCTTCCCAGATCACTGGTGTTAACAATAATGTAGGGCTTGCAGATTTACCTGCTTCATACAATTTTAACAGATACGTACGAAGCAGGTAAAAATGTATTAAACAGGTAAATTGGCATGCCTTCTACACTCACTATCGCTCAAGCCCAGGGAAGCAGTGTGGCACAGATTTTGCATCAGTTCACTTTTTTCTGCAGCTAGTTGGCAGTCTTCACAAAATCCCAACAGTTGCAGACCTTTAATAAATGAAATACAAAAAGCTACCGCCATCACTAACATTGGCAACGGAACCAGTGATGTACTTGGCTTTGCAACAGAAAACTACACGAGCATCAGAGAGAGAGATTGCGTAAAGAAGAATGACTCATTTGGTCCAAATATTTCCTGTCACCTACTTTTGGACATGGAAATAACCATTTGCCAGTTTACAAAAAAAAGTAATGTCCAACTTCTTTTCAGCCGTGTGGCTGGCCATAATTATTCTCAACATTACACCGCTCATTTCATTACTTACGATGACCAGTACCTGTCATACAGACGGCTACAACAGAAAATAATCGTTGTCTACAACTAGCATTTACATTGTGACCTACTAAATAACTCGAAAAGACAAGACCAAACATAGGTCATTAATAGAAAAAATTGTAAGCTCTGCAAAAATGTAATATATAACTTTCATACCGTTGTGACCTACTTTACTTAAAGCCCGTATTCTTCATAAATACCCTTTATAGAATGGCATTTAATTTGATGCAGTACTGCCCAATATTGATTATTTAGAAGCGAGGGAACCTGAACGGCCAATAATTGATGGAAATAACCATTTCTAGTAATTAGATTACCAAAAATGTACCAAAAGATGCTTGCAATCAAAGTCGGTCATCTCATAATGAGAAATTTCATGCAAGAAAATAAGGAAAATCTTATGAGAAACGAGTCCACAGTTCAAACTTGCTGAGAAAAATTGAGGGCCCTGGAATTTCTTAACTAGCCACAATTTTAATATTAAATCTCATGGACACACACTGTTTAAAAGTAGTGGCTATTAAATGGAACAGGATATTTCTTGTACTCGTCCAGCAATATAACAACACTGTCGGAACCATACTCCATTTCCAAAACAAAAGTTATAAGATTTCTTCACAATAATAATTTTTTTTTCACTCGATTACTTTTTCCATAGCTGTATTATCTGCTCTTCTTCTACTTCTGTGGTTGATACATGGTTCTCACTTGACTCCCAGAGAACGACTAATAGAATCACCCGTTTCATGCAAAACTCTCCTGAAAACAGGACATGCTTTCGAGTAAGCGTATTTGTTGTTGCTTTCTTTGTTGGTTGGCATATAAAAGGCCTGAAATCTTTTACTGTGAAAATAAGGTTATGTACAGATGGTTAAAAGTTTTGAAGACAGCCTTCTTTCAGCCTCAAGGACTTTACTTGTCCTGGATTAAAAATTTTGGGCGACCCCCGCTGCACACTACCGGAAGGGATAATAGCCAACTTTGCCCTCACGCGCCAGACAAAATTACCAGATCCAGCACTGCAAGTTGGTTTTCTTGGAG
>NQII01004355.1:77435-99282 GCA_002778355.1 Clitarchus hookeri
ACTGTTGCATTCTCTAGCTGCTTTGTCTTGAGCTGGGCTCAGTTCCATTGATGCTGGACCACAGCTGTTAAGTTCTGCCCAAGTCTCTCGGTTCTTTCGCCCGTTCGTAGCTCCAACCGAAGAGATAATATCTTCACTCTCAATTTGTAACTGCATTTGAGCTTCTGACATCCTTGCTAGCGTGCTAGTAGCTGATCCTGCAGGTGCTGCAACTGTTTTAAGATTTAAAAAAACTGGTGAGAATCTTAACAACCATACAACCTTTTCCTATTTTTTTTTTGGTAATAACTATAAAGAAATAAACAGAACTTGTAATTTTATTAGTCATGGTTAAAAAAATACTAATTCTGTAAAAACAAAAGTTATTAAACAGGGTTGCTACAAATGTGTAAAACCTAAAAACTTGGGAAAATTTTGAGTACATATTTATAAGTTGTCATAGTATACTTGGAAGAGAGTGGGGAGGCAGTGACTGATGTAGTAAACTCCAGTCTGGTTTTATATTGTTCAGCGTGTCAGTTTTTCTGTGGATAGCAATATGTTGTAAAAACTTGGGGGCCAAAAAATTATTTATTGTGAGGGAATACGTTTGGAAATAAAGTTTTGGTTACCTTCTTCTACAGACTAGGCTCACCACTTTAATTAGATTTTGTTCACGAAATCTGTTGTTGTTTTTGGTTTTTTTTTTATTGTTGGAGAAGTCTGGAAAAACTAGGAGAGTCAGGGAAATTTTGTTTTGGCATTCAGTAGCAAACCTGTTAAATGTGAGAAAATAAATATTGTAGATCTGATAACTCTGGTGTACAGCCTTCTGTAGAACAAAGTATTCATTACTGTATTTACATCATAATTTAAATTGTTCAAGTATGTGAAACATTTAAAATAGAACACATTGGTAACATGCGTGTAATAAGAAAAATCTAATAAAATACAGAAAGTTTATTTTGTAGATGAAATGTAAAGGACTTGCCAGTGATGCTAGGGGGCCATACCAGTAGAGCAGCACAGTATATTCAATTCTTCACATTTAAAATTTACTATAAACCCAACATTTAGTATTTTTTATAGAAGGAAGCCAAATATCGCATACTGTCTATAACTTGGTAGTTGATGAATGACCAGTACTTGTTGGGAAAGGGGGGGGGGGGATATTCCAATCACCAACAGAATCTGCCGTGCATGTTGTTACATGTTCGCTGCTCTTCGTCACTTCCCTTGCCCTGTCCTACTTGAGCGAGTGAGTAAGGGAGAGTGTGAAGGTCAAGTGAGTTGTAATGCGAGAAGCAGGCAGTGATTGACAAAAGCGAACCGAACCGCCACGTGTGCAAGATAAGTCTATCGGGACTCGCACACTCCTGATCTTAAGTGGATTGAACTTACGGGGTTATCTTTTCTTGTAGATTGGACCAGCGGGGCTACTTAAGCCATATTGGGCCACTGTGCCGACAGTCCTAGAGTTAGGAGGGTTGTGTGACCCCTAGAGCCAGGTGTTCGAAGACAGCATAGCATTGAGCCAGCAGTGTGTCGAGTGGGAGTGAAGTCTACGGACTGCAAGCATCAGTACAGTGGAGAGAGAGGACTGACGGGACTGGATGGATAAGTGTAAGACATTTGGAATGTTGGCAACAGACATATTGAATATTTGTAAATAATATAGTGTGATTTAAGTGACTGTAAACAATTTGCACACATTTGATAAGTACTTTCATTATAATTGAGATAGACATTAAATATTGCACTCATTAACTAAAAGTGTTGTAGATTATAGCTGTGTAAATAAATAAATTAAAAAATTTAATTTAATTCTTTTATTTTTTATTAAGACCTCCATCCCTCACAAACTTGGATACACCCTCTGGCGTCCTGTAACAATACACGCGTGGTGACACTGCAGATATTACTATCTGCAATTTATACCACCTCTAAAATTTAAAAATTTTAGTATGTGCAATATTTTATTGGTCATTTTGATCTATTTTTAGTTGGTAACAATGTTTTCTTAATGTCTCTGAATTTCCCATGCCTTAAATACACACGTTATCACTCATTTTATTCACCATTGTATAATGGCAACTACAAGCAACAAATGACACCACCTGTTATCTTACTGGTTAGGAACCCACCATCATGTCGAAGGCTTTATTGTGCAGGACTATTTTGGAGGTCGTCACATTTCTTCAACTTTAAAATATGCTGTGTGTCTGCCAGCGTGGTAGGTTTCTACGAAGCACCATACCTTGAAGTTGTTTGAAGGCGCCCCAGCGGAGATGAACGTGAGGACGCGTGACCAACTGTGCAGCAGCTGCGTTACGGTGCCGGCTTGCTGCGACATCCTCCCTCCTCCTCCACTGAAGACGATGGTGACGTCACAGCCAGTGAGAATTTTGATGTGTGGCTCAAGTATTTTGAATAAAGTCCGTAATTCCAGAGTGGCTATGTCTGATAATGAAATTTCCAAAGTTAAGTAAAAAAATCTTTAATGTTTTTAAAACGTGAACGTTCCTTGAGTAAGCTTTTTTAAAGATTTTAATGTTACATTTAATTTTTGGTAATGCCTTTATGTAATTCTTGTTAAAGGAAGCTCTTTTTATTGTAATTTTAAATTTTATTTAGAAGTATCTGTATTGTAAATTTTTTCAGGGCATTTGAATTGCCATTTGTAATATAGGAATATCAAAACCAACTGTAATATTAATTAATATTTAATCAATTTGTGTGAAGCACCCTTTTTCACAATTTTCTTTGGCTCATTTCCATTTATAAAGTATTTTCTGAAAGTGAAAATGTCTAAAAATGGGTGTTTTTACTATAATTTTTAAATACTGGAACTCCATTACAAGAAATTAAAAATAGTGCGGGGATGTGCAGCACACATTTAACTCTATTACTATACTATTTTATGGTGGGACCACTGCTGAAAGTCTCTAGAGGGAAGTTACACGTGCCTTCAAGATAGAGGTTATGAATAGCATCAGTGTACCTTACAGACTGGGCCATGCCACCTCCCCCCTTCTCCCCTTTTCATGTAGCCATTCAGTATGGCGGTTTCGTCGATACATTTGTATCGTCCTTGTGCCACTGTCGTAAACAAGTGCAACCAACCTTTGAAGAAGGGTGTGCAAATGATTGCCAGAAAGCACAGGACACTAAAGTCACAGTTCTTTTCTCTGTTCATCCCTCTTGAACTGGGAAAACCCACCCACCCTATCGTTACTCTGCTCATGTTTAGACCAATTGGGATGCTAGATGTACTGATGTAGTTTGACTATGACACTTGTAGATGGCTCAGGTGTGTGCATTATGACTGTGGTCATGCTGTGAAGTATTGACTTTCTTGTCTTCTACTTAAGTTATAACATTTTCAGTGAAGTGGAGTAGAACAGAAAGACAGTGCCTCAAAAATATGAATCAGTGAATCTTTTTTGTGTGTTTATATATATATAATACGACGCTAGCGTCGTTCGTCTTTCAAATTTCACCTCTTCTTGGCCGACTCGGCTCCTCTCCTGTTTCCTCTCTTCATTTCCCTCCCTTGAATACCCCTCCATGTGCGTCATCATTTTTTTAGTGTGGGAGCAAGTTAATATAAGTCATTACTTGTCTTGTATGGCCCTTATTCTACGCCTATCATACATGAGAACTTTGTCGAGTTGACATCTGCTAGAGCTGTGTCAAATTGCAATATGACTTAAATTGTCTATTTAGTCATCATTGAGACGTGTGCTATGAGCCGCCTTTTATTTGTATCGTCGTGTGAACGGCCGAAATGTGGAGCTTTTTGAAATGGTGAGTCGTGGTTGCAGCATTTCCTTCTTTGGGTATGTTTAGTGTTTTTAATATTTGTGAAGCGTAGTTTTGTGTCGTTTTACAGGCAGTGTGCTAATCGTTTTCCAAATTGTGGTTTTGTTCGCCAGTCTAAATTGTGATTTCGATTACACTAATTTCTAACTTTGCTGGGTGTTCCAGTTGTTTTAACGTGTAGTGAATAGTTTTTGTCTGCTGCCCATTTATATTCATTTAAAGTTTAATTGCTTTGCTGTGCTTCCACGACTCACGCATTGGGCATAGTTTATTCAATATTTTAAACGTCGTCGTCCTTTATTCTTTATTCGATGGAGCTTTGATTGGGTCTTCTGACTGCCTCCTTAAGGTTTTAAGGCAGCTTTTAAATTGTGTTTTTATGTAAAGGAGGCTTTACTGGGCTTCTAAGGCTGCCCTCCTTTGCTTTAATGGCTCCTTTTAAAATCACTAATCCGTATAATCAGTAATTTGTGTATTGAATGTTTTAAAAATATTCCTTGTTATTGTAATCAACTCGATTGAGCCTTTTTAGTGTATTCTTGTAAACTTTGATCACAATATACATAATTGGAGCTTGTATTATTCGTTGTTTGTGCTGGGGCACAATATATATATATATATCTGTGTGTTCATATGTGTATGTATGTATGTACATACCTATGTATGTACATACCTATGTATGTATGTATTTGTATTTATTCAGCTCAATGCTATCAGTCCTTTCCATACTTAATGTCTTTATTAAAGCAAAAAAAAAAAAATTAAATTATGTATTTGAATTTTATGAGACTAATTCATATATTATGAACAATTTGAGTGTTCTTAAAGTAAAGTTAAAGAAATTAGTGCAAAACTAAAAATACAATATTTCAGTTCATTTAGACAACAGCAAATTTTTAGTAACAAAAAATTGAATCATTTTACCAAGTATAGAATAAAGAAAATGTGAAGATGTGTGTTTTTAGAACAGAAGCATTAAAAAATTCTTGGGATCAAAAAATTACGTGGCATTGACATCAAAAGAAATATATTGATAAATACAATCAATACTCAGTATTTTCAATATATAAAAGTATCATGGGCTAAGGTATTGACTGTTCCACCTGTAATATTTATATATACACCCATACTTATAAATGTATTCTCGTAGATTATGCTACATGAAGTATAACGGCCCCTTTCCACCGAATGGAAGTGTGTTGTGCGCACCCTATGATGAGGCGTGTGATGTGCAGCCTTGGTGGTCATTACTCTCAGGGCGGTGGTTCCTGGTTAGCCAAGAACCATGAACTTCCTCCCACCATCATTCTGTTTCTCTCAGGTTTGTTATGGGGAAGCTAGTCGCAAGCATCCGTTGTGTGATCAAGGCAATGCTATTACCTTGAATGGTGAAACATCTTGACAGCATAGTATTTAACCACACCAAGAAACGATTACTTGCACACACATATCAAGTCATTTAATTTCTGTAGATTGTAAAAATATGAAGCAATGGTACCTTACACATTTTTCCAAACATCAGCTTTTAGACAGAATACATTTTACAATGAAAAGCATCAGTGTAGATATTAAATGTTAACTTTTATTATTTACATAAACACAATATTTTACAAGTTTGTAAATAACTTTGGTTTACAGGCAGAACACACTGTTATTCTAATCTTTCACTTGTGTTCCTTACGAGTAACAGTAATATAATGGTAATCTGTTTACAGAAGCACATAACTAATAAACTTTATATTTTAATGAGTTACCAGTGCCGGTAGTTATACTAAACATTAGTGTTGACAGCTGCAACGTAAATGTCTATGAACAATGGAAGTTTTGCAAAGTTCCTGGCACTTAACGACTACGGAAGAATAGGCAAACATCGTGACATCATATAGTTATAAGCTTTATTCCATACAAAGCTGCATTTTTGCTTTACTTTGTTATTTCAGCCATTTAATTCTATACTTTGATCAAGTTTAGTTTAACACTTCTAAAAGCCTATCAGTCACATGAAATCATTGAAAACCTATTTTACGATCACATCAATATTCAATGTATACTAATTTGAATGTGTATAAAACAAAAATGTTTCAAGACTAGGTAGCAGCATTTTTCAGATGTCTCTCTTTAAACATAGATCCAGACGTACATGCCATGGACGACTCTGAATCAGACCAGAGTGAGACTGAAGCAACAGAATTCCAGGCAATACAGTCCAGTTAGGCTGAGATAAATTAATTTGGCCATTGCTTCAAGTTCGTTCTTTCGCTGCAACTGTTCGCATATGTATAGTACCCTGTTTATTATAGTGAAGTACTGGGCGAGACCAAGCTTTCACAGGAATTAAATGTAAACCAGAATAAACTTGAAGTGAAAAAAATTGAGAGTGGTAGCTCATAAAACACTGAAGATTTATCTACACAATTAGTTACAAGGTTTCAGTATTATTTATAACTTCTAAACACCTGCTTATTGTGAAAAACAATTTTAGTTCAGTCAAATATTTAATTTCAACTTCCAATGCATATTCTACACGCTGGCCTACATTGCTGACTGGCCAGGATGTATTCAGCTCAAAGTTTCATTCAGGGATTTTCATTGCAGTCAGAGTTAAATGTACATAATGTTTATAAACTAGACAAACTTCGGGTGCGGGTCAATCATGAAAAAAGAAGAAAACACATATAAAACTTAGGGTCTAAAGTGAATCTTAACGGCTGTATGCCTTGAGACGCTCAGTCGTCAACGTCTTTGAAGTTGGACGTGAAACACTAGTTCATTACAAATGTTGGAGAGAATTGTTAAGCTGGAACATAACATGCAACGGAACAAAGATCTGTGATCACCACGAAACCTGTCTGTCGCTCTCATCAAATTATTTTGTGGAAATAATCACGGGTACTACAATTATTTCAACTTAATCTCCATGACGCTGTAGCATACTTGGGATTTAAAAGATGGATTATTTTTTAACCCGTATGTCACAGTTAACTTGACACATCATCCAAACATACTGTGTGCCCTCTCCAGTATTTGTAATACACTCACGCTTCAGGTCCAACTTCAAAGATATATACCACCTTTAGGATTCACTTTAGACCACAGGTGTTTTCACCTTTTTTCGTAAGTAACCTGCATCCGAAATTTGTCTGTCTGATTTAGGCAGTGTCTCAATTTTAATATATTCTTTTGAGAGAGCACTCTTTTGCACAACCTGGCAAGAGCGCTGCTTCGTGCTCTTTCACACACTCGCTCTGTGGAATTGAGACGACCAGTCTCTTGTTTCTCTCCGACCTTACGCAGACAGCTGATGCCAAAAGGCAGGGAATCATGTTAAGCTAAAATCATGGTCATAGCTATTGTAAATAATTTATGTGCATTCAAAATAATTCACAAATAATTATAGCATTGCCAGAATAATTATTAGCCCATAAGATAATATTATTTTTGTTTTATATATATATTTATATACCGTCATGTTGCAGCAGTGACAAAAAAAGTAGATCTGTCGGAAATCCTAATTTATATTTTTATGAATACGTGTTAAATAAGTAATTTTATTGACTAAAATAGTTTAAATTATTCACATACAGCTAAAATGTGACAGTTTTGGCCCATAAAGATAATAAAGCCTCATTCAAACACTGAAATAATGTAAACAAATATGGCGCATGGTCAAAGAGTGCGAGAGTGTGCCAGCGAGTAGACAAGTTAGTGTTCTCTCTCTCTCTCTGTGTTCTTACTCTTTCCAACGAATTGAGACAATCAGAGAGCGTGCTCACTGATGTCATAATGACGTGAGAGTACGAGAGAGCGTTCTCTGGGCCAAATGAGACACGTACTTAGAAACATCCTGTATTTTAAAATTATTTTTTAAATGGGATACATGTATCCTCTCACAACAGGATCGGTGAACATAGCTGGCAACTGTGTTCATCTGATGATGTTGGTGAACCTAATGTGTTGTATAATTTTCAGACAGCTTCACCCACTTGGGTTTTCATATTTGAGACCACCTAGCTGCTTACAAAATAATAACATGGCTTCCACGGGTCCATTTTACAGTAACACAGATCATTGGGAGAGTATTAATGTAGTTATGTTAAAATAATATACTCTTTCTGGTTAAGTACACATAAAAAATAAAAAAACAACACTTTGTACACATGTAGTTCTGTTTTGAAGGGTTTTGCAAAGTGAAGGATATATGAGATACATTACATCACGAGATGATTTGCAAACAATGGTGCATTCAAGAAAAAATGTAGATAGCTTTCCTGTTGTGGGCGTATCACTTTCTTCTATAGGGCTTTTAGAATTAGTGAACCATTATCAGTGTGGTATATATGTATGTACTTGAAAGTGATGGGTTTTACTTGACCCATACAACTTTCGTGTGATAGATTTCGCTCCAATATTACATTAATCATTACGTTTTAACTTAGGGGAGACAAAGTCGGTTGTTGGAAATTGTGAATTCAACAAGTCTGATTTATAAAGAGCAGAAGACTGCCCATGGGTAATGTTGATGGTTTAAAATCCATTTGGCTACTAAATAAAAAGCAGTCTTAACATAGTCAAACACCACGTTTTTGTGGCAACATAACCAGATTTCTGAGATTCTTATTGTGGCAACGTAACTAGATGTCCAAGATTCTTATTGTGGCAACGTAACTAGATGTCCAAGATTCTTATTGTGGCAACGTAACTAGATGTCCAAGATTCTTATTGTGGCAACGTAACTAGATGTCCAAGATTCTTATTGTGGCAACGTAACTAGATGTCCAAGATTCTTATTGTGGCAACGTAACTAGATGTCCAAGATTCTTATTGTGGCAACGTAACTAGATGTCCAAGATTCTTATTGTGGCAACGTAACTAGATGTCCAAGATTCTTATTGTGGCAACGTAACTAGATGTCCAAGATTCTTATTGTGGCAACGTAACTAGATGTCCAAGATTCTTATTGTGGCAACGTAACTAGATGTCCAAGATTCTTATTGTGGCAACGTAACTAGATGTCCAAGATTCTTATTGTGGCAACGTAACTAGATGTCCAAGATTCTTATTGTGGCAACGTAACTAGATGTCCAAGATTCTTATTGTGGCAACGTAACTAGATGTCCGAGATTCTTATTGTGGCAACATAACTAGATGTCCGAGATTCTTATTGTGGCAACGTAACTAGATGCCCGAGATTCTTTTAGACTCCCCCAGTAGCGCAGTCAGGGGTATACAACTTACATTCCACATATATCTGCTGTTCTCTTGAAAACCCCACAATACATATACCTTAAATACACCCATACAGAAACAAAGTTGTACATGCAAAAGTGCAGTTAAGCACATGCATTAAAACTATACACTGTATTCTTTAAATACATGTCAGCATTAATATTTTCAAACATCGATCTTCTCTTTGTGCGAGCTGTTACGTTCATAAACATAGCTTGCTCAAACTTTACAATCAAGATTCAACGGATTAACAATTTCCGAGTGTGCAGAATGAGCTTCCTAATAGTGATGAAATTTTAGAATTATGCAAACAGTTACTATTTGTTCAAAAAACTACAGTTCAGTTTAAACATGTAAATCACATTTGTATTGACAACTGCAAACCTTAAAAACTATTATCAAGTTTCGCAAAATGGTTGCAGAATAATTTTTTTGGTAGCTGAATAATAGTCCTTAAGTAACGTCACATTCCGTCAGCCAGCTCCTAAATTGATTACTGGCATACCTCGCTGCGAGGGTTTTAAGATGTGCGTATTACCAACAAGGAGAACGATGAGCATTTCTTTTAGTTAAGAAAGGTGGGTTTGACGTTAACTTCCCTCGTCACACATTGTACTTAAGTTTAATAGGTACTGCTTTGTTTATTGTCAGCATCTGACACTTGTAAAGATAATATTTTTGGTGGACAGCCCTCGTGCTACCAGTCTATGACGTCCTTCAGTTTGATGTACAAGCAGCAAGAGAATATCATTCCGAATATCTGCAGCACGCAAATCCCCAGGCCCACGGCTCCCAGGATGATCAGGTGGTCCTCGATCTCTTCTGACAGTTTGTATATGCAGCCCTGAAACAACAGCAAGTAAGTTCAGGTTAAGGGGAATCCATAGTAGTCAATACTAAACGCCGTAAGGTCACATCCAGTCTTAAGGAAGCATTGCGACAGTGATGGAATATAGCATCAACAAGCTTCGCATGTGTTCAGTTTCCCCTGAATTTTTTGGTGGTGACCATAGGGTTTTAATAAAGCAATCTGTGCTGAAAAGACACAGTGCTGTCGCTGTAGTTTAACACACTGTTTTACAGACGAAAAAATATCGTAAACAAACCGAGGGCTACTTACAGTGATTTTTGCAGACTTGATACTTTTTTCTACGACCGTATTTATGTTTCGATAACGAAATTTACGAATGGGCAACAAAATATCGACTTTCAATTCTGTCCTGAAAAAGTACTTTCATTGAAATATTTCATAGTTTTAAAAATAGGAATATACACAACTGCTTACAATGACCCCATATGACAAGTAGGGAGGCTCCTTAAATACGTAGGAACTTCTTTCACGCTCTACACAACTAACTCAGGGTCGTGGCGGTGTAGTGGTCGGACAACTTGCTTCCCACCACTGTAAACCGGGTCTGATTACTAGAAGGGTCATGCCTCGATTTTGCATGTAGGAAACAAGGCAGATGTTGCCGCTGTTCAGTGCAGGGCCACCATGTGTGCTCTTCCTAGAGGACACGTCCTATTTTGCACCTTGTTCCTGTCAACCTTCCTTTTTCTATCGTTCAGTTTAGAAAAATGACATAATATTTTAAGTGCATAATTTAATTTATAAAAGAGGATTATTTTTTTGTCATAAATAAGTTTACAGTTGGTGATTATTGAGCAAGAGATAATAGTCTCAAGTCTTTGTTTACTTGCTGAATGCTTTTCAACTTCATTAGTGTAATCTTTTGTGACATTTTTTTAAATTGAATGTTTCAGAGCACATGATTCTGGCATACAGAAAGCGTAATTTTTAGCTTTGTTCCCACGTTTGATGATGGTATAATATCTTCTCTTTTACGAAGCCGTGAAAATTAGTCTGTTCTACTTTGCATTTCATGGTTCAAATTCCAATTTACTGTCAAGGGATGGCCTGCCGATCGAGCCTGTTCAAGGTACTATTGTTGTAAAGTTAAGTTTAAATTTAAAACATCTTAAATGCTACCAATTCCAGAAATACCTCATTTATAAACCAAAGTTATCGCAAGAAATTTGTTTTAATGAAAAATATTTACCAGGCAGTTGTTGGAAAAGTCTGTTTTGTATTTTGTATGTACGTATTTTTCATTTAGTGCATCTGTATTTTAACTGTTCCTCCTTTACACAGCAATGTCTTCCTTTCTAAAGTAAAATGTCCGTTACAGGGAAAAATTATCTGCTAGCCCTGGTTCACTGGGTTTTCTATTGGTACTTCCATTTCCTTCACATTTGCATTCTATCGCTTCTCCATCTCCTCCCTCATTTCATTATGATCAGTGCTACAGATGGAAACATTTAAATGCTGCCAAATTTTTTCAGTCAGTCTCTCTCTTTCTCTCTCTTTCTCTCTCTTATTCCATACATGCACTTGTGCACCTTCACTACCAGTTGGTCAGTAAGCCAACTTTAATCGCATGTTTACAGATCATAAACACACAGGTGGTAAAGTTGTGCTCACACTTGAGTGGGAAATATACTATAACTTAACACTTCAGAAACCAAATTAATGATTTTGGTGATGGAAAACTGAAAATTCTTACTGCGAAAGAGAGGGCTGTGATAAAACCTGTGCATAGTACCATAAGCGGCGGTCACATTATGACAAGTTGGGGTGACTTAGTGACACAAAAAATCACATTTAAATGTCCCCCAATTTCAGTGGGATGTTTCAGATATTCAGTGGTGCCAATTGAACCACTGGGCATTACAAATAGCCTCTGTGAAATGGAAGGAAATTTTAATAAGAGTGAAAAACTTTGTGTTACAAAGNATGTCTAAAGTCACCCCCCGCTTACGGTATTAAATAATTAGGACTAATATTGATGGTAATTAACTATATAGAAAATTTAGACTACGTTGTAAAAACAGTTGGAAAAAGTAGCTGTTTATTGAGTGAGGCTAGGTAGTACTTACACTGTAATGTATGTTGCTCGGGTGGTTGCGCTTGCCACAGCCAGGTGTGATGGTCTTACAGCATGAGTCTGGCACTTTGTTCAGCCCCGACGCATTACTGCGGTGCCACTGGCTGTACTTCCAGTCTTCAAACCGAATAGCCCCACAACATCGGAACTGAAGCACCAGAACAAACATGGTGTGTTAAATGACTCTCTCACAGAAAATGCCTATGGAGCCGTCAGAGTTTTGACAATGGGCAAGCCACCTTTAAAACTGTCAGGGTTATTTTTAATGAGACGTAAACTAGCTGTAGAAAAACAGGAGAAAACTAATTTGTATAACTGCTTTTTCCTTGATTTCCAATAATTTTATTAGTTTTAGTTCAATAAAAATGGACTCAAACTATCTTATTTGCTATCTGAAATAATATAATACTCTGCACCAATAGGATTGTTGCAGTAACCAAATGTACCTCATTTGGTACGATTATCATTTATAGCTTTATAATTTTTTCAGCAGAACATCCTTTGGCTAATTTTTTTACGAGTTCCGCAAGATTACATTTATTTAATACATAACAAAGTATGTTGCCAAAATATGCACGAGGTATAAACTTGTTTGCATACTGTCCTGAAAAAATATTGTTCAGAGAGACTGGCAATAACTTAGCTATATGTATACGAATGTAATGTGCTGGGTTGCACAAAAATTTTTAATGTAATGCACAAAAAATTATTTTGTTGCTCCTTGTCTCGGTTGTTTATGAAACATAATTTCTCACTAAAACTTATATATTGAAATTAGCATACATAACATACTGCAGCAGCTCACAAACTAACAGAAATGGGTATGAACTAATTTCAACATGCTTGTTAACCAGTGACATAGTATACAGGATGATTCTAAAATCATGGGACAAACATTGAGGGGTGGTAGAGCTCACTGAAACAAACAATTATTGCATGAGAATATATGGGCGGGAGTGACGCGTTGAGGCACAAACACAAAAATAACACATTAACGGAAACATAAAATGTTCATTAACCGCATACTTAACAAGTGATTCCGTACAGAAAATGTTAAAACAGTTGCTGGAAATGCATCCACCAACAGTCACGCATGCTTGGCGACCTCTACATATGGCGTGATTGGCTGACAATGGTGGCGTGCGTGAAATACCCGGCGTCTTTGAATCTGTTCGCCAATCACTTAACCAACGCTACCAAGCTTGCATTACTGTCGGTGGTAGCAATTTTGAGCAATTATTATAAACATTGCTGTAAAAAGACATTTAGCGGCGACGTTGTAAATAAACAATGTATTGCATTTCATGTGTTATTTTTTTGTTTGTGCCTCAATGCGTCACTTCCGCCCATATATTCCCATACAATAATTGTTTGTTTTAGTGAGCTCTATCACCCCTCAATGTTTGTCCCACGATTTTANACCCTGTTCGACTGTTATACAGACCGTTAGTTTAATATCTGATGACCTTCCAGTCATGAGTGGCTGGGCACTATTCCAACTGCTTATAAGTGTGTGTGTTTATATAAATATTGTTACTTGGACTCGTGAGGGTCGTATGTGTGGTCGTGAGAGAGTAAGGTCTTAATAAAAATAAAACAATAAAATTTAAATTTTAAATTAATATTTAACGCTAAAAAAAAATACTTACAGCTATTATTTACAACATAACGCAACCTATCTCTACTATTAACACTTATTATTCTCTGCTGGTTGGCGGGTTTTCTGGGGATCTCTCGTTTCCCCCCGACCTTTCAATTCTGGCACTGCTCCATACTCACCTCAATCACCCTCATTAGCTCTCAAGACCTCGCTGTTAAGAGCTGCCCAAATCTCTTCACTCATTTACTCAAGTATAGTTTTTTTTTATTAAGATCTGTAACTAACTCGGATATGCCCCTCTGGTGTCTTATAATTAGGACCACCTGTTTTTCGCGTAAAGATTCATGCGGAGGCTAAACTTCAATATCCTATGTGCATCCTTTTGCTATTGGTCACCTGTCTTTGTGCGAAGACTGACTGCTACATGAGAGAACCAATAAGGATAAAGTTTCTCGGATACAGACAGTCTGTGATTGGCAGGCAGACAGATGAGATGTGTAACAGTTCAAATGATCCAATCACGAAAGTTGTTCTGAACTAATGTGTTTTGGAACACTACTTGTCCTGAAATCTTTTCGCGAAAAACAAGTACGGTACCCCAACTTATAACACTATGTTTCTTTCTTATCTGGTGTTCTCATATCTACGCAATCATTCCACACCATGGCTATTACTGCGGTTGTAGACTGCACTTTTTCAATCTCACATGGTAACGCTACTGTTATGCTCTTACGGTAACGCCACAGCTAACAGCTATTGTAGCGCGGCCATGAGCGGCGAGCGCTATAGGTTATTCACAGTAAAGTGAGCACGTTTTGAAGCCCTCTCATTTGGAATAATAGTCAATAGATATATTTTATTGTAGCCTTTGACGTTAACTTTCGAGTCCGGTGAAATAAATACACTGTGTTTATTACTTGCATGGTAATACTTATTTTAAAAAGTTGCGGAAGGATAAAAAAATGGTTGATACTAATAAAGTAGCAAGGTCCTCAAAAGTGCTCACTTAACCGTGAACAGCCTGTACGGAGGAAGGCGTACCTGCTCCTGGATGTGGTCGATGGCGGCGGTCCTGGTGGCGTCCAGCTGGTACGTCTCCACGAAGGTGGTGTTGAGGTTCATCTCCAGTTCCTTGTACACCTGCTCCTGGTACACGTACGACAGGACGCCCACCATCGCCTCCAGCAGGAAGATCAGCAGAAGCAGGAACGTGTACTGCCAAGCATGCAACACACCGTATACAGTCTGTTCGCTGTTTCTTCACATTTGTTTAAGCAAACCTTTGAAATATCACCCTGTGTATGACATGTTTGGTTGTTTCGTAAATTACGTTATGTTTCGCAAACCTTTGATAATTCTGTTAACATAAACATACATAAAATTACATTATTTTTGGTTAAATAAAAATTTTATTTATATTTATTTTAAAATTACAATATTTTAGTTATAATTAAAACAGTGAAAAATGTGTGGGTAATGCCTACTAAAAAATAGTTGTTATGCAAAATATTATAACACCGAGTGCGCACAAATGTGGTGTGTTGTCCCTTTGGTGTAATTTTCTAGACTTGGCTAATCTTTGTTTGCATGAAGCGGAGGAATAGCCTGAAAGTAGAACTTCGCCAAGATTTCAGAAAAGCTTGAAGTAACCGTGAAATGCCTAGTCATTGAGTAGTTATAAATGGTATGTTCACCCGGAAGGCTCTAGGATGGGGATCGTGGATACGCGACGGCCATCTTTGATAACATCACTTTTTCCTTTTTTTCTCCCTCAAAAACTGCCAGAATTTCCCGCCAATAAATGTGATTTGCTCAATGCGACTAACATTTGCGCAATGCGGCGGGATCCGGCAAAAATGGAGCAAATGCCAGCCAGATTGTGCAATCATATACACGCACTTTCACGCTCTGTCATTCCCTGCCAGCACCATCCACCTTGTCTGAATAATGTTGGAGTTCATTGCCCCGTCATGCAACTAACGTCATGCACTACCTTGTTACAAGCATATGTTCTACGACCTATGTCAAGTACGCATATAATAAGGACAGCAATACCAATCACGCACACCACACACATGTGTTAATTGTACATATACTAATCGCGCACACGTCAATCACCCCACCACCTTGACTTCGTCCCCCGCCATTTTGGATTCCCACCCACGCATGCTCTATCACTTGCTTTTCTCATATTCCTTCTGGTCTCCTACTTTCTCTCTTGCATTCTATTATTCCTTCTTGTCTCCCACCCCTATCCTNCCTTGGTTTTCTCATATTCTTTCTGGTCTCCTTTTTTTCTCTCTTCTCTCCCACCGCTATCCACTCTCTCTCTCTCTTGCTTTCTACGCCCTCCATCATTAATTCCCGCACCTGCGCCAGTCAATTGATGTAGGCAGCCAGCCATCTTTAATTCTCGTGCCTGCCACCAGACTGTGCTAAGTTCCACCGTTAGCAGCTAAGAGCGTTGGTATCGATGCGACCATCTTGTGTGTTGGTAATCACGTCACCCGTAGGGACGCGCTAGCATCGGGGAGGTGAGTTCAAATGGAAAAAATTCAGAATGCGGGCTTAGGGTCTGCTTGACCCTGCAGCCCAGTTCATCGTCTGGGCGATAACTATGTTATGAATTTGGTAACTATAGCTTCTGTGGGTGGTAAATGGCGGATAATTATGCTTATAAGTGTGCTTAGGGCATTCTTGACCCTTTTCGTCCATTTCGTCGTCGGGGGGTGATGCCTATGTTATGAATTTGGTGGCTGTATCTGAAGCAGTTCAGAAATTACAGCAAACTATGCTTATAGGTGGGCTTAAGGCGTACTTTGTAATGCCCGCGGTGCGACTCTATGCTTGTGTGCGTGGGCAGGCTTCGCTCCGTGCTACGCTGAATGCATGGACAAGTTGGAGATACAGAAGTGCATGCGCGCGTGATATTCACGCATGTGCACNTGAATTTGGTGGCTGTATCTGAAGCAGTTCAGAAATTACAGCAAACTATGCTTATAGGTGGGCTTAAGGCGTACTTTGTAATGCCCGCGGTGCGACTCTATGCTTGTGTGCGTGGGCAGGCTTCGCTCCGTGCTACGCTGAATGCATGGACAAGTTGGAGATACAGAAGTGCATGCGCGCGTGATATTCACGCATGTGCACTGCATCGCAATCGTGTATGTGTGCAAGTATGGCTGCGAACGTAGTTCAAGTGCTATTATATATATATATATATAAATCTTACACATATACAGGTGTGTGCGCGTGCGTGGTGCCTACAGTTTTTTTCTACGTGTACATTCGACATTAAACACCCACTTTTTTTCGCGATGACTAGTTTATTGTCTGCGGAGTGCGTAGGCCGATGCGGGTATTTACTTTATTTCTTCTCCTAGCCATGCAATGGTGAATTTTATGTAAAGTCGTGGCCTGTCCGAATTTTTTCCGAATACTGGGATGGTAATAACTATATATGTATTCGTCATTAAACATTCTCCTTTCCTAGATGTCGCAATAAACTTGTGGTCTAGGCGTCGGACTGGCAACCGAAGGTTGGTCGGGACGATCCCACATGCCTTCTGCATTTTTTGAGTTCACAAACAACTAAAAATAATTCCCAGCATTCCTGGTGGCCACAGTTTAACTCACCTCCCCGATGCCAGCGCGTCCGTGCAGGCGACTGATTGCCAACACACAAAATGGTCGCGTTGATACCAACGCTCCAAGCTGGGAACGGTGGAACTCAGCACACCATGGTGGCAGGCGTTGGAATTAAGGATGGCTGCCTACAGCAGTTGACTTGTGGCAGGTGCGGGAATTAATGATGGAGGACGTACAAGGCAATAGAGAGAGAGAGGGAGGATAGGGGTGGGAGACAAGAAGGAATGATAGAAGGCCAGAGAGAAAATAGGCGACCGGAAGGTATGTGAGAAAATAAAGGGATAGAGCAGGCGTGGGCAGGAATCCAAAATTGTGGGGTGATTGTCTTGTGCGCAATTAGCATTAATGCGATTAGTTATATGTGTGCGTGTTTGGTATTGATGTCCTTACAATTTGCGTACTTGACATAGGTCGTACAATAAATGCATGTAACAAGGTAGTGTTTGAAGTTGTGTGACGGGGCAATGAACTTGAACATTATTCAGACAAGATGGATGGTGCTGGCATAGAATGACAGTGCGTGAAGTGCCTGTATATGATTGCACAATCCGGCTGGCATTTGCTCGATTTCCGCCGGATCCCGCCGCTTTACGCAAATGTCAGCCGCATTTAGCAAGTCAAATTTACTGCGCGAAATTTTGTTGATTTTGTGGGAAATTTTGAGGGAAATTCTGACGATTATTGCCGTTTTTAGGGGGGGGGGATGACGTTAATATGGCCGTCGCGTTTCCTCGATCCTCATCCTGCAGCCTCCCGGGTGAATATAACATTCATAACTATTTAATTTACTATTAATTAGAATGGTCCAGTCGCGTATGTGGATACGAGCTGGAGAGTTTTGAAACGCAAGCGGGCAGGAACATTATTAGTGAAATGTAGGTGTCTCGTAACACTACGCCAAAAAGAACACCGAGATCTGCCCAGACGAGCCAGGCACGCAGTGAGTGAATGAGTGTCCACCAGTGAAGTATAATCTGGTTGGCGTCGGAGCATTACCCGGGGGTCAGGCGGCTTGCCCCTTGACCAGACATGATGGCCCCATCAGCCTCCCTGGATCACCCCGCTCTGATCCAATTGTGTCNCCCCCTCAAGCTCTACAACATCTTCACCGCTCGCCCTCCCACAAAGCTATTACAAACCAAATGGTTTTCGTCTCCGCCACTCAGTTTATTTTGCCCTTTTACTCTGCCAGTCCCGCAATAGGTGCAGTCAATGTAAGATGCAGAGAACGTAAGAGTCTAAAAATAGACATTACATCATCATTATATGTCTTTGTATCATTATCTGTCTTTCGAGGCTCATATAGGTAACTTTTGATGTAAAATTAATTTGTGATTTAAGTGATATATTTGTTATATATCTATTCTGCCATGAATTTGTAACATAATGGCGTTTGAATTTTGTAAATCAGTCCATTATTTCAATAGTTATGAATTTTTTAAGTTTCGAGGTGGGTGAAACAAACTAAAAGTGTATTATGTGGCACTGGAACAGGGTAAATGAATACACAGGCACGTAATGGCATGGCGGTGCCTTTGGTGCGGGCGTACCCACTACCTGATTGGCCGTGCGAAGCTCTGGGAACAGGCCTTGTGTCTGATTGGCTACTGTATGCTGCGAAATATTCCCTGCTGGCTGCACTGCCTCCTGAATAATGGAATAAATTTGTTTGTATCAAAATATATAAATCAGCATTGAAAGGGTTAAAAGAGCATTATGAAAATATTTATTTCTGATGCGTTGAAAAAATATGTTTATTTCGATAAAATATCGTGCAATATATCGACGATTTATATCGTTATTTCGATATATATATATATATATATATTCAACGTCCTTATTTGAACGACTTGAAGCAGGAGTTGGCCACACGCGTGGCAGTTTCGCTTCCGTATGGTGGTGTTCTTTTTTTAAATTCCTCGTGGAGCCGAAGACTGGTCTGGGCGAGCGATAGGGTTGAAGGTCCGGGGAGCGAGGTGTGTGTGTCGGACCTTGAGGGACGTCCCACGCGCAGGTGTGACTGACCCGTGCACCACACGTGTGTGCCTTCGACGTCCGTGCCTCTACGGCGCGAGGAGGCGTTGCTACGGGACACTCGAGAATACAGAAGCGATATGCCCTCTTGTACCGCCGACCACAGCCACGCGCTCCAGCGAAATGACGTCGCTGGTCGGCAACATGTCAGAACACCCCCGTTCGCCAATCAACGCCCGGTAACTCGTTCGCCAGCTGGCAGGTCAGCCGATGAGGAACCTTTCGCAGCACGCGCCAGCCAGACACAGAGCAAGTTCCCAGAGCTCCGCACAGCCAATCAGAGAAAGGGTACGCCCACGTCAAAGGAACCGACGCGCCATTTTATAAACGGGCGCGCTGGACACGAGGTCTGAGACAGAAAAAAAAATGACAAAACGAGAAAAGTTTATAATGTAGATTCCTGAATAAATATTGTGATAAAGTACAGCTGCGAGGGGCTGCGGCGGTTGAGTGGTTAGACTGCTCGCCTCTCCCACTAAGGCGAACCGGGTTCAATCCCCGGCCGGGTCGTTCCCGGATTTTTGCAAGTGGGAATCGTGTCCCGGACGATGCCGCTGGTCGGCGGGCTTTCTCGGAGATCTCCCGTTTCCCCCGTCCTTGCATTCCGGCGTTGCTCTATCCTCACGTCATTTCACCCTCATCGGCTCTCAAGACCTCGTTGTTAAGAGCCGCCCAAATCTATCCACCTGCGATATACACCCCTGATTTGTATATGCACGTGTAACTGTGGGATCTTTAGGTGGCGCATATTTACTTCCTTTCACCGTTTATGTCAGTTAATTATTTCTCTTGCAAGAAAGCAACCGTGATTTCTCAACTGCTGCGATTATACTGTGATTGCCTCATATGCAATACGTCCAAGGTGATAAAAAAACTAACGTCGCCACCTTTTCAAGGCTTAAAAAAAAAGAGCACCTAACAGCTCGCTAACGTAGTCATCGAAATGTCAGGTTTTTTTAAATTATTATTTTTAATACAATGAATGATTTACCGAGGCCAGCCAAGGACACTAAAGCGTAAGCTTCGAAGCATGAAGTTCCGGGATCGAAACCCGGATAAGTCAAAGATCGGAAATTCTGCGAGGTCTTTCGACGTTAAGGAGCCTTCCTAGCAAAAAAAAAAGTCACGTCCGGCCTTAACGAAGCATCGCGACGTCGATGGAGAATAGCATAAACGAGCGCCGCGTGCGTTCTGTTTCCTCAGACTATAGGGCTATAGTACAGTAATATGTCCAGGAAATATATAGCTTTGTCGCTATAGTTTAAGACACTGTTTTACAGAAGAATAACTATCGTAGACAGGGGGCTACTTACAACGATCTCTGCTGACTATGACACTTTTCAACCATCACACTTAGTTTCAATAGGCAAATTTATAAATTCGCAACAAAATACCCACTTTCATTTCCGCCCTGAAAAAAATATTTACATTGAAGTATTACATAGTTTTTTTTAGAAATTGTTGTAGACACGACTGCTTACGATGAGGTATATGTGACTACTAGGGAGGGTCCGTTAATAACGCCGTCTGGGTGAGTGTGACTGAGGTTGGACTCACAACCATCCGTCCGGCTGTCGCGTGATCTTCAACCAATCGCAGGGCAACTTTTTTTTTTCTATCCGTCCATCCGTCGAATATTTTCCAAACTTTTAACTTTCGACGGAAGGGCGGACGGGTCACCGCCTTCTGACGTCATTCCGTAGACGGGAACGCGCACTTTGAAATAAATTCCAAGGCAGTGGATACGTGTTCATTTAAATTTGTGGTAAATTCAGGAATTTAAAATGTTAACTATGTTTCGGTACAAATTATTATCACGTAAAAAAATTATTTCGCCAAAATGTTTTTTCTGTTGAAAATGTATTCCAACCAAAATATACCTCCAACTAAATAAATATCACAACGTTAAGTTGTCACGTTGAAATTTTGCGGTACAGAAGTGTTGGCGAACGACGGATTGTTGTGAATCGCTTTCAACTGACGGACGAAAACACAGACGGATGACTGACGGACGGACGGACGGACGACTGACTGGTACGACGGATAATTGTGAGTCCGCCTTCATGTATACCGCGCGCCTTTATGACGTTCCCACGTTACCACATCTGATCAAAAGTTTTCTCGAGTGAGATTATTCTTCTGAATGAAACTGTTGTGCAGAGTTTTGAACGTTTTCATGGGATGATTTTAGGCCAAGTAACTTTTAGGCTGAGTGACTTTTAGTCCGTGACTTTTAGGCCAAGTGACTTTCAGGCCAAATGACGCGCTCCCCTCCAGGTATTATACATGGGACTCTTGAGAGCCGCCCAAACGTATCTGCTTGACTGTGGCTACGCCAGTGTCTGGTGCAAGCCCAGACAGACATACGACGCACGTAGAGGAAGGCGCCGACAGATGCACGTTGGTGACATCGCGGGGGACCGGTGTTATGCAGACTAGTCTTCTGGGTTGTCGACGAGGGGGACAGGTCCCGTTTCTCACGCTCCCGCGCTCCAGACGCACACAGGGGCGCCTTCGTCCAGCCAGGAGCAACTACTGTGCCAGCCTCCTGCCTGCTATGCGCCGCGTCTCTCCCACTCGTCCAGGAGCGACTTGC
>NQII01004355.1:99333-115299 GCA_002778355.1 Clitarchus hookeri
GGGGGGGGCTGTCGCCTCCCCTGAGAATCCGGAATTTCGATGGCTAATGCATTATGGTATTGTCGTATTGGAAAGTAACTTACGTGCCTCGCTGGCCTTGCATGAGGAGAATATTGTTACTCTTTCTCAAAGTCAGCGGGCTCAGCCAGATTCTTTAAGGGATGGAAGTCTAAACTACATTAAATAAAAGAGTAAAAAAGTTTTTTAAAATATTTGTAGGGGGTTTTAAAAAAAATTAAAACAATCAATTGTGCATTTGACCTCTTCAGTGGCTATTTTACGTTTTCTGCGGGGAAAAAATAAAACATTTTACATTGAAAACCATTTATTGTTTTGATGAGCTAAAAGTAAAGAGAATGTAGTTTTAAGATGGATGCGACCCTGGCAATATGTAGACAATTGTCTGCACCGGGCATGAGAGGGTTGGCACACTCAGTGATGATAGTGAAGAGAGAGAGAGAGGGGGGTGTTGCGTGTACTCACGACGAGCAGCAGGCAGCGGTTCTCCCTCCAGACGCTGACACAGCCGACGACGGCGCCGATGAGCGCGAGCACGCCCGCGGCGACCAGGACGCCAGCCGCCACGGCGTAGGTGGCCGTCGACAGCAGCGCGATGTGCCAGTGCCTGCACGCGAGCGTCCACACGCCCACGCCCAGCACCGCCCCGCCAGCCATCTGCAACACAGCGTGACAGCCATCGCTTGAGACACGGCGGCTGGACTGCAACTCGCCTTCCACCGAGGCGAACCGGGTTCCATCCCCGGCCCCCGGTCACTCCCGGATCTTCGCGTGTGGGAATCGTGCCGGACGATGCCGCTGGTCGGCGGGTTTTCTCGGGGATAACCCCCCGCTTTTACATTCCGGCGCTGCTTCATTCTAGCCTCATTTCACCCTCACCTGTTTCTTAAGACCTCGTTGTTTAGAGCCGCCCAATTCTCTCGACTCAACTAGAGACACGGAAATTTCGCGGTTTCAGTTGGCAACAAAGCTGGACTCCACAATACTCTTGTGTACTCTCGATCCTCAGCTCGTTGTTCATTGGCTGATGATGCTCCAGTTTTACTCCAGACAGGGCAGCGCGGTATTTGGTCTATGGTTTCTTGCAGGTTAGTTATTGGCTCAAATTCGTCCAGAGATTGTCTTATAAACTGCTACCCGATTGGAAAATTAACTTAGGGCCTATATATCAGATGTGTTTGAATTCTAGCTTGTCCTCGAATGAACTCGCGCTAGTAGTGTAATTTAGAGAGGTCAGGCGCAAGAGGAAAGGGGATAGGAGTCTGGCGCCTGCCGCCATGTTGTGACGTCACTCAACCGCAATTTTGGATCTGACTGACCTTGACCCTGTACCCGTGACTAGAATAATCTTGAAAGCAAAAAATCCCAAAAAATGCAGAAAAGTTATAAAATCCCAAAAAAATATACAAATTTATTTTAAAAATTATTATTTAAAAATGTATTTAAAAAAACTTGCATTTCCAAAGGTCCGTCCACCACCACCATTGCCATTTTTTTATTGGTCATTCAATCGGTAAATTACTAATTAGTCGGCAGATATCCACCCCCTCTCCTATACTCATTCTATCGTATGCAGCCATCTTGGTTTTTTCGTTTGTCATTTGTTTTTACATTACTGGAGGACGCCATCTTGGATTTCATATATTTACTTTTACATCAACTAGGTGACGCTAGTGTATTAATAATCTATATCGTCACCAGGCGAGTTGTCGGTTTAGTCACAAGGCGGCAGCCATATTTGTTTATTTTTTTTAATATAGGTTGTGCTGTCAGTGCCCTCCATGTTGGATTTTATTTTAAACATATAGGTGGCGTTAATTCCTCAACGTNTGTCATTTGTTTTTACATTACTGGAGGACGCCATCTTGGATTTCATATATTTACTTTTACATCAACTAGGTGACGTTAGTGTATTAATAATCTATATCGTCACCAGGCGAGTTGTCGGTTTAGTCACAAGGCGGCAGCCATATTTGTTTATTTTTTTTAATATAGGTTGTGCTGTCAGTGCCCTCCATGTTGGATTTTATTTTAAACATATAGGTGGCGTTAATTCCTCAACGTCAGTCTGCAGGCGTTAATTTCCAGGAGTCAGTCGAATATTGCAATATATTTCAAACAATTTTTTGTTATAATATATAATAATGATAAGCACCTAAAGTCTGTCTATCAGCCTGAATGTGACGTCTCAATGCATGCATGCGATTGGTCAGCTGCAATCGCATGGCAGCTCGCTGATTGGCTGGTCGATGTCCGAACAATGTATTAATGGTGCAATACTATTGGTTCAAAGTCAATATAACGTCATCAGGCTTGCATATGCGTATATTATAAGCAATTTGGAGGGGGGAGGGTTAGCTGAGAGGTTTATTTTGACAACGGCTAATGTGAAAGGTGGATCGTCTCGGCTAGCTTCTACGCCAGGTAATCCATGCCCAGTTACAGTGGATATTGACCGCCAATGGTTTCTCGCCATCGATTTCTTCTTCAAGTGAGATGTCTCCTCTTTTACCAGCGCTATCGTCTTCTTCAGCTGTGACGCCTACGAAATATTTAATGGAACCATCTAACTTTTCGGCTGAGGTGCCTAGAACATCATTGCTGGCGTTACGTGCTTCTTTAGCTCCAGCACCTGCATCTCCAACAGGTCCGTCCAAGTCTCTGCCTGAACCACTACGTCGTCATCAGTGTCGCTTTTGTGATAGGAAATTNCATCTCCAACAGGTCCGTCCAAGTCTCTGCCTGAACCACTACGTCGTCATCAGTGTCGCTTTTGTGATAGGAAATTTGCTTTCGGCTACGGTGTACGGCGCCATGAAAGCTTTCATTTTGCCAAGAATCCCTGTCGCATGTCATATTTGNATTTGCTTTCGGCTACGGTGTACGGCGCCATGAAAGCTTTCATTTTGCCAAGAATCCCTGTCGCATGTCATATTTGTGTGACAGGTGCGGTAAGCAGTTCAGCCGTACCGACCATCTACTTAGACATGCAAAGACCTGTAAAGGTGAAGTGCATTTGTCATCAGTACCTCGCTACCAGGTATGCTGCATTCACGTCTCTTGTGACTTCGGTACATGTCCTCGAAAGTGTAGTTACCTGCATATCTGCCTTCCACAGTCTGTCGGTGTAATAAATGCCACGATATTTTCGCACAAGGACAACACAAGTGTGAATAGCGAGATGTATTAAAGACTGTAACCTACAACAAAGTTGCATATATTGAGATGCATATATATCCAAGAATATTGTAATAATTTTTCGAGGGCGTGGATGACTGTATTAAATTTATTGAATGTAAGATGTCTGTGAATAAAATTGTGTTTTATTTCATGTTTACCTAATTTGCCAGATTTAATTAAAATTTAAAAGGCACGGATATAAAATAAAAGTAATTAAAAAGTATTGTGTAAAGTACTATTGCACTATATGTACATTTATATAATTAGATAAAAAATACATTTTTAAATTGAACAACTTAAAATTTTTAATAAAAATATAGATTTAATAAATTATTACGGTAGCCAAACTCCCGCATAATGCATGTAGGTATACCTCTAATCGAAAAAACAATTTTTTTTAATAGGACGAAAATGAGAGATTTTCCAATGTGAATAAAAANGTAGGTATACCTCTAATCGAAAAAACAATTTTTTTTAATAGGACGAAAATGAGAGATTTTCCAATGTGAATAAAAAATGTGAGTGTCGACAGCTCCCCTGGTGGCTGAACCGAGAGAGTGGGCGGATGCTGACAGCTCGCTTAGCAGCGAAATCGAGAAATTAACGCCAGCTCTATGTTGAAAATAGAATCCAACGTGGAGGGCACCGACAGCGCAACCTATACCTTAAAAACATTAACAAATATGGCTGCCGGCTGGTGGCTAAATCGACAACTCGCCTAGTGGCGATATCGATTATTAATACACTAACCCACCTAGGTAATGTAAAAGTAAACACATGAAATTCAAGATGGCTTCCTCCAGCAATGTATAAATAAATGACAAACGAAAAAAACCAAGATGGCTGCGTACGATAGAATGAGTATAGATGAGGGCGTGGAGGCCTGCCGACAAATTAGTGCCGGCAAGTAATTGACCGATTAAATAACCAATAAAAAAATGTGTAAGGGTTGTGGTGGAGGAACCTCTAGAAATATGGAATCATAAGTTGTTTTTAATAGATTTTTAATAACAATTTTTTTTTATAAATTTTGTAAAAAAAATTTGGGATTTTATAATTTTTCTGCTTTTTTGGTTTCAAGGTCATGAGCACAGGTTTAAGGTCATGGGTCAAGGTCAGCTAGATCTAAAATGGCGGTTGGGTGACTTCACAACATGGCGCCTGGCTCCTATCCCCTATCCCCTTGCGCCAGACTTCTCTCTAAATTATACAAATTGCGATATTTCCGGGTCTCTAGCTATCACATTCAACGCTACGACAAGTTTATAGTACATAAAACTAAGGTTTATTGTACTCAAAAATCGCATTATCCATATATGGAGACGGTGGAGCAGAGAGATGAGGTGAGAATGGAGCAGCGCCGGAATGCAAGGGCGAGGGAGACGGGAAATACCGGAGAAAGACCGCCAACCAGCGGCACCATCCGGCACGATTCCCACATGCGAAAATACGAGACGGGGATCAAACCCGGTTCGCCTAAGTGGGAGGCGATTGGTCTGACCACGACACCACCGCGGCTGTCCAGCTATGCAAAACTGTACATAGTTCAGTCATTCACACAAACTTATGTGGCAGTGTGGCAGATTTTCTAACTTATTCAAGACTATCTGTGCCCGCGGCTCCGCTCGCGTAGACTACAAAATTATTGTTTAGGTTTTTTATTTAAATGAAGTTGAATATTACTTAGTGTTAATCTTATATACTCTATGCATATTATAAAACTCAACGTATCGGTGAATTAAGTGGTAAAAACACTTATTAGTATTTCTCTGTTATAGATAGATATATGCTACCGCGGAGTTTTTTTGGGTATTTTTATTTTACACACTTCTTTACTACATTATATTGTTCCATCTTTAACGGTTTAGACAGCGTATTGCAAGAGAGCGCGCTGGCGGCAAACTNATATTGTTCCATCTTTAACGGTTTAGACAGCGTATTGCAAGAGAGCGCGCTGGCGGCAAACTTTTTTCGACTTGATTTACTATTATTGTTTGTGCATTTTTTTTTAGATATTTTCTCGCGATAAAAAGTAGCCAATATCACCTTTCAGTTCTCCAACTATCTCTGTGCAAAAAATCACGTCGATCCGTTGCTCCGTTGCGACGTGAAAGGACAAACAAATACACTTTCGCATTAATAATATTACAGTAAGGATTATTCGGCCAACAATATTAAATTAAATATCGGAACACTATATAAATGTAAGTGTGTGTGTATACACATATGTATAAATATATATAGATATATATTTACTGCGAAAAATTCGTAGTGTGGCCGGGTTTCCCGCTAACTGTTCATGCATTTCACACGGAAAACCTTTTTTGCAAATCAGGTGTGCTTGTATTTATTTATTTGCCTGTCATTCACAGTTACATTTCAACAGACAAGAACGAATCATGTACGTGTCCCTTTTTGACGCCTGACGCGTTGCACAGCGGCTGTATCCGCGAGTTCCTCTGTCACGTTCATACTCTCCGGATACCCACTATCCGCCGCCACCACCGAAAAATGTGACGTGAGCGGCTCGAGGAGGCGGCCCCGGAGTGAGCGTGACCTGGCCCTGAAATGAGCGTAGCGGGTCTTGGACGTTACGTCTTGAACGCTTATGTTTCCCTAATACAATGACGCGAGCGGCCCGGTGAGGCTCTTGTGGCGGCCCCGGAGTGAGCATGTCATCATGTACTTGGTCCTGAAATGAGCGTAGCGCGTCTTCGATGTTACGTCCTGTACGCGTATGTTTCCCTAATACAACCGCGACTTTCTAGGTGAAACTGAGACCTTGAGGCGACCCTGGCGGGAGGTGGAGCGAGCGAGTGANCCTAATACAACCGCGACTTTCTAGGTGAAACTGAGACCTTGAGGCGACCCTGGCGGGAGGTGGAGCGAGCGAGTGCACCACCCATGATGTTTAAAAAAGCAAACAGTAAACATACAACTTTCTGACATTAAAGGTTTATAAGCTAACTAACTAACTACCTTTATTCAAAAGGAAAAACGAAACGAATTTAAAAGTGCGAAATAAATATAGCCGTCATCAGAAGTAACTTTTGTACTTTTCTCCGTTCCCTTAAGGAAACTGCGCAGGGAAAAAAAAGCCTTAGAAATAATATTTTTTAACCATTTAACTTTTTTTTTTAGATTTATTTGTTATATTAAAATAATATAATTGTGTAAGCCCATGTTNTATTTTTTAACCATTTAACTTTTTTTTTTAGATTTATTTGTTATATTAAAATAATATAATTGTGTAAGCCCATGTTTTGTTAAGTCGAGTTTACGAGATAACATTAAACAACCGGTGAACATATTTATTTATATTTCCACCCAAGTGCTAAGAATAAAGTTTATTCTTTACGTACGTTCTAACACAACACAAGTGAAGAAAATTTTACACAATTATATTTATTTCAAGAACATTGCTATTATCCCATTTACTTACATACAAAACGGAAAAATTTGGCACACCAGTGCACCCTGACTGCGAAAATTGTTAGTTGCAAAACTAAAAGCATTGAGCTTTCCCAACCTGAGTAGAATGAACCTAAAATCGTGAGATTTGTGCTGTTTCACTTATATCCGTATTTACTCACGCGAGACAAAAAACATTACCACGTGAAGCTTTTTTTTAAATATTGAATCTTGAAATAAAGTTCTGGGGAAACAATGTACGCGAGTCCAATATGGCGGGGTCTTCTCCACCTTAGCTACTTAACAGAGTGGAGTGGTGTGGAGAGCTTTTGGAGGCTCTTAACATCGAGGTCTCGCTAGCCGATGAGGGTGAAGTGAGGTGAGTGTGGACCAGCGCCGGAATGCAAGGGCGGGGAAAACGGGAAATTCCCGAGAAAACCCTCCGGCATCGTCCGGCGCGATTTCCACATGCGAATGAATATCTGGGAGCGACCCCACCGGGAATCGAACCCGGTTCGCCTACGTGGGAGGCAAGTAGTCTGACCACTGCACCGCCGCGGCCTCTATTGGCAGAGAGGACGTTACTTCGCTTCCGGAATGCGCACTTGCCCCGTTATGTCCATGCATTGCTCGCGCAGCCGTGAATTGTGAGATTTTAACTATAGTAACAAGTCATGGAGTTTGGATACAAGGGTAGGTAAATAAAACCAAGATGGTTTTTTAAAATATTATAACTGTCAAAAACCACGTGGCTTCGACTCGGTGCATGTGTTGAACCAGAAATGTTAGTGGACTAATTTTATAACAAGATAAACCTCAAATACCTGTGCGTTAAGGTCACTTTCGCAATCTGATCAAGTTTCATAAGACACTCGCTTCAGGACTCATGAACAACACTGCAAAAAACGAGGACTGTACTCCGTGCAAGGGACCGCGGTGGCTGAGTGGTTAGCACGCTCGCCTCCCACCAAGGTGAACCGGGTTCAATCCCCGGCCGGGTCACTCCCGGATTTTCGCACGTGGGAATCGTGCCGGACGATGCCACTGGTTTGGGGGGGGAGGGGGGCTTCTCGGGGATCTCCCGTTTCCCCCTCCCTTGCATACTGGCACTGCTCCATTCTCACCGCGTTTCGCTCTGATCGGCTCTCGAGACCTCGTTGCTAAGAGCCACCCAAATCTCTCGTCTCAACCCAACTTCTGCATGGCTGGCTATTCTGTGTCCTAAGCACGGCAAGTGCTCAGTTGACCGGGAACGGACTGTATATGTCATCCAGTAGTACGCATTATCTCTATAGAGCTCCTCCATCAAAGTCAGACACTACCGCCTGATAAGTATCTAAAATTAACGTGGGTGAACTTCAGATAGCGACACACCATCAACAACAGAGAGCTATGACCTAATTAATTACTTGGAAATAACTAGCGGCCCGAGAAACGTTGACTCAAGTGTTCCCAACCGCAGGGGGCATGACCCTGTTTGTAGGGATTTTGATAATGTTGGGTTGCTGTAAGGACGTAGGAACTGATAAAAAATTTCAGGGCGAATGTAGTGGCATTTCAATAATGTTTCAAAGACGGGCTCAGAAATCATTGGTTCTCTTTTAGTGTTAAATTATTCCCTTAGAGCACTGGGTAAGATGCAGAACATTTGATATACGTAAGCAACATATTACTCTCCGCAACATTTCCATGTTATATTTAAACTACAAGCAAAACGTGCTGAAGTAAGTGCCGAAGTACATTATTGAGTTTTATTGTTATGCGGTGTGAATTTGTATATTTTTAAATTTATTTTATGTGCATTTTAATTGCTCGTAGAGACTTTCGTCTCACAGTAGGGACAATTTCCCTTTCCCGGAGGGACATGGCCAAAAAATGGTTGACAACACTGCGTTGACTCTTGGACAAACAGGGACACGTTCACTGCCTGTCACCCGACTCGAGATTCGAAACCAGAACCTTTCGCACGAGAAGCTGCAGTGGCGAAGCTCGAAATTAATCGCAGATAAGAACTACACGAATAATTTGACGTGTGTATTCTGCACGACAAGATATTTAGTTAGCGTTTACAATTTGCACAGCATTCTTAATCACAATAAGTAGGGGCAGTGACATTTCGCGAAAAGATTTCTAGACAAGATACAGCCCAAAGCACTATAGGGTCGTCCAACTTCTTTGATTGGCTACAAAATGTTCTGGCCGGTGTTAACCGTTTGCGCACGAATCACGAAGGTTCCGTGTCGGAGTTACTTAGTCCTGAGTGGCTCGGTCAAAGGCGGACACGGCACCCAGCAGCCAACGGAGGTATAACAACAGCTGAGGTGTGTGTATATAGTATTGAAGTCTACTGTGTGCTCCGATTTCCGCGCGGAAAGTCACCGGTCCTAGGTATCCCTGACGATGGGAAATGCGCTGCAGTCCTCTACTCACCAGGAAGACGACGTTGAAGATCTGCAGGACGTACTTGAGGAAGTTGACGCTGCAGCAGTCGTCATCCCGGCTCTTCCCAGGCGCCATCTTGTCGACCCGCCACCTGCAACCCACACAGAACGACGCCGTCAGGTCCTGCGCTGCTGTAGTACATCCACGGTTACTGTCGACCTTCCTGAAGCCCTGCTAAAGCCATGCTTCCAGGGTATTGCTCCTCCCCATGCAAAACAGAGCTTAACCTAGTCTGGAAAATAACACCAAAGGGACGGCGCACCGTATTCGTGCGCACTCTCTCATATTATTTTGCATAACAATTATTTCTTGCTGGACATTACTAGGAGCAGTGATATTTCGCGACAAGATTTCGAGACAAGATACATTCCAAAGCACTGTAGGGTCGTCCAGGTTCTTTGATTGGCTAAAAAAATGTTCTGGCCCGTGTTAACAGTTTGCACACGAATCACGAAAATTCATTGTCGGAGTTACTTAGTCCCGAGTGGCTTGGTCAAAGACGGACACGGCACCCAGCAGCCAATGGAGGTATAACAACAGCTGAGATGTGTGTGTATAGTATTGAAGTCTACTGTGTGCTCCGATTTTTTTTTCGCGAAAAGTCGCTGGTCCTAGACATTACCAACAGAGAAATTTTCTCACTGTTTTTATTCACGTCAATTTTAAACGAAATATCATTTGTAGATAAAACATAAGTAAAAGTTCAATTTAAACAAAAATTAAGGTAATTTTGTGTTAACACAGAGTATAAAGCGGTTGTGAAACGTGGCATATTTATGAAACAACCAAACATCATGCATGGGTTAATTTTTCAAATGTTTTATTCGGAAAGTGTGAAGAAACCGCGAATAGACTATAACTGAAAAACATGCTTAAGTTCAGTTTACGATTAAAAACCCGCGTGTAACGAACGTGTAGGTACGTATTAAAATGAAAGTAGGCATTATTTATGTCGCTGTTTGTGGTCATCGTTTGCGTAAACATCCCGTAAGTAAACGACCACCATGAACTATACCATAAAGAAATGCCAACTTTTATTTTGGTACGTACACTTTCGTTATCTACACGTTTTCCATCGTGCACCTAGCCTTTATACACATAGCAAGGACACAGATTATTATGGGTTGTTCACAGTAAAGAAAGCATTTTTTTAAATCAACCTTGGGAAAATATCACTGCCCCTAGATGCATATGTTTTAACGGGCACACTGACCGGCATGAGCCCAGTAAAGTTGGTAACGACGGAGGAAAAAGTNCCCTAGATGCATATGTTTTAACGGGCACACTGACCGGCATGAGCCCAGTAAAGTTGGTAACGACGGAGGAAAAAGTAGTCCCACGTACTGCCGTTGAATTAAAGGTTACAGGCTACACATTTGTGAATAATGTAATGATTTATTTTGCTTTGGATTTTTTTTAATACACATATATGTAAAAATTAGCAAATTAGTAAAATATTTACTTTTGCAACAATTTCACAGTTTCAGTCGACCGACACATGAATGACGTGATCAGGACGTAGGCAATGTTAATTTTACATACGGTGGAAGAACACACAATGTCCATAGAACTAGATCTTAGGCAGGGCTTTCGAAAGTGCTCAGTTCACCGTGAACAACCTTTAGCAATTAGTACAACAGACCAGAGAAATTAACATTTCCACTCGCACAGAGACCAATAAAAATGAGGTTGCTTGTAAAAGCCCCGAGCATTTCACGGATTGATTTCGCAGCAGGCTAGTAAACTACCCCGTTCTCCATCTATCCGTACACTCGAGCTACTATAGTAGGTTTGATGGATGCTACCATAACAGGGCAAATAAATACACGGAGACGAAATGGCGTGGCGGTTCCTTTGATGCGGGCGTACCCATTCTCCGATTGGCTGTGCGACGCTCTGGGAACAGGCCTTGTTCCTGATTGGCCACAGCGTGCTGCAGAAGGTTCCCTGTTGGTTAGACTGCCGGCTGGCGAGTATGTTACCGAGCGCTGGTTGGCGAACGGCGTTCAGACATATTGCTGGTCGGTGACGACATTTTGGCGGCTATTTTCACAGCCTGTATACCTAAGTGTTCTGTGCTACTATCGCACGAGGTCTTCGCACAGGACTGTTCAATACTCAATCCCTCTGTCGCCTCTTGATTGTTACTGGATCGTAGTGACAAACGGCATGTTTAAGGGGAACCCCCAGTATAAACTTACAAACGCTTCAAGGTCACGCCCGGCTGTACGGAAGCTTTGCGACGGCAATGAAAAATAGCATAAACAAGCGTTATGTGTGTTCTGTTTCCTCAGTATTTTAAGCGGTGACGATAGGCCTTTAATACAGCAATCTGTTCAGAAAAAGACACATCGTTTTTGCTGTAGTTAAAGATACTGTTTTACAGAAGAATAACAATCCTAAACAGAGGGCTGCTTACAGCGAGTTTACTGACTTTGTACCGTATGGTAATCTGTTCTTTCTGCCAACTTACTAATTTTTATTTTTTTACTATTGCAAATTTATTGTTTATATTTATTATTTGCATGGCAGTTCTATTGGCGGAAATTTTTGTTATTTAGTTACCCTATGAGCTTGTAACGTTTTGCAAATGTTTGTTAATTTTATTGTTTACATCTTTTTAGAGTTGAGTATGACCGCAGATTGAAATATTTTAAGAATTGATGGATTATTTTAATGTGTTAATGCACCTCTTTGTTAAGATAGCATGTATAAAAGAAATCTGTTTAAATGTAAACATTGATCGATAGTTGGCAGCATAGTACAATATGTAACATTTTGCAAGGGAATTCTTGGAAGTGCTTCGCCTTTTGTGCTGTGGCAAATTCAAACTGGACTGTGTTGAAAATTTATCTCTATTCCATTACCTTAAAAATTAAACGTAAATATTTCTTATTTTGCCTTGTACTTACGTCGCTCGTCCGTTGAGCCCGTCCTCACGCCATCTAAAAGGCCGACCCGTAGTAAAATTACGCGAATACTTTCATCGGCTCTACGCCTCTACATTCCGCAAATGGATCAGCGAACTCGATTCCTACGACTTCGATCACAGCTAAATCAAAAACAGTCATTTTTCCTACAGTAGTTTGCCCTAAAACGCAGATAAATTCTGTTCGAGGAAATGTCTTAACTCCAACAACAGGCACCAGACCTACAAGCAGTAGACCTAAAGTCGTTTGCCCCACAGTCACTTCACTTAAACTGCATTTGATCTACTGTCACTAGACCTAAAGTCATTTCGCCGACAGTTAGGAAAACCGATTTTAGGTCTACTGCCTGCTACCTTCTACTGTCGCGTCACCATGGTTTTTATGTGATAACCCAAGTAAATGTTCACGACACAACTATAAAAAGTTATGTTGCACAAAAACTAATAGTGTTAAAATGGTACAGGCTTGTCACGGTTATTTGAGCACTTTTGAAATCAACCTTTGAAAAATGTCACTGGCCTTACCTGCATATATATTAAAAGGCACACTGGCTAGCAAGCATCCAGTTAACTCGGTAACGGCAGAAAGAAAATAGTTCCATATCTCAGTGCTGAATTAAAAGTGTTAGGCAATCATTTGTGAATATTGAAATTGTTTGTTTTGCTTTCTACGTTTTTAATGGATGCAAGTGTAAAGGATTAGCACGTTTGTAAAATACTTACTTTTCTAATAATTTCCAACTTTCACTTAACATACGCACGAGCAAAGTGACGAGGCCGCCCATGGTAGTGTTAACTGTACACACGGTGTAGGAATACGCAATGCGCATACAAGTTCATCTTAAGCAGGGCTTTCAAAGGTGCTAAGTTTAAAGTGAACAGCTTATAGCAGACCAATAAATACATTCGCGGTCCTCGGTTTGGTTGTATCAGGACAAAGCTGTTGTACTTCCCCCAGGTGTCCAAAAGGCTTGTATAAAAAAAGAGCACGGGATTGTGGCCCAGAGACTTTCGGTGAACCGTAAGACAGCGCGTGGCTAATCAACGACAAAGCGCGCTTACAAAGAAAAGAACAAGATTACCACGCCATTGCGTGCAACCCGTTCCTGCGATGCAATCGTGCGGTTAGCGGCAGGTTGAGGATTGTGGTGGGAAAAAAAAAGGTTGAAGAAGGGAGGGGGGGACGAGACCACCTCGGCGCGTGCTGGAATGCGCACGCAAGTTTCCGTGACGTCACCACGCACTGCACATCGATAATTATCCCGTACGGACATAGGTAGAGCTAGTGATTGTTCGTGAAAAAATTTTAGTACAGGGTAGACTTCACTACTATAAGCACCCAATAGCAGTTTGTCTACAGCCATTGGTTGCTGTATACTTGAGAAGGCGTTTTCATATTTGACCGGGCAGTTTTACTAATTTCCACTTCTTTGAAGGCATAAAAAAAAAAATATGATAGCTTCAAAAATCGCAATGCAGAAAATTATTTCTGATGATTTTATCATTCTACGTTATTAGTCATCGCGGTCGGTGTTGGCATGTATTGCTCTGTTTTGTGGCTCAGAAGGACGCGGCAATGCCGCCAAAACTCGTGTTGGCAGCACTGACCGATAAGGACTTCCCCTCCCCCCGCCGTACGTCGGCGTATAGCGGCACGCACAGGCAGATAAAGNATTATCCCGTACGGACATAGGTAGAGCTAGTGATTATTCGTGAAAAAATTTTAGTACAGGGTAGACTTCACTACTATAAGCACCCAACAGCAGTTTGTCTACAGCCATTGGTTGCTGTATACTTGAGAAGGCATTTTCATATTTGACCGGGCAGTTTTACTAATTTCCACTTCTTTGAAGGCAAAAAAAAAAAAATATGATAGCTTCAAAAATCGCAATGCAGAAAATTATTTCTGATGATTTTATCATTCTACGTTATTAGTCATCGCGGTCGGTGTTGGCATGTATTGCTCTGTTTTGTGGCTCAGAAGGACGCGGCAATGCCGCCAAAACTCGTGTTGGCAGCACTGACCGATAAGGACTTCCCCTCCCCCCGCCGTACGTCGGCGTATAGCGGCACGCACAGGCAGATCAAGACCTACGGAGGTGCAGTGCAAATATGCGCATCCTGCACTGGTGTTGTGTTCGCCTCGACTCGCCCGAGTGTAACCGACCTGCACCGGTCTGCAGGAAGGCCTGCACACTAAAACTAAATACGCTAGAGAACGACATCGGGCAGTTCTGTAGGAGCAATATAGGCAACGGTGCGATAAATAACATCGAGACACTAGGTGACAATTCAGAAAATCTTCAGCAGTAAGTTGTGTTATGGATATTTATCAACTACTTTCATACATTTATACATATGATTTGCTGAGGTTTTGATTTTGTCGTTATATGTAAGGCCTCGTTCCGAACATAATTGTTATCAGAAAGAAAATAAAAGTCAAGTCTTCCAGTTGGTTATGCTGGAATCGGAACTTAAAATTCGATTATATCTCCGTATTCGGAAATTCATCGAAGGATACATCAGTGGCGAATATTTTGGTGTGCAACGGTGTACACCGATTGAGCGACTATCCGGAAAACAGAATGTTAATGTAATTTCTGTGATGGATACAAGGGAATTAATGCACCTACGTGCAAAACGATTTTATAACACACGAGCATCACCTTGAACAACGTTCCAATTTATTTATTTATTTATGCTGCCTCTTTCTAAATACAAACTATGTCTCAGAATTTATGCAGGGTTTTCATCCACTTCAAGAGGCAAATTATTTCCGTAGCAATTTTGGAAATATACACAAAATCTTCAACTTTCGTGTCTCCGCCGTTCAATTAAAGTGCTAATTACTACACCATTATTTGCAATTGCGTTTTTAAAAAATAATTTAAGCATGTTCCGGTGAGCATCTACCAACCAGATCCGCCTACATTTCAGACCGGTTGAACTGGTGTACACATCAATGCAATCTGACTCGACCCAAACTGTATTTTGCGAACTCCGGTGTACACCGGTGTGTACATAAGTTAGTTTCCTAATGCACAGAATACATTACTGAACGACGACGTTGCTGTCTGCTGGCTCGGTGTGTACAGCGACGGATGAAGACCAAATTTTTCTCATAGTCTATTAGCAGTATCTTCACACTCCTTGATTCAAGCAATCCCCTCAACGCGTATGGTCGTCTCCTACATGTCACGTGTCACAGGCGTTGTTTTTTTTTTTTTTTTTTACTTCTGTTAAAATAAAAATGTCTTGTTTTTGGTTAAACTGAAGTTTTATTTATAGTTCATCTATAAATTATGATACTTAATTTTTAATTGATACGAATAAAAACAGAGATAAAATAAGCGTGTTGGTAATGCCTAGTAAGAAATAGTTCCCGTGAATAATATTATTAAACCAAGTGCGCACGAATGCTGTGCGTTGTTGTACCTTTGGCGTAATTTTCTAGACTTGGTTAAGCTTTATTAGCTACAAGCGGAGGAATAACCTGAATGTAGAACTTAAGTAGGCAAGTAAGCAGGACTTCAAACAAATTGGATGTAACCGTGAATGGAGTATACATTTGATCCCATGTTTCCGCCCGCTTCCCTTTCCCCAAATCCTTCAACTGCTTCTAGTCATAAATCTCCCTCTTTGTATATCTCACAATGATTTCATTGTAGCAATTTTGAAAACTGATAATATATTATTTAATTATTTTTAAATAGTCATGAGAAATTCACATTCACGTAATAAACTGATATAATATTCAAATACAATTAGATTTCATTAATTTTTCAATTTAATAGAAATACATTGCATACGTATTCATACGTCGAAAGTTAAAATTTCACGTACAGATTGATAAAAATACTGGGATAAAGTTTAATGTCGAAACTTTATCTCAGCTTCCTTGAAGAGATAAAAGCTATACGTAGTTTTCCTTATGTAATGCAAAATACAGTAGTTAAGGTGCCACTGATGCGGTGCCCCCCCCCCCC
>NQII01004355.1:119535-161381 GCA_002778355.1 Clitarchus hookeri
GGATTCACTGACTAAATTAGGGAAGGTGGAGAATGAACTATTATCGACTTTCCCAACGAAATATGCCTACTGTGTGCACCGCCGCAGTTTTTCATCACCGGGGTTACACCAAGCATGTTGTTTGATCCCTCTTGGATTTCACCCTCAGAGCGAGGGATTAACAAACCCCTCGGATTTCTTGTCCTCTCATTAGTTATTCCTAAGTGGGCTCCGGGAAAGGGAGCGGCTAAACCACCCAGCCTAGCCGGCCTTGGAATACGGCTGCAAGCAGCGGACGGTAGTCTGCTGAAAGACTTTAACACCCAGTACATTTGGTGAAGTAAGTATTTAAAACCACGCCGAGATTTGGTTAGACCCTCGGAACTGCTTTTTGTTGTATTTGAAAAATTTTGACGGTAAAGAGCGGGACGGCACGCGAAAAATGGTGAGTTTCCAGGCAGAAAAGAAATATGGAGGTGATGTAGGTGTGGCGGTATTTAGTGTTGTTATACTGGAGATGATAATAAAATATAATCGCTTAAACTAAAATTGGCGCATATATGCTATTCACGGTGAAGTGAGCACTTTTTGAAGCCCTCTCATTTGAAATAATACTCAATAGATGTATTTCATTGTAGACTTAGACGTTAACTTTCGAGTCCGGTGGAATGTACACTGTTACTTAAGCACTTTTGAAAACGTTGCTAAGGATCTACTGTTCTCCCCATTTTATATCCTTCCACCATATGTAAGATTAATATTGCTATGGACCGTCTCACTTTATTAATGCGTCATTCAAGAGAAACCCTGGAAGTGTTTAGGAAAGTAAGTAAATCTGTTAATGACATGAAAATCTTTGCTTTTGTGAGTATAAAACAAGTAACACTGACGTAATTGGCTAAAAGCTGTTCACGATAAAGTGAGCACTTTTAAAATCAACCTTGGAAAATAGTCACTGCCCCTGCCTGTTTATATTTTAACGGGTGCACTGAGTGACATGCCGCCAGTGAAGTTGGTAACGATGAATGGAAAGTAGTTCCATATCTTAACGTCGAATAAAAAGTGTTAGCAACCATTTGCGATAACTTAAATTATCTCTTTCGCTTTCTGTTTTTTTTAATATATCAAAGTGTAAAAATGAGCAGATTTGTAAAACATTTACTTTTATAATAATTTGACAGTTTCACTTGACCGACGCATGAATAAAGTGATGAGGCCCATGGCAATGTTAATTTTACATAAGGCGGAAGAATCTACAACGTGCATACAAGTAGATCTTAAGCAGGGCTTTCAAAAGTGCTCATTTCACCGTGAACAGCTTACAAAACAGTAAACGTTACACTCTCAATAAAATATCAATTCATAGAACCGCATGCCAGTGCGTACTGTAGCGTGTGTGTTGTTCTGAGAAGTGACTTTGTTCAAAGGTTGATTTTAACAGTGATCAATCACTTCGTATACTGTGAACAGCTTTTACTTTGTAATAAATTGTACTAAGCGGAAACAAATGAGTTTTTTTAGTGCGGATATTTGTTTAGTATAGTACTGTGGTTCTCAGCCTTTATTTTTGTTCACGCAACTTTGTTCTATGTAGTGAGTTCCCACGGCTCACTAACGTACGTGACGGAAACTGTGCAAGAGGAGACTAACATACAAGTTGGCAACAATGCAAGACGAGACTAACACAAGTTGGCAACAATGCAAGAGGAGACTAACATACAAGTTGGCAGCAATGCAAGAGGAGACTAACATACAAGTTGGCAACAATGCGCGCACAACGTGCCTACGCCAGTCATTTGTTTGTAGGCTTTTAGTCGAAATGCCATTTTTGTGCTTTCTGGCATATTTCCTGCTTAATTCTCTTGTTAATTTTTTTAAAAATAAATATTTAGTGAAATAATTTCAATTACTTATAACCAGGCTCAGAAGTCCCGCGGCACATCTAGCTAATCTCACGGCACAGTACAGTGCCGTGTGAGAACCACTGGTATAGTAGATACTGATACCACTTTAATGATTCCTACTTCCACCCCCACATCACCGTTCGTTGAATCCTACGCGGAAATTGCTGCTAGTAAAAGATGAGTGCTGTTGATTTTATAAACTATCATCTATTGGCTGTCAAGCAACGCTGATTTGGTTCAGAAACTGAACGGTCCTTTTTATTTGCCCTCACTCAAAACATTATTTAAAACGAAGGAACTCAAACACATTCAATTTCAATGGCCAGAAAATATCTCTGATATGTAAAATTTAAATTTAGTAAAGAAATGGAAATAAATAAAAACATTCGTCGCATTTATTCCTGCAATCTCATTTTGAAATGATTTTTAAATAAAAAACCATACTTGATCCGCCCAGTAAAAAAAAAACTTGACAATGTGACACATTTACAAACACGTTCAAGATTATTTTATCATATTTGTTGGATGAGAAAAATTCGATGGTCGTATTTCGTTTTCAAATTTTATTGTCAAACGTTTTTGGAAGTGAAAATCTGACCGTGCGACAGGGGCTTTGGAGAGGGCATATTAGGCAGAACATTCAGAAATATTGAGTTGACGGGGGAACGAAGTTTTAAGGCGTAAGCCAGCTCAGGGTCATCCACCGCGGATTCGGCCATTCGCACAGTAAACCGTTTTCAGGAATGTCGAAAGCGTTTTGCATTTGGCCCCTCCCCTAGCTGGTTTAATACGTCTCCAAATACGGACATGAGTTGCCGAAGCCTCTCGTCTCAAGAGTAGCTCCCGGCCAACTGTCGGGAAAAACTCGATCGCCCGTCAAACCGGTAGTGTGTTGCAGTGAGTTTTTGCAGGTAGTGCTGAGAGAATTTGGCGAGTTGAACTGGCAGCAGGTTATAACTCACAGTAATCTGTATATAGTTCATTAAATCGGCTCTAATAAAAATCGATTTTTATATCGATATTAATGCAGTCTATTTTTTTTTCTTTCGGAATCGATATATTTCTCATAGAATTGTCTTTCGACTAAACGATACCTATGTATGTCATTTAACATTATGCATTGTCTTGAGTTTTGGACTGTCATATTTATGGATTGTTCGATATTTTATGGGATTTTGTTTTTTGGTCGCTGATAATTTTTAGTTTTTGGTTAATAGTATTTCCTGCTTTATACGTTTGTTATCAAGGCCATGGCACTTCCTAGCACATATATCTGACGTCACGTTCTACACCTGGCCCAAAAAAAAAGATCGGAAAAAATATTTTTTTTATAAATATATATTTTTCGTCCGATTTATGCACAGCGATATTATGTGCCTCGGTCTAGATCAATCCAAGAAAACGATAAATTTGGTAAATATCGGCATGCCCAATGACCTGTGCAGTTGCAGACGGCGTGCAAGTAGGCAGGCGACCTGCAGGATTGCGAGAAGGGCGTTCCTGGAAGACGAAGGCGTAGGGGTGTGGTATCGTCTTGCCAGAGCTGCGTGGGACGCCAAACACTCTACCCAGTTTATCGCACCGCAGCGCTGACACGACTGGAGCATACACAGTGCTGCCAACATTCTGACACAGCATTGCGCTATGCCAAAAGTGAAAATCCGCCACGCTCCACTAAGTTACGTTAGTATATTTAATTTTTTTTTTTAATTATTACAGTACAAATGTATAAAATTAAAATAACATTTTAACATAATTTAAAAATTATGTTTTTGACACAGTTTATTTTTCATAAATGCGCGGGAATATGTAGTTGCAGTAGTGACAAAGTTGGCGAGAAACTGAAATAGCAATGGCAACGTAATAAATAAGCACAATGATGAAATGCTATATTTATTTATTTCTGAAATCTGTCCCCTACACACCACAGATAATAAAAGAAAAGGTCACTGGATTATCTGCTGACTACAAGAAAAAAAATTCTCCGCTATGTAGCAATTAAATTCACCATATCTGATGGAAAACCCACTAGAGTTGGCAACACTGAACGTTTGTCCAAGGGCAGCCCCCACGCTCGGCATACCGAAACTATCGCACGCACCCGACACGAATTATCGTACGCCACCTACGACCCATCAAAGTCAATGGAGCGAGACTCGGATGACAACCATCCATTTTCTCGCATCTCTGTGCAGAGAACCTAACCTAGACCTATAAAAAAAAATATTTTATAGAACTTGCAGCCGACTTTCTTTTATCGGTAGGAAATTTTGTAGTGGTGTCTAAACACGAGTGGAGTGGACAGATTTGGACGAAGAGCCGATGAGAGTGAAGCGAGGTGAGTGTGGAGCAGTACCGGAATGCAAGGGCGGGGGAAACGGAAGATCCCTGAGAAAACCTGCTGGCCAGCGGCATCGTCCGAAACGATTCCCACGTTCGAAAATCCGGGAGCAACCCCGCCGGGAATCGAGCCTAGGTGGGAGGCGAGTAGTCTGATCACTACACCACCGTGGCCCCTCTATAACCACGAAAAGCACTTAAGAAACATTTCGCGCCCAAAGACAAGTTTCAATTTCTCATTTCAACACAAATAATTATTTTTTTGCGTGAAAATTATAAATAAACTGTACTGTACTGTAAAGGATAAATTTTATGTACAGAAACTTCAGAGTTGTCTTTAGACCCGCTTCGTACTTTCGTATTTGTAAGTGTGCCATAAAAAGGGTCATCGCTTGATGTCACGGGTCAGGCGATACGTAGACGGAAAGACAACACGCAAGTTGAGCCAACACCGACTAGATAGATATTTTGTCGATGTTGGTCGAGCGCCTTACGCGTAGAGGCGATGACGCTAGTGATTAGTGAGTAAGACTCGGCCCTATATAGCTCGCGCGTTTGGAGGCGCCGGACGTTAAAAAATTAGCTCCAGGCAGGCGGAACCCTAAAGGCTCCCGCCTGCCTGGAGTTTTCTTCCGCGTTTAAGGCCGAGAAGCGCGGGAGCTATAAGGGCGACGTTGCCGCGTGCACCAAGTGCGCCATCGCCGCTATGCGCAAGGAATTCAACTGGCGTGCAGTGTTCAAGTCGCACTGCGTGTACCTATGGGACTTTCAGCGGTGACCCTGTACATTTTATTAGTGGAAAGTCTGTAGGAAGGTTTAGCGCAGGGCCCTTGAGTAACTATGTATTTATCTGATGCATATACAGAATGAGTATAAAAGAATACCCCAACTTTGACGGTCTATAATATCAAAACCAAATAACCTACAACCTTGATTGACCAATCAAATCAACCATGGAACCGTGAAGTTTGTTTACCATACATTCATAAATGTTCAATGTGACCACCACGAGCGGCCCGAACGACATCTACGCGATAATCAGACTCGTTCCACACTCTTGTCAGCATGTCCGGTGTTACTGTTTGGATGGCGTCCGTAATTCTCGGTTTGAGGTGGTGAGGAGGTAGCGAGCTCGCATTCGACACGTCAGTGTGAAGGGGACCTTCTGATGTTTCCTTTAAGGTGCGCCACCCCATTGGCACCTAGCTGTTCGCGGATACCTGAACGAGACGTTGCGCAACGCTGGATTGGTCTATGAACAGCTGGTGACCAGGCTCTTCATCACTGGCCCCCAAGAAGCCCGGATCTTACCCCGTGCGATTTTTTTCTATGGGGGTAAATAAAGGATCAAGTGCTTCGTCCACCATTGCCGGCCAACATTGACGACCTCAAAACGAGAATTACGGACGCCATCCAAACCGTAACACCAGACATGCTGACATGAGTATGGAACGAGTTTGATTATCGCGTAGATGTCGTTCGGGCCGCTCGTGGTGGTCACATTGAACATTTATGAATGTATGGTAAACAAACTTCACGGTTCCACGGTTGATTTGATTGGTCAATCAAGGTCGTGGGTTGTTTGGTTTTGATATTATAGACCGTCAAAGTTGGGGCATTCTTTTATACTCAAACTGTATTTTAAGATACATCTGTTCTTCGAAAAAGCCTTTTTTGGCCTTTTTGGAGTAGTCTGAAGTGGTGTTTCAAATGTGCGTGACATTTTAAAAGTACTAAACAGCCCTCGTCTGAAGTGTGTGTTATTTTCGTAGAACAGCACATTTGACGCACGTTCAATAGTTTCGTGGGAAAACGTGTATTTCAAACACACTGCAACGCATTTCTAGTGCCACGTAGGCGCGAGTCTTAAGCCGACACAGAAATTGTTTCGCTACGAAAACTAGTGAGTAGGAAGACTTTGTATTCGTCTGTAAGGATATGAACTTTTCTCAACGTAGAGCAGGAATATAATTTACTAATCAGTTATCCACGCAGAGATGAAGTCCATTAGGCACCGAGCCTCAACATTTTCAGCATATGCTAAAAATAACCTTCGTGTGCGTTTCGTACTCAGTTATGAACACTGGGTTTGAATGAGTTAAATTGTACTACGTTAACTTAAGACCACAAGATAAAAACAGAAAACAGAATCCACATAATTAAATACTATTCAAGAAGTCAGTTTTGTAAAGGCTGTACATGGGCAAAGTGAACACTTTTGAAAACAAACGCTGAAAAATATATCCATTACTACATGATACACTACACACTATCGTGGAGGCTGCAAAAAGCTGTAAATCAAATTCTGTTCGAAGCTATCTCTCTTTTTCGAATGGGATTATGGAACATTTGGAAACTCTTAATACTGTGCGTCTCAGAACTGCTAAATTGCGTTAAAGAAAGTACAATAAAAAAATTTAAAAAATGGACATTTTACCATACAAGTGGGATGACACCTCGGCGTTGTGAAATTTTGTTGGCACGTAAGACATGTACGATAAGCCTCTGTGTCTACTCGTAAAGTCAACAAACTGGACCGAGCGTGGCAGACAGCCTTCGCTGGGGTGTGTTTGTCATGTAAAGTGATAAGCGGCGAATGGAACGACCTTCACACGTGTGTCAAATGCACTATCGACACTACAACCGCCTCGCAGGCGGGGACGTTTCGTAAAACAAAGCCCTTCGCCGTATTTTCACCACGGTTTCAGATCGTTTTTCCCACGCAGATTTAGTTTCAGGATTCTTTAGAACTCTCGTGCTTCTTCTTTCACAGGGACGTGCTAGTGGAATATTTTGTATACAATCAGTGTACGTGTTTATGCGCAATGCGTCGCTCTATAAAGAAGTGCGTTAATTAATTTACCCAGGATACTCACGTTTTACTTTTCTTTTGTTAAATAAATATAAACAAATAATTAGTGAAAATTGCTAGAACCACAATAGAGCTCTCTCGTATGAACTACAGTCACACACACATTATATATATATATATATATATATATATATATATTCATATATATAAACACACACACAAGACAGATTTGAAAATATTTTTAAAGAAACATCGTCACTGTCATTGAAACACGTGATTTTTACAATAGTATGACCCAATGTGGTGGACTTACCGAAGACAGAAATCAAGTCTACTTCAGCATTAGACTATGGAGTCAACCATATCATATACCCCACCCTACTAGCTATAGGCTATAGCCTAACCAGGGGTATTCAATTAGCGAGCCACATGCAGCCCACCGTACTCGTCAGGCTGGTCCACGAACCAAATATTTGTCACAGTTTTTTGTTTTCAATATATACTTTTGAACACAATAGCTTAATTCAATCCACCCAGTCGCCTTGTCCACGGATCGCGTGCACGTTGCAAACGAACGGAAGTTATGAGCAGTGGCGTACGTGGCAAGGCACCAGTGCCCAGTACTTCGAGTCTCTTTCTCGCGGCTAATCTGGTTTCTGGAATGTTCTACGTCTCTGTGAAATGAACGGTTAATGCAAGTATCAGGGAGCGTGCCGCGCGATGTCAATTGGCCGCGAGGAAAATGCCGATCAAAAAGTACGGCGACGTGAATTCAACACTTGAACTCAGAAATAAATTCTGTGACCGAATGGGTTGACGTCGACTGTAACTCTCGCGAGAGTAAAACTGATAATACAATTATATATTATTTCGTTTACTACACCTTCACGTAAATAAGCTACGCATGTGTCAGCCGCAACTTTGTAATGAGCGAGTATGGCGCGTCAAGCAGTGTAATTGTTTATAAGTGGCCCGATGGAAAAATTAATTAACTGAATGGCCCTGGCAAACTGATGCCTGGCCTGTCAGCTAACTCGAAGATGGGTTTGCTGAGCTCCTGCGCCAGTTTTATTTATCAGCACACACAGGTTGGATTTAGCAGTCGTTTACGAACATTAGCAGTTTACTATTCGTTCGCTGGAGCGACAAACTAAAGCAGTTAATGACGTCCTATTCAGGAAGGGGCGGCGTACTTCTGATGTTAACTGAGCGTAAGTCTTTAAGCGCCACGCCTAAAGTAACACGTGGAGTGGAAAGGAGAGATTTGGGCGGCTCTTAACATAGAGGTATTGAGAGCTGATGAGGGTGAAGTGAGGTGAGTATGGAGCGGCGCCGGAATGCAGTGGTGGGGGAAACGGGAGTTCCCCCGAGAAAACCCACCGACCAGCTAATTCGAACTCGGTTCGCCTTGGCGGGAGACGAGTAGTCTGACCACTACACCACCGCGGCCTCCAAAAGTAACACGTACACTGTAAAAATTTGCTTGTACGTTGTACATACTGCACAGTTACTTCGAAACTAGCGGCCGAAAACTTTATTGTAACAGTACAAGTTAAATGTTGTGTGTTTACAACGCAGAAATACATAAAACGTACTAAATTAATTATATAGCTTCATATTTTTAATAAACATGAATTCTACAGTACTTGCTTACTAAATCGCACAGTAGCTTTAAACCTTCGCATTACAAAGTGTAGCAACATTTGCTCAAATGCGCTTGATGGTCTTAAAATAGATCTCTGCAAGTAGTTTCCAAATTTTTATTTTGTTAAAATGCCAATACCAAAACTGCAAGTGATTAAAAAGCGAATTTGGATACGGCATTAGCAAGTAAGGTATGAAATAAAGCTGCGAGTCTTCCCCGCAAATCACTGAACTAGCAAATTTTTTTCCCAGTTTCTATCAATACAGTTAAAATTCTTTTCATGTCGGTGAAGCTGTTTGTAAAAGAGACAATACACGAGGTTCGTAAACAATTACTGCCGGTAATATCGGCTGCATAATACACTATTGGCTGGTTCTGCCGAGTAATAGAGATACGTGTTTGTGAATAATGCAACTAGTTGAATAAATCAACAGGAGCCGTTTCCAGAAATGACATAATAATTTCATGACTAATAACAATGACAAAGGTATGCGGCCGTTTATATGATAATTTACGCATTTTCCACTGGAATTTTCATGAAAATAAACGATTGTGAGAACACTCGTTAAAAACACATTTTAGAAAACGACAGAGAAACTGACATTTATATACATAATTTGAAGTTTATTTAGAGCTATTTTTAAGCAAAAAACACTCAAAAATATTTAAAAATTTAGAAATAAAACATTTCTTCGCGAATTCCGTACGACAATCTAGGTAAACGACCACATTAAGACCGTTCGAATTGCCCAAACGTTTTTTTCTGTATTTCTAACATACATTATATTTTTGTGGTGTGGTATTTAACTTCAGTTGAGTAAAAGTACAGAAACGTGATAGAGTCAGTACTGTGCAAGTCCAGACGCTAGCGCCAATAAGGACACAGCGTTTCCCTGGCCAATGATATTCATTGCTGCTGACACACCAACTACATGTTAAACAAACGGTTGCTTCTCTGTGCCACGGATATACCGAAACCTTTCCGTGGGTTCCAAAATGTCAGTTGTAATAAATTCTTAAGTATTGTTTACACCTTTTTTTTTTTCTTTTGCAAAACCCGAAACTAAACATTAATGTGCACGATAAGAGGTGAAAAACTACGCATGCGCGTAAGAGGTTAATGTTTTGGAACGTCTCGGCTTGCGACGCTGTGAGCATGCGCAAACGTTACTTCCCGGAACGTCTTGCTGTAATTTCGGAACAGGCGAGAAATATTTCACAGTAGCCTGTGTTACTGAAATGTGTTACATGAAAGTAACTGGTTTACCCGTCCTAAAGACGAGGTAGACCGATCTCGCTGGCTGCGCACAACCAGTCTCCGTGTCCCAACATTGAACTGCTTTTCTACCAACACGACTAGTGAAAATCGGCGTGGATTAGATTTGAGGTTAGAACACTGTTTAGTAAACAAGTGCTTTGAGATGTTTGTATACTTCCTCTAGTCGTTTTGGAATACAGTTAGATTAAATTCAAATTGGTGAAAGTATTTCATTCATATAAAAGTGCTTGTCTTATGAAAATTAGTATACAAATAAATAACGTCCATCACTGTTGACCATGCGACTTTGACAGTTGTGTTCCTTTGGGGTAGGTCAATGTTGGGTACACGCGCAGAAGACGAATAATCGGTCTACCTCGGCTTTAGTCTACGAACCCATCCCTAGTTGGGTCAAAATTTTTCTTCACGATTTTCGAGTGTCTTGTCTATACGTATAGAGTCTGTGATTATTGTACCGCGTGTTCGATAATTTTCGCAGACACGAGTATTACGGTACGCACGGCAAGCCAGACACGTAGAGAGCTCGTGGAACGGCTGGGCACAAATAAAGGGAGGGGGGAAAGGGTTATCACGGCAGATAAGAACACGCGTCCCAAGGACTATGACCCCGCTCGGCGTAGGGAGGGTCGCATGATGGCAGTTGGAGAATAGGGAAGGGGGAAAGAGGGGGAAGGAAGGGGAAGAGACAATGCGGAAGTGGATTGTAGCGACCAGCACAGCCACAGCAAACAGCGCGCAACAACAATGCCCCATTGCTCCTCTCCCAGCGTTTCCGCAAAACTGAACTGACGCCGCTTGTGCAGTGCGGGGCTCCGGCGTCCTGCGATGCACGGATGCGTAAGAAAACGGACGGTGGAGCACGTAAACGGCTCGAGCAGACGAGTCGTGATGAATATGAGATACAGAACAGTTAACCCTTTCGGCCACGAATTAATTTGTGACCCAAAGAGTTGCAATCGTGTAATATTTTGAAGTGAGCTGTGATTGTGACTAGTGTTCTTTATGCAACCAGTGTAGAACGTGATACGTGCTCAAGGACGTCACCATCGGCCATTCATAAACGAGGGAGCGTGGTGTGACTTTCGCATATCAGATAACTCCGCAGGAAGACTGTCATAGCATTGGGTACTGACTCATTATCACTGTGTACAGTACTGCCCATGGATATCCTTTATGTGCAACATGTTCACGATCGCGGACGTGGTGAATGAATGGGTTAAGTAAACAGAGACGAAACGGCGTGGCGGTTCCGTTGANGTCTGATCTGCCCCGGCTGACCATGCTGTCGCCGATACAGCATTTGATTGGTTCACGTGGCCTGTGACGTCAGATACTGATGATGCAGACGTGAGGTGAGGTGCTGACCGACTGGAGATGGCCAAATTTTATCTTTTGAGGTTAGACACCACGGGCTGTATCATCAGCAAATGACTTCAACAACGCCAAGACCAGTGAAATTCTTTGCTTATACACAGAGGAGATTAAGCGCGCGAAAACGTATGGTTGGCACATAGTAAGTTCAATAGCTGATATATTCGTTATGGTGATTCTAAATGAACAGATGGACGGTTTGCTAAGTGATGCAGTGCAGCTACGGCCACGTTTATATAAAGTCGATAACAATCGATATAATACTCGGTGAAGAAAATGTCAAAACACAAGGTAAAATGAAAATGTAAACAAAAGATGATGACCTGTTTTTCCAACTGCATCCACCAGACAGTCTCAATTGCACCACTCAAGGCCCGTCTTGATGGAAAATCTGCGTGGACTGACAGCTCTGTCGAACGGCTCTGACAGACGCATATGCACAATTGTGGCAGGGCCTTTACCCGCGTTCTCTTATTGGCTGCGCGAGACTTTGGGGACAGTCCTCATTGTATGATTGGCTCGTGATTCGCGCACACAAATATGCCGTAGAGTTTCCCAGGGCCTGTCTAAAACGTATGGTGTACTGACAAAGAGACATGCAAACGCACTTGTGTTTAAAGGGTAACTTGTCACTAATTAATAACGCGAATTTTGCACGTCCCTACTCACGTCTCAATTCTGTATACTTACCTGTTCTGTGTTGACTTGTTAATTCCCCCTAGGCCGTTCAACACGGGATTTGGCTCGTTTCCTTGCAGGTTTGCCGTTAACACATTCGTTCAGGGCGTCTTTAATAAACTGCGATCCAGTTGCACAAGAAACTCCAGCGAACACGTATCTGTAGGGGCAACCTGTTTTTCGCGAAAAGATTTGTGTGCAAGATAGACGTCAATTTTTTACGTGCACACAAGCAGATATCCTTTGGCTATTGGCCGGGTGTCTGTGTGAGGATTAGATACATTCCCTATTTGACTGGACCTATCAGAATTAAGTTATTCCTGCACTGAACTTCCGTGGTTGGCTGGCAGACACCACAGACGCGTGAGAGTTTAAATCAACCAACCACGAAATTGTTTCTGAATTAACGTGTTTTCCAGCCAAACTAGTCGTGGATTCCTATCGCGAAAAACATGTGGCCCTACGTATCTGTAATAACAGGCCTGCCTACAAGGTAAACCATGAACCCCNATTCACTATGGAAATCCCGCCAATATGTTTGTTACAAAAAAGTGCAACAAGCATTTTGAACTAGGGTGTGGGAATGGTAGCCAGAAAGCACAAGATAATAGTTACTGCCATTCTTTTATCTCTTCGCCCTTCTTGTATATAATGAACACACCCATCCTATCGTTACTAAATTTCTGTTTACAACAATAGGGATGCTATATGCACAGATGTAGTTCTACTGCCTCTTGTAGATGGCACAGCCGGGATGCTGGATGACTGCGGCTACGTTGTGAAGCGAAAAGATTTCAGCGCATGTTAGATTCCAAATGCCATGCGGGTAGATCAGCATATTATTTTCCCTTGTAGGTCGCGTGTCTTTGTGAGAAAACATTTTCTTACTTAGTCCGGCCAATCTGAATTAGGTTACTCCTGTAGTGCGCGACTTTGATTCGCAAGGCAGACACATGAGACGCGGGACACGTAAATCATCCAATCAAGAAAATGTACCCGAGCTGAAGTGTTATGGAATACTACCGGTCGTGGAATCTTTTGGGTGTCTCTGCCATTGAATTTCACTACAGTATATACTCGGCTGTTTTCACTTGAGTATATACTCGGCTGTTTTCACTACAGTATATACCCGGCTGTTTTCACTACAGTATATACCCGGCTGTTTTCACTACATTGTACACTCGGCTGTTTTCTTTTCAATACTGCCTGCCCACTGGGTGCACGCGCCATCGCAGTTGATGCCCGAGCCAACAGTTCGCTGATGAGGACACCCTTCAAGTCATGACCGCTCTTATTTCCAGTTGAAGCGGCAATTGACGCACACCCCCTGGGCCATCAACCAGCTCACTCGACACAATCACTCGGGCGATGCCAGCTGGAGCCGTTCCCAAGCACCACAGGCGTGTATGACGTCACATGTATCCAGCAAATCGACAGTGATTGCTCTGCACTTCCTTGCCCAATAACCAGAGCCCCGAGTTATTCAGAGCATTGATTTGCCAACTTGCTTGACTTTACAGTCATCTGTGTAATTGAGAGGAGTTGAGAGATCTGGGCGGCTCTTGACATCGAGGTCTTGAAAGCCGACGTGGGGGGGAAGTGAAGTGAGTATGGGGCAGCACCGAAATTCAAGGGCAGGGAAAGCGGGAGATCCCCGAGAAAACACGCCGGCCAGCGACGTCGCCCGGCACGACTCCCGCATGCGAGAATCCGGAAGCAACCCGGCCAGGAAACGAACCGGGTTCACCTAGGTGGGAGGCGAGTAGTCTGACCACACACGGCACTCTACATATATACTCGAGCCACCATCTTTTGTCTACTGGCTACTGCCGCAAAGCGAAGCCACACAGTAAATAGATACAAGAGACGAAATAGCGTTGCGGTTCCTTTGATGCGCGCGTACCTATTCGCTGATTGGCTGGGCCACTCCTGTGGGAACCGGCCTTGGGTCTGATTGGCTACCGCGTGCTGCGAAAGGTTCCCTGTTGGTTAGACTGCCAGCTGGCGAGTAAGTTGCCAGACGCTGATTGGCGAACGGCGTACCGACATGTTGCTGGCTGGTCACGCAATTTTGCTGGCGTGTGCTGCTGGAGTTCGCGGATTAAGCGGCTGTTTCACTTCTGTATACTTATGTGCTCTGTAGCGACGCCTTTATTACCAGATACCCTATAGGCTGTTCACGGTAATGTGAGCACTTTCGAGGCCCGAGTTACATTTTCCTTTCGCCATTTTTTATATTTAACCACTATTTATTTTATAAATGTTGCCATGTAAGTATTAAACACAGTATGTATATTCCACCGCACTCGGAAGTTAACGTGTAGGGCTACAAAAAATATTTATTTACTATTATTCCAAATAAGAGGGTTTTCAAAAGTGCTCACTTTACCGTGAATGGACGAGACAATTTCGTATTATAATTCAGTACCAAGGTAGACGGCATACAAGTACGTGTTACTTCCAGGTGTATCGCTGGGGACATCCGCTCGTACAACAGGCCATGCGGGACCCGGGGACAATAGTAAGCATTCAGCACTCTCTCAGCTGCATTCCGTGTGGCGGGAGGAGCAGAAGAATGAATTCCGCATGTCGCGGCAGCCAATTAACATCTGACTTCTGCTCGAGTAAGTATAGAGGGCTATGGAACCTAGATTGGCGCCGTTGTATAGGGCGAAACGATAGGGTCTATACTTATTACAGAATTGTTCGTAACCAAAAACCCGGAAATTTCGCGAAGTCATTTAAGGATACGCTAGACTTCAAACACATGTAAATTCGACTACCTTTATTATTTGAACCCTAGTCTGTAAGACACGCCGAGCGCGAATTTCGCAAGTCCCTACTCCTAGTCAAAAACAAAGACGCCAAAAAAAGCATTCCCACTAGTAACATCCCACAGTCGTGGCAAAAAGCCAATTTGCAGTCGACATCTGCTCGAGTATACAAACGAATATTAAGTATAACCTGCAGATTGCTGAAGCAGCGAATTTTTTCCTATCTCTACCAACTACTACGGAGCCGGAAATGTCGCCACTTCATTTAACGGCCAGGCTAAACCCGACAGTTGTGTGCACACCCCAGGCGCTGTCATTTGTTCCGTGGCTGGCGCCTTCATGATGACCACTTTATCCCGTGTACTAGGTCGTAAGTGATTCGCTCCGTCTCTTTATACATGTGTATCACTGGTTCACAGTCCTGCATGGCGTGTCAGGAAACGAGTGGACCAATCACAGAAGTATCAAGGAAATAACAAAAATTTAAAGTCTAACCTAGAACCGCTTCAACTCACGAAATTCCCGGATCTCTACTAACTGCTAGGGACAGCCTATTTTCGTTAAAATAATTATCGTGTGGTTTTATTTCAAAACACTGTAGCTCAGACCCACTCTCGCGATTGGGTGGTTTCAAGGGACCTTCCTAGTTGTCATATGGGCCTCATTGTAAGCAGGGGCCGCGGTGGCTGAGCGGTTAGACTGCTCGCCTCCCACCAAGGCGAACCTGGTTCAATCCCGGATTTTCGCAAGTGGGAATCGTGTCAGACGATGCCGCTGGTCGGTGGGTTTTCGCGGGGATCTCCCGTCTCCCCCCGCCCTTGCATTCTGGCGCTGCTCCATTCTCACCTCATTTCACCCTCATCGGCTCTCAACTCAACTCGTTGTGAGCAGCTGTGTCTATTAAAAGTTTTTATTCCATGGGATGTTTAAATGTAAATTTGTTTTCAGGGAAGAAATGAAAGTAGATATATTGTTGCCAGCTTATAAATTTGGTTATTGATAGAGACCTGAAAAATTNGAACTCTCAACTCAACTCGTTGTGAGCAGCTGTGTCTATTAAAAGTTTTTATTCCATGGGATGTTTAAATGTAAATTGGTTTTCAGGGAAGAAATGAAAGTAGATATATTGTTGCCAGCTTATAAATTTGGTTATTGATAGAGACCTGAAAAATTCGCGAGTTCAATGACCTGTAGGCTATACTCCATTGTCGCATGTAAAATCATTCAAATGTTACTGTTGATTGGTTGCTTGTTGTATTAGCAGAAGACGGTGATTCGGTCTGCATTTTATTGTGTGTTGATTATTGACTCAAAGTCGTACAGGAGGAGTAAACTAACGGGTGGACCAATAGTATAAGCAATACAAACGTACGATGTTTTGAATTCCAGCTTGTCCCGAAATGAGACCGCGAATTTTTCAGGTTTCTAGTTATTGATGCATAAATGTTGTTGAAAAGTGTCACGGCTAGCAAAAGTCCCTGCAAGCAGCCCTCTGTTTACGATATTTATTCTTATCTAAAACAGCATTTTAAAGTATAGCGACAATGCTGTTCTTTTTTTCTGAATAGACTGCTGTATTAAAACCCTTCAGTCACGGCTTGAAGTACTGAGGAAAGACCACACACGCGAAGCTTGTGTATGCTGTTTGCATCGCCGCGCCGTCTCATTGCTTCCTTACGCCCGGACGGGACTTTGGCACGTTTCATATTTTCTACTGGGGCGATCACTTTATTGCTACGCCTCATTTCTTGGCTGCAGACTGAACTCCAAAATGCAGTATGTTCTTTTGACTCATGCCATTGGACGACAGCTTGTGTGGCACGTCGCAAGGACGCTTTTAGCCAATAGTATAAGCTCAACGGTTCAGTAGCCATCAATCTCCAGTAAAACGATCACACCGGCAAATAACGTCGTGTAACTAGAGGCAGAGATATTTCGCAAAAAGATTTCTAGACAAGATACAGTCCAAAGCNACCGGCAAATAACGTCGTGTAACTAGAGGCAGAGATATTTCGCAAAAAGATTTCTAGACAAGATACAGTCCAAAGCACTGTAGGGTCGTCCAACTTCTTTGATTGGCTAAAAAAATGTTCTGGCCCGTGTTAACCGTTTGCGCACGAATCACGAAGGTTCAGTGTCGGAGTTACTTAGTCCTGAGTGGCTTGGTCAAAGACGAACACGGCACCAGCAGCCAATGGAGGTAAAACAGCAGCTGAGGTGTATGTATATGGTATTGAAGTCTACTGTGTGCTCCGATTTTTTACGCGAAAAGTCACTGGCCCTACGTATAGCTGCTGGTAGCCAAAACAATTGCGAATTGAACTCAGGTACATACATGGCAGTGAAGTCTAGGGTGTTACCAAAAAATAACGCGAATTTTGCAGGTCTCTACTCATAGGTGCCTGCCCGCGAATCACAGACGTTCGTAGCAGGGGTGCCCTGATTTCGACTGGCCCATTCAGATACCACAGTGTCTTCTCGCAAANCGAATCACAGACGTTCGTAGCAGGGGTGCCCTGATTTCGACTGGCCCATTCAGATACCACAGTGTCTTCTCGCAAAGACACGAGGCCAGTTATAGTATACTCGCGGGTTCTTCACATTTTTAGAATCAAACCTTTGAAAAATCACCCCATGTATGACATTTTTTGTTTTTTTCCTACTTATGCCATGTATCACAAGCGTTTTGTACTTCTGTTCAAATAAAAGTATCTTATTTTTGATAAAATTGAACTGTTAAGCATATTTTATCTTAAAATTACATAATTTCATTTTAAATTAATAGGGANCTTATTTTTGATAAAATTGAACTGTTAAGCATATTTTATCTTAAAATTACATAATTTCATTTTAAATTAATAGGGACACCCTAATTTCACGAAAAGGTTTCCGCGTATGTTATATTTTATTACACTACAGGTTAATCAGCAGTTTTCTTTTTGCTTATTGGTTGTATGTCTTTGTGAGAAACATTTTCTTACTTAGCTGGCCAATCAGAATTATATTACTTCTGTGTTGTGCGTCTGTGATTTGCGAGCAGACACCTAACACGCGTAACATGTCAATATCCAATTAAGAAAGTGAATCTGAGCTAAAGTGTTATGACGTACAACTGATCATGAAATTTTTTTCGCGAAATTCGGGTGTCCCTAGTAATCAATAGGGGCCACCTGTCTTTCACGAACAGATTTCAGGACTACTTGTACTCCAAAACACTAGAGCTCAGATCCACTTTCGTCATTGGATGATTTTAACTGTCACGCGTTGCAGGTGTCTGCCCGCGAGTCACGGATACTCAGTGCCGGGGTAACCTAATTATGATTGGCCCAGTCAAGTAAGGAACTGTCTCCCGGCAAATACACGTGGCCAATAACCAAAGGAAAACAGCACGTATGCCATAGGACACTGCAGTCTAGCCTTCGCGTAGATATCTCCGCGAAAAATAAGTGGCCCTAGTAATTAATATTAATAAAAACAGAGAAAATATGTGTGTTGGTAATGCCTAGTTAGAAATAGTTCTTACGCAGGATATCATTACACTGAGTGCGCACGAATGCAGTTCGTTGTCCCTTTGGTGTAATTATCTAGATTTGGTTGAGCTTCGTTTGCATGAGACGGAGGAATAGTTTGAAAGCACAACTTAAGCAGGGCTTCAGAAAAGTTGGAAGTATTCGCGGATAGACTGTAACAGAAGAGGAACGGCAAGTTCGCACTAGGACATTAAATTCTTGCCTGCGTTGAACTCTTGTCACGTGTCCGCACTCCCTACTGGTCGGAGAAAGACTTCCCGCCACGCGTTGTTTTGTTAGTTGGGCCGTTCCCCTGGCTCGCGCGGGAGGACTCCGCCATACGCGCGTTCGTTCCGCTTCTGTAGGCTCGGCTGTTCTCTGGCACGGTTGCGTTGACGTGCAAACAAACCACCGACCGACCGCCAAGGCTGATGTGCGAATGTCGGTCACAGCCGCGTGTTCTCTGAACTTAAAACAAACGCCACACTTCATGACCAGAGAGAGAAAACAACCGCGAACGTTTTGGTTTAACAAACCCTGACAAGAACGAAGTGAATAGAAACAATACGCCCAAGTCGACTGCTGATCTTTGTCGGCGAAAGAAAGAGTATCTGGCGCGTAACTGAAAACACGTACAACCTACGCACGTGACTTCCTTGCGTAACATTTTGTTTCAACTGCTGTTCAGCCACGGCACTTGGTTTAAGTTGGAAAAACATAAATGAGCTTAATTTATATGCACGACAGAACAAAACGGGGGACTTACAAACACATGGACCACTAGAAATAACTTGAAGTAAAAAATGCTGGTGGATTTTAAGGAGCGTATTTCTTTTAAAATGNCAACTCAAGTTCTCTCTGATACGTTGCGCGAGACTGTAAGAGCTGTCAGAGCCGCCTGTTTCTCGCGCAGCCTAGACTTCTATATTCAACGTGTACACACGTAGCTTACTTCGGCTATTGGCAGCGTTTATTTGCGAGAAGACTGAACGGGCCAATCAGAATTAGGGTACTCCCCTACTGAATGTCTTCGACGCGTGACAGTTAAAATTATCCATCTATAACTAAAGACCTGAAAAATTTGCGGATTCATTTTGGGACAAGCTAGAATTCAAAACACTTGCGTTTATATAACTTTAGCCATTGGTCCACACGGCGCTCGACACCTCCTGGAGAACGGTGTACAATTGTCGCCTTTCACTGTGATAGCAGACAACCAATGTGCAGTTGATATCGGCATATTTGTACATAGGACTGTAGAGTCTAGCTTACAGTTCATTGAACTCGCGAATTTTTCAGGTCTCTAACAATGACTAATGATTTTATCTGTGGGTAAATGATTCGCAAGCCGTCTTGCTGGTGTGGGTCATAATTGGTTCATATAACTGTGATAGCCTACATCTCATTGGCTCTGACAACGAAACAAGTGTTGTGTCGACATAAGTACAGCACACAACATACAATTTTTTGTTTGCAACATCTGAAACCGTAAATTAAAGCGGGTCTGAAGGAGGAAAAATTTAGATAAACTAACGAAATATGGTTTCTTCTCGGGTAATAACTAATAATCTTCGTTACTCAAAAAAACAGTTGTGAGTTATGCATATCCCGTAACGGTGTAAAACACGAACGGGTAAAGATAAAGAGTTGTTATTTTNAAAAAACAGTTGTGAGTTATGCATATCCCGTAACGGTGTAAAACACGAACGGGTAAAGATAAAGAGTTGTTATTTTCACCTAGTTGTTCAGCAAAATGAGCCTTTGCAAAAATACGACCGAATTTCAATGAAATCATTCACGATTTCTTTTTTTAGCGCAACTGGGAAACATTTCGCTCAACTCGCTTGTCGACTGACCTCGAGCGGCCGAAAAGTTCTGTGCCTGGTATAGTTTCCCTCCATCGTTACCAACTTTGCAGGGGATAGTTTCCCTCCATAATCACCAACTTTGCTGGGCGCACGGTAGTCAGTGTGCAGGTACCGGCAGTGACATTTTCCAAACGCTGATCTCCAGAAGTGCTCAGTTAATCGTGAACAGCGTGTACCGTGCGGTAGAGGCACGGGATGACGACGACTCTACGGGCGATGACTAACCAACGGATGCTGGCGTGGCTGACGCAGACTCCCGGTCGTGATGGCACACCCGTGCGCGTGTGCGGAATCATCGCCAAACAAAGTTTTTTTGCGCACCCCGAGGGAGGAAAATGAAGTTCGCCCGTCTCCCAGACAGACGATGGGCACGATCTCCAACGGCGGCCCCGGGGGGCCAAAGGGNGGGGGGGGTGAAGCCAGAAATACGACCAGCAGGGGCGTTATTTGCTCTGCGGTGCAGATAACTCAAGAGAGCCGACAGATGTGGCTTCCATAAACACAGCGGCCAGCCGCTGGCTCGGAACAAGCTGGCGGCAGTTTGTCGGCAAGTGGAAAAACACATTCGCTCCCGGACGAATGCATCATCTCACCAGTTGGAACGAACAGATTTTTGTTCCGCAACTGTATTTGCATGTATATAACATCCGCAAAGGCCGCGGGACAAAAAAAAAAAACAACGCACCGTACGGCGCATCCGATATTATTGACAGTGGCATTACTTGCCACACACTCTCTCATGCACACACACACATATCCTCGCCTAAAACTGTCGTTAGTCCAGCTAAAAATAATCCGATAATCTCCCAAAAAACTGGGCGTCATACCTATAAATAGAGACCGCCTGTTTTTCGCGAAAAGATTTGAGGACTACTTGCACTGAAAAACACTATAGAGCTCAGATCCACTTTCGTGATTGGATGATTTCAACTGTCACGCATTGTAGGTGTTTGCCCGCGAGTCACGGACACTCAGTGTCGGAGTTACCTCATTCTGATTGGCCCAGTCAGGCAAGGAACTGCCTCCCGACAAAACACGTGGCCGATAACTAGGGACCTGCAAAATTCGCGTTATTTTTTTTTTGCAGGCTGAACTTCAACATATTGTATGCTAGTTCGACTTCTGCCATTGGTCGACAACTCGTATATCAAGCTTCAAACTCTCTTTTAGCCAATAGTAGAGTATCTACGGTAGAGCAACCAATCTGCAGTGAAGCGATCCCGCAGGTAAATGGCTTCGCATTATTGCTAGTAACCGATGAAATCGCGAACAGCGCTCAAGAAAATATAGTGCAGTGAATCGCATCATGTTACTATTTAATAACGTGAATTTTGCATGTCTCTCCGCCAATAACTAAAGGGGAACTGCACGCATGTTATAGGATATTGGAGTCTAGCCTTCGCTTAAATTTTTTTTATAGCGAAAAACAGGTGGCCCTACTTATGAGTAGACGCACAGAAATTTCGCGGAAACATTTGGCGACAAGCTAAGATCCACACTCTTTGTGTACTCTAGCCTCNTGAGTAGACGCACAGAAATTTCGCGGAAACATTTGGCGACAAGCTAAGATCCACACTCTTTGTGTACTCTAGCCTCTGTTATTTTTCCATTGGCTGATGCTCCAGTTTCACCGCTGGTCAGGTAGTACGGAATTTGTCCCTTGTTTATTTGCAGGTTAGTTATTGGCTCAAATTCGTCCAGGGAGTGGATAAAAAAACAGCAATCCAATTGAAAAGGAAATTCAAATGTAGAGGTGTTTGAAGTCTAGCTTGTCCTCAAATTTAATCGCGAAAATTACCAGTTCCCAACATTTACGTATGACTAGCGTTATGAGCATTTTCANTGAGTAGACGCACAGAAATTTCGCGGAAACATTTGGCGACAAGCTAAGATCCACACTCTTTGTGTACTCTAGCCTTTGTTATTTTTCCATTGGCTGATGCTCCAATTTCACCGCTGGTCAGGTAGTACGGAATTTGTCCCTTGTTTATTTGCAGGTTAGTTATTGGCTCAAATTCGTCCAGGGAGTGGATAAAAAAACAGCAATCCAATTGAAAAGGAAATTCAAATGTAGAGGTGTTTGAAGTCGAGCTTGTCCTCAAATTTAATCGCGAAAATTACCAGTTCCCAACATTTACGTATGACTAGCGTTATGAGCATTTTCANAGCTTGTCCTCAAATTTAATCGCGAAAATTACCAGTTCCCAACATTTACGTATGACTAGCGTTATGAGCATTTTCAGGGAGTAATTTGTGTCCTGGGTGGATTTTAACTTGGTACGCAGACACCCTTATCTCTTTTTATTGACTGCTATCCGTGTAGGAAGACGTTCCCGTATTTAAACGGACCACTAGGAATTCAGAGTATCTGACGCCAAATGTTCGTGATTCGCCTACAAACAGCCAATACTTTTCAAAGAACAATGTCATCCAATCGTGAAATGTATGTCGTCTTAAAAGCTATTCACGGTTAAAGTAAGCACTTTTTAAATCAATATTTGAAAAATATCACTGCCTCTACCTATATATATATNAAGCTATTCACGGTTAAAGTAAGCACTTTTTAAATCAATATTTGAAAAATATCACTGCCTCTACCTATATATATATTTTGATGGGCATACTGAATGTAATGCACCTTGTAAAGTCGGTAACACGGAGAAAAAGTAATTCCANTATATATATATTTTGATGGGCATACTGAATGTAATGCACCTTGTAAAGTCGGTAACACGGAGAAAAAGTAATTCCATGTTTCGACGTTGATTAAAAAATTTGTAGGTAAACGTTTGTGAATACAGAAAAGATTTTTTGCTTGTTGTTTTTTAATGCATGTAGGCCCTACATGTACTTGCATAATATATACTTCTCTAATAATTTAACAGTTTTCCTAGACAGGAGCACTAATAAAGTGATGAGGCCTATGGCTACAGCAAAGAGTATTTGGCGCATTCATTCGGAGGCGAGGTAGACTACAAACACTTGTTCTTTTCTCCTACTGTTGTTATTGGATGACAGTTATATAGACACGCCCCTTTTAATTGCGAGTCTGTGATAAGCAGGGAGCAGTAGTGTGAGTGAGTGTTAACAGTCCTGTACAGAGGCCTATCCAGATCACAGTAACCAATAACCAACCGACATTGTCTCGAGTGTATAGAGGGTTGTCCAGCTTAGCTTGCCGCCAACTCAACACGCGAAATACGCTGGGCTCTACCTATGGCAATAATATTTTTACACGGCCTATGGATAGGGGCAGTGATATTTCGCGAAAAGATTTCGAGACAAGATACAGTCCAAATCACTGTAGGGACGTCCAGCTTCTTTGATTGGCTAAAAAATGTTCTGGTCCGTATTAACCGTTTGCGCACGAATCACGAAGGTTCAGTGTCGGAGTTACTTAGTCCTGAGTGGCTTGGTCAAAGACNCAGTGATATTTCGCGAAAATATTTCGAGACAAGATACAGTCCAAATCACTGTAGGGACGTCCAGCTTCTTTGATTGGCTAAAAAATGTTCTGGTCCGTGTTAACCGTTTGCGCACGAATCACGAAGGTTCAGTGTCGGAGTTACTTAGTCCTGAGTGGCTTGGTCAAAGACGGACACGGCCCCAGCAGCCAATGGAGGTATAACAGCAGCTGAAGTGTGTATATAGTATTGAAGTCTACTGCGTGCTCCAATTTTTACGCGAAAAGTCACTGGCCCTACCTATGGGGGAATAATCCGCTATGTGCATACAGGTAGATCTTATGCAGGTCTTTCAAAAGTGCTCACTTTACCCGTGAACAACCTATAAAATATTTTCACTGATAAAAATAACACGTCTGTAGGTTTAACTAGGAACACCCGATTTTCGCGAAAAAAAATTTCATGACTAGATGTAAGGCCTATTTCAAAACAGTTTAGCTCGTATCCACTTCTGTTGTTGGATGATTTTAATCGCTACGCTCCTTAGGTGCCAGACCGCGATTCACAGACTTTCGCTTGTCGGAGAAACCTAATTCTGGTTGGTCCAATCAAAAAGCCAACTCTAGCCATGTCGGAGGGCGCGAAAATAAGGTTTACAATGTGCGCAATGTCATCAACGTACCATTCCTAGAAATTATAGAAAATAGCAAAAAAAAAAAAATTGAGCCAGCATCTCTTATATATAGAGACCTGAAGAATTCGCGGATTCATTTTGGGACAAGATAGAATTCAAAATACGTGTGTTTATATAACTTTAGGCATTGGTCCACACGGTTTTTGACACCTCCTGGAGAACGCTGGCCCAATAGTAGCCTTCCACTGTGGCAGCAGACAACCAATGTACTGTTGATATTGACAAATTTGTACATAAGACTGTAGAGTCTAGCCTGCAATTGAACTCGCGAATTTTTCAGGTCTCTACTTATATAAGACTCTAACTAGTTTAGTCTTTCACAATTGTATAAACAGCGTTTTGACTCGGCTGAGATGTTTGCAGTTGTTTATAGTATCAGAATCCTCATTGGTCCAGTGAAATGGGGTAGTATCTTCATACATGCATGGCAGCCAGTGAGGAAAGAAAACTGTCCGGCATGTGTCCAGTATGTTGAATCCTAGCAAACAGTCAACTTTTCCCGCGATAAACCAACATCTCTAACCATTCCGTCGTCGTCTGGAATACATTTTTTTTTCGTAGGTAAGCGGGAGGTACGTTTAATAGTTTGGTCAAAACGCATTTTACAAACAAACTGCAACGCCTTTCAAGCACCAGGTAGGCGACCGCCTCAAGCTTGCGTAGAAATATTCTCTCGAAAATCAGATGTTCCTGTTCATACGTGTGGGGCGAACATTTCGCAAGTTCTGCATGTACCACAGAACTCGTCATCAGCATCACTCCTGGAAGAATATCCTCTGTGCGCCGCTGGTTTCAGGTTCACGGTGCGTACATAGAGTTGCGACTCGGTAGCGGGACATCAGCTGGGAGAGTTCCAGAACTCTGTGTACAAGTACCGACCCTGGCACGACGTCGACATCAGCTGGGAGAGTTCCAGAACTCTGTGTACAAGTACCGACCCTGGCACGACGTCGACAACTGCACAAATAACCACGCCGCGTCTGTGGAGTGCCAACATTATGGAATGTTAAAATTCTTCCTTCAGAGGGAAAAAAATAATGCGCCATTTGACCGGCTGAGAAAGGCGCATGTTTACCCCTCACGTATCTTAAGACTAGGGATACTCGAATTTCGCGAAATGATTTCACGACCCGTTGCGTTTCATAACTGTTTAGCTCAGATCCACTTTCCTCGTTGGATGATTTACGTGTTCCGTGTCTTAGGTGTCTTGAATCGCACCTGATTCTGATTGGCCAGTCAAGAAAGAATTTGTGTCCTTGCGAAGACACGCCGCCAATAAGCAAAAAAAGAAAACTGCTAGTATGTCCATAGGGTATTGAAATCTAGCACCTGAAAAAATATTTTCGCGAAATTCGGGTGTCCCTACTTAAGACTCATACCTAGGGCCAGTGACTTTTCGCGTAAAAATCGGAGCGCACAGTAGACTTCAATACTATATACACACTTCAGCTGTTGTTACCTCCATTGGCTACTGGTGCCATGTTCGTCTTTGACCAAGCCACTCAGGACTAAGTAACTCCGATACTGAACCTTCATGATTCGTGCGCAAACGGTTAACACGGGCCAGAACATTTTTTAGCCAATCGAAGAAACTGGACGACCCTACAGTGCTTTGGACTGTATCTTGTATCGAAATCTTTTCGCGAAATATCACTGCCCCTGCTCATACCCAACCGTGTCATGACATGAAACAAGGAACTCCTGAAATACGCAAGATTATATCACGGAGTAGATAAGTACGCAGACACGAAATGGCGTGGAGGTTGCTTTAACGTGGGCGTGCTCACTCTCTGATTCGCTGCGCGAGGCTCTGCGAACAAGGGACCGCGGTGGTGTAGTGGTCAGACTGCTCACCTCTCACAAAGGCGAACCTTGCTCGATTTCAGGCGGGGTCGCTCCCGGGTTTTCGCATGTGGGAATCGTGCCGGACGGTGCCGCTGGTCGGCGGGTTTTCTCGGGGATCTCCCGTTTCCTCCCGCCCCACCATTCCGGCGCTGCTTCATACTCACCTCGTTTCACCCTCATCGGTTCTCAAAACCTCGACGTTAAGAGCAACGCAAATCTCTGCACTCACTCACTCACTCACCGCTGGATTTACAATAGAAAAATTAAGCGTGAACTTTTGCGATGTGACGTGTTTCGAAGAACTGAACATGTGTTATATCGTGTGTTGGTTTCCAATATAACTTAACGGGTTGTGTGCGGTCTTGGTATTTCCTCAAAAAGTTATTTTTTATATCTTAAATACATGCGTGGCTTTGACAAATAAAAACAAGAGCAGTCGTTTTCGTTGGCGGGAACTTATACTATTCACAGCAATTTAATCATTAAAAAATGTTCAAAATATTTGCGTATATGCATGTTGATGATTATATTTGTGAATTAAGTTCACTGTAATAAGATTCTCTGACGGAAAATGTCTGCTTTGAAGAAGAATCTTATGTATTTATGGTGGTCCTATACGAGGTTATGTTCGGAAAAAAAAACAAACAGGACAGGCTTCTAGCGCGTTTTAATTGGCTGGACTTACGAATTACCAGGTGAATTGTGAATCGCGAATCCAGGATACGCGATTCCGTGTACGAGAACTGCGTTTCCTGCATAATTCTTAATTAGTAATTTTTTCAACTGTAAACCCAGCTTGCGTGCAGCACTGGCCATACAGTTCTGGACTTCGCAACACGCGCCAGAATTAATTATCGTCGGTAGCGGATGGGTTAAATGAAAGCCAAGGCGGAAAGTCAATAAATTTGATGTAAGGACCATTTATCCAGACATAATGGGCCGGGGAATTCAGGCAGTAAGTCTGGCCTCGCCAGAGTACCGGCAGTTAGCCGTGAGTTAATGACGTCTGGAGTGGCGATAAGGCAGTTCTAGTGCTTCTATTTCCCGCCCGCGCGGATGTACAGTACGAGGGCTACAGGGCGCGGCGCGGATATCCCGAATGCCTCTCAAGTACAGATGGCCAGTAGGCGACTATTTTTAGCAGCGTTTAGTATCTGCTCTCGTCACACAACTAAATATTTGCTATAGTCCATTCACGGTTACTTCCAAAATTTTTTGAAGCCAAGTTCTACTTCCAAGATATTCCTCCGCACAATGCAGACAAAGCTTAACCGAGTCTAGAAAATTACACCAAAGGGATCGACGTACCGCATTCGTGCCCACTCTGTGTGATAATATTTTGCATGAGAACTATTTCTTACTAGGTATTACCAACTCACCTATTTTCTCACTGTTTTTATTCATATAAATTAAAAATCAAATCATATAATTTATAGACGATATATAAATACAAGTTTAATTTAGTAAAAGATAGAGTACTTTTATGTTAACATAAGTATAAAACGCTTGTGATACATGGCATATTTTTGAAACAACCAAACACTTTATACATGGAACAATTTTTCAGAGGTTTTATTCAAAAAGTGTGAAGAAACCGCGAATGGACTATAGCGATACCTGCCTTGGCGCGTGTTATTTTTTAACTCCTTCAGGCGTATAAAGAGTGTCCGAAATTTCAGTAGCCAAACTCCAGACATCGTAGTTTCTTTGGACCAACACTAACACAAAAGCCCTATGCACTTATATCCGGAAAGGAATTGTATATAAAAGTTGTGTGTGTGTAATAATTTAATGTCACGCGCCTACGACTTAGGCAACTTGTCCTACATGCATGATTGCACTCCCTTGTTCACCAGATGTTGTGCGCCGCAACTTTGAAAACAATTATTTTATATAAAAATACGTGTCCGGGTATAAGTGTATAGGGCTTTCGTGTTACTATTGGTCCAAAGAAACTATGTCTAGAGTCTGGCCCCTGAGTATCCAAACAGTCAGTATAAAATATAATTTTAAGCATTGTAACGAACATAGGGTACTTAAGAATACATATATGAAACAGCCGCTTATACCGCGAACTCCAGCAGCACACGCCATCAAAATGGCGTCACTGACCAGTAATATGACGGTATGCCGTTCGCCAATCAGCGCCTGCTATTCTTCTTGCTAGCCGGCAGCCCAGCCAATAGGAAATATTTCGCAGCACTCAGTAGCCAATCAAACACAACGCCTGTTCCAAAACATTCGCGCAGCCAATCAGTGAACGGGTACGCCCCCATCAAAGGAACCGCCACGTTATTTCGCCTCTGTGTATTTATCTACTCTGTAATCATTATGTACACCCTTCTTTATTACTGGCTCAGAGAAGTCCAGAATGTGTTAGAATCGCAGCGGTCCAGTCATAGATGTAACACAAAATCATACGTGCTTGGAGTCTAACCTACAGGTAGGGTTGCCAGGCGTCCGGATAAAGCCGGACATAGNCAAAGACAAGATTGCAATACAAAAACGAAACATTTCTTATGCGTACACGAGCTATTAAAATGTATGTCATAAAAAAATTATTTCTTTAAAGTCTCCCGTATCTACAGATGAGTCAAAAACAACGGGTCGAGTATTTGATATTTGCGGTTCCTTCACACTTTTTGAATAAAACCTTCGAAAAATCACCCCGTGTATGGCGTGTTTAGCTATTTCCAAAATATGCCGTGTATCACAGCCGTTTTATACTTGTGTTCATAAAAGTAACTTTTTTTTTTTGTTAAACTGAAATGTTATTTATATTCTAGCTACACATTATAATGCTTCGTTTATAAATAATATGAATAGAAACAGTGAGAAAGTATGTGTGTTGGTAACGCCTAGTAATGAATAGTTAACATGCAAAATATTACTACAACTGAGTGGGCAGGAATGAGGTGCGCTTTCCTTTGGTGTAACTTTCCAGACTTAGTTACACTTAGATTGCACGAGGCGGAGGAATATCCTGGAAGTAGAACTTTAGCAGGGCTTCAGAAAATTGTGAACTAGCCGAGAACGGATTACACACATAATCCTTCCGAACTTTTCCATAGAATTTTTTTCTCAGCCTACGTCTGTAAACTGCAGGTCTGGGTGGAACAAGACGACGTATCGATTCGCTCCAGGGGGTCTTATTTTAGCTCGAAAATTTCCACCCTGGTTCGCCAATCCCAGCCGAGAGACGCTCGCTAATTAATGCAATTATACGCAGTTCTGGCGTGCCGGCGGCTCAACCGACATGAAGGCCCCGCTGCGCCGACGGCAATTACGATCAATTATCGATCAATTGGTGTCGACCTCGTGTTTGTCCCATCTCAGAGTCCTTCCAAGTAATACAGATTAAGACAGCCATGTGAGGTATTTGAGGGCTGTTCGCCATTTCGAAATATCGATAGTTATCGATTATATAAATAAATATCGGTCGAAAGAATATTATTTTAAATATTGATTGGAATCAGCGATATTACAAGAATAAGGTAAGTATTGTAGTGGAAATCGCCGTTCTGCAGTAGGAATTTTGTCACTAATAGTTTAATTCTCAGCAAATGTCCACTTTCACCCTTAATACACACTTTCCGAAGTAGCTGTGGACCAATCAGAAATAGGTAATTCCGATACTGTACGTCTGTGATTCGCGGGCTTACGCCCAAGTGGCGCAACATGTAGATAATCCAATCAAGAAAGTGGATCTGAGCTGAAGTTTTATGAAATACAACTGGTCGTGAAATCTGTTCGCAAAATCCGGGTGTCTCTCCCATCACATGAATAAACGTCTATAATCCCTGAAATTATTGGAAGCTTATAAAACATGTTGAAGAGAGGGCATCTTANATTATTTTAAATATTGATTGGAATCAGTGATATTACAAGAATAAGGTAAGTATTGTAGTGGAAATCGCCGTTCTGCAGTAGGAATTTTGTCACTAATAGTTTAATTCTCAGCAAATGTCCACTTTAACCCTTAATACACACTTTCCGAAGTAGCTGTGGACCAATCAGAAATAGGTGATTCCGATACTGTACGTCTGTGATTCGCGGGCTTACGCCCAAGTGGCGCAACATGTAGACAATCCAATCAAGAAAGTGGATCTGAGCTGAAGTTTTATGAAATACAACTGGTCGTGACATCTGTTCGCAAAATCCGGGTGTCCCTCCCATCACATGAATAAACGTCTATAATCCCTGAAATTATTGGAAGCTTATAAAACATGTTGAAGAGAGGGCATCTTAGGAAATGTTCACAAAGTTGGCTTTTCCCACGAGCACAACTTTCATCTCGAATTCTACTTTTCGGTACAATGTAAATAAGTACTCAGAAACGAAATGGCGTGGCGATTTCTTTGACGTGGGCTTACCCGTTCTCCGATAGGCCGCGCGAGGCTACGGGAACTGAGCTTGGGTCTGATTGGCTACGGCGTGCTGCGAAAGGTGCCCTGCTGGCTGGGCTGCAAGTAAAAGGAAAACTATCCATCATTGGATTTTTTGTTTTTTTTTTTTCTTTTTCNCTTTTTCTGGCAAAAAGTCTTATTCTCAGAACACTTTTTACTGAGATACGCGCATGCGCACAAACAACGATTGCAAAGAAAATGTGTTAGTACATAGTCGTAAGTACTCTGTGCTCTTCAGCGTGAGTCGTGGAAACGAGGACTTGTTCTGATTGGCTGTTCCAGCTCTCCGCTCTGCTCTGTCTGCCCGGCATGATCAGGGAACGGGGGCAGCGGTGGCTGAACGGTTAGTCTGCACGCCTCCCACCTAGGCGAACCGTGTTCAATCCCCGGCCGGATCACTCCGGGATTTTCGCATGTGGGAATCGCGCCAGACGATGCCGCTGGTCAACGGGTTTTCTCGGGGATCTACCGTTTCCCCCCGCCTTTTAATTCCGGCGCTGCTAAGAGCAAATCTCTTCACTCACTCATGATCAGGGAGTATAGAAGTAGAGAGTTGTAGATCAATGCTATAATGAGAGATCCTTATCCTAGTCATTTGTTTGCCGAAGCAGGTTCTACGGTATTGGCAACGTTAGAACACAGAGCAAAATACACATTCTCGCTTTATTATGCTGGTGGTATTGTAGAGACCTCGCTAGCTATTATTTTTTAAATATTGTGATTGGCCTATGTTTTGTAAGCAATATTATTAATGCGTCTCTTGTCTACAGTTATATATATATATATATATATATATATACACACATGTTGTGTCCGTTTGTTCGGACGCGTATAACTCCCGAAAAAATCAACCAATTTTCATTCTGTTTTTTTATAAACCTTCCTTTCGTCCCCACGAGTGTTTGTACACCTTTCTTTTTTTATCAGTATTACCTGAAAAGGTACTAAAATATGCAAAAAGCTCATTTTTACCATGCTTTCGCGTCAGGAAGCGCCTTTGTTGACAGCTGTCTGTTTGAACATTTCAGTTTGTTATTCTCAATGTTTTTTTACATATATACATATACTTATATATAAATATACTTCTTTCAATTAATTTCACAGAAATTAATAGAACCAAAATATTTTATGCCACAGCAACGCCTTGCCGGGTAGGCTAGTTTCATATAAAAATAACATTTGAACGAATATAAGCTGTAACCGTGAAGGTGAGACACTACATTACAAGTTTTATGCGCGTATTCGCGAAAATACACGCGACGTGAACGAACAGACGTGTCGGCCGCTTATACAAAGTACACTGTGCTACCGCCATCAAAATTTAAATATGCAAATCTATCGTGTTGTTACACAATATCTAAAGAGAGAAACTACGTGATTGTTTGTTGTATATTTACGCTATGTTAACATAGTGTACCGCGTGTTTATAAAGCATGAGGACAAACTTCAGCAGACAATTCCTTACAAAAATATAAACAGAAAATATACGTAAAGCGTATCCCCTAAAGTGATTATTAAATGAGCTATGCGCCCCCAAAATTTGTGTTTTAAAAAGCTTTTAGTTGAAAATATAAGAAACCACTCGTGATTAAGCAACAAATCGGTGAATGGTGTTTTGTACTATAAAGGAGATATTAAACCTTTAAAACTGCTGTCTGTACTCTCATCCCCCTTCCTTTTGACAATGGCTATGGCACCCTATATCTGCATCAAACTTTGTAACACTATTTTCTAAGTGATTTTTAAAGACAACCTGTGAATCAAAACGTCTATATTAACAAAAAGAGTTCGTCTTGTCGGAACACACTCAGGTGAACCGTTTGTGAGTTATTCATGATGAGCATTCAAAGCAGAACGTGTGTTGCATACCAGGAAGTCAAACAGCTATACAGAATAAGGCAATTTAAATGGGGATTCTTCAGGGGCGCACAGCTCCCTTAATAATAACTTGGCGGGAAAAGAGGTCCTTACATTTTAGTCTTGAATTTTCGCCAGGAATACGCTGCCGAGGGTTGTACTCATGTTTTGGAAACACGTTGTATACTTTGTTTAAATATGCGATACTTTTTTTTAAATTCCGAAGTTGTAAGACCACAGAACCTGGCTTCGGGTATGTTCGACAAAGTTTTCATTTTTCCTACTCGAGTTATGAGGGTCTGGGCACGATCATAGGCTAAAGACGAGGTAGAGACCGATCTCGCTGGCTGCGCACAACCAATCTCCGTGTCCCAACATTGAACTGCTTTTCTGCTCACACACGTAGCAAAAACGGCACAGATTGGTTTTGAGGTTAGAACACTGTTTAGTAAACAAGTGCTTTTGAGATGTATGTATACTTCTTTGTATGTATACTTGCAGTTTGATTAAATTCAAATTGGTGAAGTATTTTATTCATGTTAAAGTTCTTGTCTTTTGAAGACCGAGGTATAAACAAACACGTTCATCAATGTTAGACCATGTGACTTTGACAGTTGTGTTGTTTTGGAGCAGGTGAACGTTGGGCGCATGCGCAGAAGACGAACAAGCGGTCTACCTCGTCTTTGGTCTGTGGGCGTGATGGACGTGCACGTGAACCAGACGTAGCTCTAGCTGCAGGCTTCCTCCTCGCGGGCGGGCGTCACGCGGTCGGCCGTGCGGAATACGGAATGCAAACTAGCGGAGCGAGAGAAATGGGGCACACGAGGGGCTCCGCTGCAGGGAGGCAGAACGAGGTCAGAGCGTTGGGCACATTTCCAGAGACAGCTCTCGGGAGTCACGTTTCGCCCTCTGTCAACACCGTGTGCGTGGCTTGAGGCCAAAACAACACGCGCGTGGAGACGACGACGGCTAGATTTCTTCCCCTCACTTGTCGCTTTGCAAGGCGTCTTGGTTATGGCCTTGGAGNCTGGAATTCGTAAACGAGGTCTCTGTAGACGACTTCAGTTGTCCCGGTAATAACTACAAAAGGTTTTACCCTGCTAAACAGTCTAATACATGTTTCATGACCACTTCCCATAGCAGATATTAAAATAATGATGCAAGAAATATGAATTCTTACCTTTCCGGCATGTTTCACCAGATGAGCTCTCTGAGCAGAGCGGAACTGTGTCCCCTTTCGGTATTTGTACACTTTCGACATTCTGTGATTTTACAGAGTGAATAACTAGCCCCCTCCCACGAAAACCTTAAACACAGTATTTTTATTCTTACTAGCGTATATAACAAGACAATGTGAAAATAGGTGGATAAACAGTAACCTACTTGAACTATCCTCGCAGTAACGCTACAAAGGAACATGAAAATGTTATCTCGGTAATTTAGTACTGACCACTGTAGAAAATATTCTTTATAGTAAAACAATAAAGGTCTAGGCTATCTGTAAATAAAATTGTGCTGCGATTAATGTAAAACGCCATTGGGAATTGTAAAATAAAGAAAAGCTTGAAATATTACACAAATTATTACTTGTAGGCCTAGCCCATGCTTACCTGGCAAGCCACGTGCAGGCAAAGAGCATCTATTTAACTTTTTTGTTCCCGGACTACGGCAATTGTCAGTAAAACGTGTGTCACACACAAAGTGATCTCTGTAAACTTCCAGATCGTCCGCATTTGTCAATTTTGGATTGGTTGCGCGAGTCAACCATACTCCGAAGCCATGTTCCTCGTATACAGGAAATCGATGCCTAACAGTCCCAGGCACGAGATTACACCCCGGAATGCAACACTTCGACATCTCAAAACATAGAGCCTACAGCCGTTTAACAAATGTATGTACAAAAACATTTCCAATCTCCACACCACTTTGCTAAACAAACNAACATGACCAATTCAATGTGATTTGTCGATGTATAAACAAATTTCTACTTCTACAACTTATCCAACTCTTCCAATATTTGAAATATACAACCAACAAGAATATTTTCCAAGTTTTTCTTACGTCAATGCAAAAAACTAGGCGTTCCTCTGGGCTAATCGATCCTCGAAAGTTTGTATCCTCTCTACGGATGTTATCACCGATAAGACTTAATATTTCGTCGAAACCCTCCATGGACATTCGAAAGTATGTATAAAAACGCTTCTCATCTTTCCTTGATTCAGGCATAAGTGGTTCTCTCCGTACAACAGTCTTTCTTTGTTGATTTCACGCACCCATCGTCGAGCTCTTCTGTCATCGTCTTCCGCTGCAGCAGCTAACAGTAACGCTTCTTCATTATTATCTGCGCTGTCTTGTACAGTATGTGGGCAGTCGAGTCTCCTGTGCCTGTGCCTTTAAGGTAAAAACAGGAGTAAAGTCCAGAGCAGCATACGGTGTGCACAGCGCCCAGCACTGGTTCGTTATTCAGCCACAAAGCCACGTCGGGCATTTTAGCCACTTCAGTTGTTAGAGTAATCCATGACGTACACACCGGCCAGATCCCGTCAATTCTGAAGCCAGACAATAATAATGCACTAACGTGCTTTAATTGACTGCGGTTGACATGTGACGACATTGTCAGTACACGACTACACTCAACGGCGCACTGACAAGCGAATCGCTCTGCTTCTGGAGCGGGTGCCTGCAGCTGCCGCCTCATCCCCGCGTCTCAAGGTCCCGCGCCGGTTTGGGCGAGCAGCCTTAATTAGGGCCACCTGTTTATCGCGAGATGAGTATAGTGGAGACTAGACTCCGAGATCCTGTGTGCACGCTCAAACACTACCTTCGGCTATTTGCCGCCTGTCTTTGCGTGAACACTTGACTGTTACACGAGCGAGTCGATCAGAATTAAGTTTCTCCAATACCAGCGGCCGTCCCTGATTCGCGGACAGACAGATAATACGCGTGACAACTCGAATGATACAATTGCGGAAGTGGTTCTGAACTGAGGTGTTTTGGAACACAGCTTTTCCTGGAATCTATTCGCGAAAAGTTGGTGCCCCTAGCTATAATTAAATAAACTCGTACGTTTACAGTATATGTCACGTTGCAATTGGTCCAGGCGTCGGCACCTGCTGGAGAATCCTGAGCCAATAATAAATAGGACAAATCATAACAATCCACTGTAACAGCCAACAAGCAATGACCAGTTGACATCTTCATAATTGTGAATAAGAGTGTGACGTCTAGGCCACAGGGCACCGAACTCCCGAATTATTTAGGTCTCTACACGTGGCATTGCGTTGGTCTCTTATATCTCCCTTGTGAAGTCCGTATTAATTGGCGACTGTTCATACTTTCGTTGCTGCATTTTGTTTGGTAACTCGTTCTACGGTTCTTTTTTATCCCGTTCCTTATGACAGCTGAGTTAACATAATAGAGACGATAGTTAACGGTTAGTTAGCAATCACCGCACTGTACAAACGTCCATCAGCTTTCTTTCGTGAATGACGCTAACGCATATATGAAGCTACTATGCCATTTCATTGAGTCCAATGAGAGAATTCTGACACACTAAATCAGAACGTTGGTTATTGGCTTGCAAAGAACTTAACAGAGCCAATAACTTGATTAACTTGTTCGTGACTTTTCAGTGTGTGTGTTAATTTCTTTGTATGGGGTGGGGAGCTGATTTCTCGATTTCAAAACGCTGTAGCTCATATCCCTTTCCGCGATTGGATGATTTTAAATTATTCTAGTCTTATGTGCCTGTCCGCGGATCACAGACGTACAACAATAGGAGTAATGTTATTAATATTGATACGGTCAAGTACCGAAATTTCTTCTCACCAGTGTACGAATCAATTTGTTGGTAAGGAGGGGGTTTTTATGCCAGAGAATCTCCCCTCTCATAAAANCCTTTCCGCGATTGGATGATTTTAAATTATTCTAGTCTTATGTGCCTGTCCGCGGATCACAGACGTACAACAATAGGAGTAATGTTATTAATATTGATACGGTCAAGTACCGAAATTTCTTCTCACCAGTGTACGAATCAATTTGTTGGTAAGGAGGGGGTTTTTATGCCAGAGAATCTCCCCTCTCATAAAACGTTTTCCTTGGCTCACTTAAGAAAAAAATATTTCCCACACTGAAGAGTAATAACGTGTGATGATTGCTGAGGTGAATCGCTCCAACGTACAAATTATAACAACGAACCTCGGTGCCTACTACTTCAGATGGGAAGTTGCGGCTGGAAAAATGTCAAGGCCACAGACAATTAAGATATACTGATTTACAAAACCCAGGATTTCAGTGTAGCGCAAAAATTTCGTGTCGAACTGTACTTAATTTTACACAGAGACGAAATGGCTTGGCGGCTCCTTTGATGTGGGAGTACCCGTTCTCTGATTGGCTGCGCGAAACTACGCCAACAATAACCCTTGTGTCTGATTGGCTACTGTGTGCTGCGAGAGATTCCCTATTGACCGAGCTGTCTCCTGGAAAGAAGGATACGAGGCACTGATTGGCGAATGGCGTTCCGATATGTTAAGTGAAGAGATTTGGGCGGCTCTTAACAGCGAGGTCTCTAGAGCCGATGAAGGTGAAGTGAGGTGAGTATGGAGCAGAGCCGGAATGAAAGAGCGGGGGAAACGGGAGATCCCCGAGAAAACCCACCGACAAGCGGCATCGTCTAGCACGTTTCCCACTCACGAAAATCCGGAGTAAACCGGCCGGGGATTGAACCCGGTTCGCCTTGGTAGGAGGAAAGCAGTCTAACCGCTCAGCCACTGCGGCCCCACGCGCCACTGGAGTTCGCAGTAAAAACTGTTGTTTCTCTTCTGCATTCTAAACTACAAGCTGATCCGGCGGCGTAGCACCTGTAAATGAAGTTAATTAGCATCNTGTTGTTTCTCTTCTGCATTCTAAACTACAAGCTGATCCGGCGGCGTAGCACCTGTAAATGAAGTTAATTAGCATGTCTGAGCTGAGTGCAGGCGTCGAATGTTAGCATTTAGGGCCAGTTTACACGTTCATCTCCGTCCGGTAGTCAGACAAGCTGCTATAGGGCGGCGATGAACTGCGTGATGGTCTGTGGTGGGGGTAACACATACTTCACTAAAAACTCCAGCGTAAACCGGGGTTACTTCCTGCCTAATAGGGACACCCTATTTTNTGTTGTTTCTCTTCTGCATTCTAAACTACAAGCTGATCCGGCGGCGTAGCACCTGTAAATGAAGTTAATTAGCATCTCTGAGCTGAGTGCAGGCGTCGAATGTTAGCATTTAGGGCCAGTTTACACGTTCATCTCCGTCCGGTAGTCAGACAAGCTGCTATAGGGCGGCGATGAACTGCGTGATGGTCTGTGGCGGGGGTAACACATACTTCACTAAAAACTCCAGCGCAAACCGGGGTTACTTCCTGCCTAATAGGGACACCCTATTTTNGGGGGTAACACATACTTCACTAAAAACTCCAGCGCAAACCGGGGTTACTTCCTGCCTAATAGGGACACCCTATTTTCGTGAAAATATTTCATGACCGGTTGTATTTCATAACACTTTAGCTCAGATCCACTTTCGTCATTGGATGGTATACGTGTTCCGCTTCGTAGGTGTTAGGTGTCTGTCCGCGAATCACAAATGTACAGTATCGGAGTAGCCTAATTCTGATTGGACAGTCAAGTAAGAAAATGTCTTCCNCTGTCCGCGAATCACAAATGTACAGTATCGGAGTAGCCTAATTCTGATTGGACAGTCAAGTAAGAAAATGTCTTCCAACAATGGCACGCCGCCGATAAGCAGATGTAAACTGCTGGTATGCCCGTAGGGTATTGAAAACTTAGAGCATGTGCGAAAACATTTTCGCGAAAATTCGGTGTCCCTACTGATGGATAGGGGCAGTGATATTTCGCGAAAAGATTTCGAGACAAGATACAGTCCAAAGCACTGTAGGGTCGTTCAGATTTTTTGATTGGCTAAAAAATGTTCTGGCCCGTGTTAACCGTTTGCGCACGAATCACGAAGGTTTAGTGTCGGAGTTACTTAGTCCTGAGTGGCTTGGTCAAAGACAGACACGGCACCAGCAGCCGATGGAGGTATAACAACAGCTGAGGTGTGTATATAGTATTGAAGTCTACCGTGTGCTTCGATTTTTAAGCGAAAAGTCACTGGCCCTACTGATGGGCCAAGAATTTCTTGAGTTCAAGCGGTGCTAGGATAGACTTTATAAACACTTGTACTTTCTTGTTGCTTTTGTGGTTGGCTGACTCGTTTTCTGACACGCCCTGCAGTGCTGTGAACTAGTAATGATAGAGTATAAAGAGACGAAGCAAATCGCGTACAGCCTAGTACACAGGATAAAGTACTGATCACGATGGTAAGAGCCACTGAACAAATGACAGCGCCTGATGTGTGCACACTAATGTCGAATATAACTTAGGCGTGAGATAAAGTCGCGAAATTTCCGGGTCTCTAGAGACAGTGGTCTATCGCCGGAAAATTTGGCCGTTTCCTAAATTTCAACGCGGTGTACAGACGTTAGGGAATTGCCTTTCATTATTGGCAGTGACCTGCAATAACGACGTTATTATTTGGTGACAGGCTATACTTCAAACACATGTTCGCCTGCACTACGTTTGTCATTGGACCACACTTTATTAGACACGCCCTTGTGTTAGCTCTGCGCTAATGAATAAACACTTCGCAATGGTGTGCCCGAATCACGCGCAGTCCTGCCAGAAGGGGACTGTCTTCAAAGCTGGGCAACAGCCAATGAACAAGTAACACCGGCTCTAGTATCTACAGGACTGTCAAGTCTAGCGTGATGCAAAATAATCACGCGTATTTTGCAGCAGGTCCCTAATTATTGGTTGTCGTTTGTGCATTTAGCTGATTTCCCATTCTCTGGGCCAATGCGAACTCTGACACTCTAAGGATGAACCGTAATGACTGGCCTGCATACTGCCAAGCCGAGTCACAAATGTACCATACAATCATAAAATAATCAAGACGCTATAACGTTCTGAAATATACACTGGTTCAGAAACTTATTGCGATTTTCCAGTCTCTCTTCTCATGGAGTAAATTCACTCAACATTTTTTTCTTGATACAATTTGGCGAAGGAACAGCGAACTGCAGCTGAGTATTTTTCAGTTTTTAATGCTACCTGTTAACGTAACGTTTGCTATTCCTTTACCAAAAGCACACTGAGTTGTTCACAGCCACCCTAGCAAGTGCAAAACAGCCCGAGTTTACGGCATTTAGCTGGGATCCGTACGCAAAACATCATACCCGAAGACGTCATTTGACGATAAGGCTGCTAGCCATGCAGAACATTTTTTTTCCGCTCAAGGTCAATCAATCTGAGTGAAGCGCTGGACAGACCCATTACGTGACATTTGCTGCGAAAGCACACTGAGTGGCGTGTGGAATCTGCTGTGTTTTAATTTTTATTTTGTCGTGTAGACATGTTTCTAAGATAGGCACACTCAAAATTGTTTCTTCTCGGGAAAATAACGGATAATGTCTTGTATTTTTATTCTGAAATATGGCGAGTGTTTATTTAAAAAGTTCTCCATACTCTTGAAAAATGAAAGCACGAAGGGATTAAGATGCAGAACTTTCACGAGTTTTTTTTCGGTAAAATGAGCCCACTTAGTCGAGTGACATAATTTTAACGAGCCATTTCAAGAAATTAAGGGCTTAACTTGGAAACTTCTTGCGCGACACACAGTCGTCAATTGGACAATGTGAATAATTAAACGACAGTGCACGACCGTCATTGGTTACCGGACAAGCAAGTAGTAGGAGCGCCTCAAATCGACTGACCAAAATATTCAGTGCCTAATATAGACTACATGAATAATAAGTTGCTGGCTGCAGAATAACCGTCAAGCACGTGCGTCCCAAATTCAAACACCAAACCTTGAGGTTTCACGCCCTGATGTCGTCTCAGGTGAGTCAGGTTACTGATGGTACACTCAAAAAATTCAGTGAAAAGTACAACAGTTTGAAGCATAGCTTGACACTAAACCGTCAAATGAAATCATACGATCCTCACCAATAATATAAAAAAATATTTAACAAATCAAACGTTTGAGCAATGCGCAACATGAAGGCAATGTATGGCTGGCACGTGAGTTCTTGAAAATTGCCGGGTTTCTAATTACTACAATTGCTTCAAATCTACCCGGCCACCCAATGAATTCGCAAAATAGACGGGGATGTGTTTATAGGGACACCTTATTTTCACGAAGAGCACTCCACACAGGCTAGAATTCAATATCCTGCGAGAACACCAGCAGTTTTCATTGGTTATTTGGCACTTGTTGTTTAAAAGACATTTTGGCATTTTGACATTTTGCAATTAGTAGAGACCCGGAAATTTCGCGAATTTATTTAAGGCAAGCTAGATTTCAAAAACATGTGCCTTTGACCTTTTTTTCAATTGTACTGCAGTTTGTAAGACACCCCCTGGAAGAATTTGAACCAACAACTAACCTGCAAGTAGAAGAGGACCGAAACTTGTGATACCTTGCTTGGGGTAAAACTGGAATGAAGTTACTTCCATATTTCACTGGACTAATGAGAATTCTGTCATTCTGATAATGAACTTNTGGGGTAAAACTGGAATGAAGTTACTTCCATATTTCACTGGACTAATGAGAATTCTGTCATTCTGATAATGAACTTCTGTTACCGGTGGAAAAACAGTTAAACTTTATAAAAAAGTCATCATCCATTCGGCATAGGTTTCCAGAATCTAACGCACGCACAAATCCTTCTGTAGATCTATCTTAAAGGCGTAGTGCACGAAGAAAATTGTTATTTTTACATTTGTACTACATAATATTAAACTTTTAGACATAATAAGTAATTACTGTTACCTCAGAAAAAAAATTGAGAGCATAGTTTTAGCATAAATACATGTCAATTTCACAATTTGACTGTGAGAAATGTAGAAACAATGAGAACCAACTTACGCACAAAAATAAGATAATTCACACTGAAAAAACATGCCAAGAGCTATTTCAAGGACGCCATAAAATTGTAGAAAGAAATGTTTTTGCAATTTCAAAAAACTGTTGAAAAAAAGGAAAATTATTGCACATTTGTCTAAAGTAACTCTGCCAAACATAGTACATTAAAATGAATTAAGACAAGACATTTCAGTTGCCCTTGTTAAATTTTCTGCAAATAGTTTGGTTTATTTTATTTTTACATTACAAAAACAGTAAAATTTCGACTTTGACATATTATTTTGCGAAAAACATGCGGTCTATAAAAAAATCAGAGGAGAAAGTAGTCACAAATAATGTCTACAGGTATGGAACGAATATTAAATAACATAATAACAAATTTTTCCGTGTCGAACACCCTTAAATCGTGGTACAGGAGATGCTGAAGTCGCAGTCGATACTCCGCGGAGGTCGACGAATAATGGCGGAGTCTGTCCAGGCGGCGCGGCGTCGTAGGGTGCCGGCTATTCCTGGCAGGTTTA
>NQII01004355.1:161421-172243 GCA_002778355.1 Clitarchus hookeri
CGCACCCGTCCAATGGCGCAACCCCCCCTCCCCCGCAGCAGTCGTAGAGGGTAAACAGAGATCAGCAGCGACGTCGTCGGCCCGTCTTCGCGGCTGTCCGGAGTCCCTGCCTACCTCTTGTCTTACCTTTCAACACTCGCAGAAATTATGTAGCGAGATCATCGCTTTCAACATGCTAGATGTGTGACGTATGGTGAAAGACAGGTTTGAGCGGCTCTGAACACCGGGGTCCTGAGAGGCCATGAGGATGAAGCGAGGTGAGTATGGAGCAGCGCAAGAATGAAAGGGCTGGGGGGGAACGGAAAATCCCCAAGAAAACACGCCGACCAGCGGCATCGTCCGGCACATGCGCCGGTAATCGAACCCGGTTCGCCTAGGTGGGAGGCAAGTAGGCCAACTACTACACCACCGTGGCCCCTGGAGCTCGAGGAATAAGAGGAAGTGATCTGTGCTGAGGCGGAGAGCCAAGAGCACCTCCCTCGCAAGAGGTTCGCGCGACGCCACTGTGGCACGGTTGGCCGGCATCAGGCGACCTCCAGGAGGCGTTGACCGCGGGCCGTGGTCGACGTCGCGCCATATTCGACAAGCCAGGCCCCGGCTCCCCGGGGACGCACAAAGACCTCCATTCACGAGCGCCCCACGCCACGCCAGCTACTGCACCTCCAGGATAGCCTCCACCAACCATCCCGTGACCCTGCGGCAAGCACCGAGGTATAGCCACGCGACATCTTCAGTAAGAGACACGGAAATTTCGCGGATTCATTTGTCAACAAGCTTGACTCTACTTTAATTTGTGCACTGGAGCCTCAGTTAGCTGTTTATTGGCCGAGGTTCCAGTTTTACCACACACCAGGTAACACGGGATTCAGTCATTGTCTTCTTGCAGGTTAGTTATTGGCTCAAATTCATCCAGGGAGTGTCTTACAAACTGCGAACCAATAGAAAAATTAACCCAAATGTACATGTGTTTGAAGTCGTTTCTCCTTAAATAAATTCGTAACATTTCAGTGGCTCTATGTACGGGCAGAATACCCGAATTTCGCGACAAGATTTCCGCGCATGCTGGATTTCAATACCCTAAGTGTAAACCAAAAGATTTCTTTTGCTTATTGGCGGCATGTCTTTGTGAGAGGACACTTTCTTACTTGGCTGGCCAATCAGAATTAGGTTACTCATGTAGTGTGCGTCCGTGATTCGCGAGCAGACACACGGGACGCAGAACACGTAAATCATCCAATAAATAAAGTGGATCTGAGCTAAAGTGTTATGAAATACAACTTGGTCACGGAATCTTTTCACCAAAATTGGGTGTCCCTATGTATAGTTAGGACCAGATTTTTTTTGTGAAAAGATTTCACACGACTAGTACGTTAGTTCAGAAACCATTTCATGGTTGGATGATTTGAACCCTCAGGCGTCTTAGGTGTCTGCCAGCCAATCAAGGAAGTTCACTGCCGGAGTAACTTAATTCCGACAAGAGAACGTATCTTCATACAGACNGTGTCTGCCAGCCAATCAAGGAAGTTCACTGCCGGAGTAACTTAATTCCGACAAGAGAACGTATCTTCATACAGACTACCGGCCAGCAGCCAAAATGACACTTACTCGTGTGCACGTAGAATGTTTATGTCTATCCTGCGGGGGAAAAAAAAGCAACAAGCTAGACTCCACAATCCTTTCAGTACTCGAGCCTCAGTTGGTTGTTCATTGGCTGATGAAACAGTTTTACCACAGACCAGTTAGCACGGGATACAGTCCTTGTTTCCTTGCAGGTCAGTTGTTGGCTGAAATTGGTNACAGTTTTACCACAGACCAGTTAGCACGGGATACAGTCCTTGTTTCCTTGCAGGTCAGTTGTTGGCTGAAATTGGTCCACGGGCTAATACGGCGTCCAGTTGAAAAGAAAGTCAAATGTACATGTGTTTGAAGTTGAGCTTGTCCTCAAATGAATTCGCGAAATTTCCGGGCCTTTGTGTGTAAAGACGCCTGATTTTCGCGAAGAGTGCCAGAGCCATGTAATATTTCAATACTCCACGTGTAAACCTACAACTTTCCTTTGGTTATTGGCTGCGTGTCTTGGAATAAGAAATTTCAGTGTTCGACTGGGTCAGTCAGAATTACGTTGCTCTGGTCGTGAACGTCCGTGATACGCGGGCAGGTACATAACACGCGTAGCCATGAAAATCGTCTAGTCGCGAAAGTGGGTCCGACATAAAGTGTTTTGAAAAGAACCAGACAGGAAATCTATTCGCGAAAATCGGGTGTCCCTAGACGTATCATGTGGAGTGTAATGGAGACGCTTGGGCGGCTCTTAACAACAAGGCCATGAGAGCCGATGAGGGCGAAGTGGGGTGAGTATGGAGCAGCTCCAGAATGCAAGAGTGGGCGAAACGGGAGATTCTTGAGAAAACCCGCTGACCGGCGGTATCGTACGTCACGATTCCCACGTGCGAATGAAACGTAGGACATTTTTTGTCTAACAATTGCTCATGAACTAACTCGACAGAAAGCGTTAGAATATTTCCTGTTGATCCACAACCCAAGCAGCAACCAAACAGGTGTGTGTCATCACCAGCCAAAAGCAATGTCTAGAGATAAGCGTTTTCTGTACTTGAGCTAGGCTCTGACCTGGCACAGCAACGACCATGCATTTAACCAATACGGACGAGTATACTTGGAGCCGCGGTGGTGTAGTTGTTAGACTACTCGCCCCCACCTAGGCGAATCGGGTTTGATTCCCGGTAGGATCGCACCCGAATTCCCGCATGTGAGATTCGTGCCGGACGATGACGCTGGTCAGCGGGTTTTCTCGGGGATCTCCCGTTTCCCCCGTCCCTTCATTCCGACGCTGCTCCGTACTCACCTCGCATCACCCTCGTCGGCTGTCAAGGCGTCGATATTAAGAGCCGCCCAAATCTCTCTCTTCTCTCCACGAGTATACTTGGGATAATATATTTAAGCCTTCAAATATTCTTGAAGAGGAGAGCTTTTCGGCGAATGGCAGGTGGCCCTCGTGATAGAACTTGCGTCTCACTGGCTCAGCAGCATCGAACGAACAGCTGAGGTTCGACTATACATATGACTTTGGAGTCTAAGCGACATGTCATGGAATTCGCGAAAATTTCCTGTTTCTACTTATACCATGACACAATGATACGATTTAACAGTCCTCTAAAACACTTGAACAAAAGTTATTTGTTTACAGTCTGCTGCCACAGTCAGAATAAATTCTGCTGTTCGACTTGGCCACACAGGGTCGCGCAGCTTGTGCTTAAAGTTTACTATTGGTTCAGAGTCTGCAGAGCACGAGAGTGAGCTGACGTCCAGTGACATATGAGAAACAACACGTATTATTTTATTTGCCTAGTCTGGTGCCCAATTATAACACGAAATGAAAACTTTACCTACCTTTGATGTACTGATTCATCTAGTCACAGCTTAAATTTCAAAGACTTGTAATGAGATATCTTTCAAATATCGTAAGCNTTTGATGTACTGATTCATCTAGTCACAGCTTAAATTTCAAAGACTTGTAATGAGATATCTTTCAAATATCGTAAGCAGGTTTGGTGGCGGAATGCAGACCTTTGTACTTCCTCGGTTACGACTGCCAATGAGTCATACTTAGGGGCAGTGATATTTCCCGAAAAGATTAAGATACAGTCCAAAGCACTGAAGGGTCGTTCATCTTCTTTGATTGGCTAAAAAAATGCTCTGGCACGTGTTAACCGTTTGCGCACGAATCACGAAGGTTCCGTGTAGGAGTTACTTAGTCCTGAGTGGCTTGGTCAAAGACGGACACGGCACCAGCAGCCAATGGGGGTATAACAACAGCTGAGGTGTGTGTATATAGTATTGAAGTCTACTGTGTGCTCCGATTTTCACGCGAAAAGTCACTGGCTCTAGTCATACTCTATTCGCGGTTTATTCACACTTTTTTAATCAAATCTTTGAAAAATCACCTCACATATGATGCGGTTGGTTGTTTCCTAAATATGTCATATATCGTAAGCATTGTGCAAATTTAAAAATTTCTTATTTTTGGTTAAATCGAATTTTTACCTTTATTTTATCTGTAACTTTTAAAAAATTTCTTTTATAATTAATACGAATTTAAAAAGGAAGAAAATAGGTGCCTAGTAAGAAGCAGTTTTCCGTGCAAAATATTATTACACTGAGTGCGCACGAATGATGTACACTGTCCCTTTGGTGTAAAATGTCTAAACTTTGTGAAGCTTTGCTTTCATGAGGCGGGGGAATATGCCAGAAGGAGAACTTAAGCGGAGCTTCAGAAAAGTTGGAAGTACCTAACCGTGAATGGACTATATCCAGCCTGATGCATGGGAAGATTCGAGCGAAAACCATGTGTTCCTACCGATGGGATTTATTCTTGCGTCGGTCAAGCGTAGTTACGAAATTGTTAGCAAGGTAATTATGTCAACACCGCGCGTAACAACTGACGGACTCAACGAGGCGAGCGCTCCCTTACCCAGCAACCCTGAACAAACACCTGAGCGACTGAACAGAAGCTATCGTCTGGGCGACAGACAATTCAAATATTGAAACTCCCTGCTGGATGTTTGCCCTCGACGGAGGTGACGTTGGCGGTACGCTGGGAAAGCGCACCGCTACGGTAAAAGAATGGCGCACGTCGAATCTAAAAAAGGTTATTTTTTTCTAACGTACCTTAAGACCTAAAGGATAGTCGGAGGTCGTGGGTATGGATGGGACGTAAGTGCGTCTCAGGGCTGAGTCACATATGCCGACCCACGCAGGGTTCTAACTACAAGGGTACGTGCTCGCGGCTTTACTGGGATAGCGCAAACATGGCCGCGACCGGGGCCATGTTTACCTCCCATGCTAACCTAGACTGATCTACGATGTTGGTGGGGGTTGGGGGGAAAGAAGGCAAAGACATCGTAAAAAAAACTCTCGAAAGATTAGAATTGCAAAATTGCGCACAATTTATGAAGTAGGAAAAAACTTGCGGACCCGGAAATTTCGCGGATTCATTTCGGCAACAAGCTGAGACTCCACAATCCTTTGTGTACTCGAGCCTCAGTTAGTTGTCCATCGGCTGATTATACAGTTTTACAGCAGACCAGTTGACACGGGATACAGTCCTTGTTTTCTTGCATGTTACTTACTGGCTCTTTCGTCCAGGGCTTGTCTTGCAAACTGTGATCCAAGCAAGTCAAGTATAGCTACATGTATTTGGAGTCTAGCTTGTCCTCAAATGAATTCGCGAAATTTCCGGGTCTCTAGTTACATGTAGCGCAAGTTGACAAATTGACAGAAAAGTATATCCTAAGCAGCAATCTGTTAACAGCAAAGAGCCTAAGATAGAGGGAAATATATATATATTTTTTTGGTGGCTGCTTCCTTCCTTGTAATCCAATATTTCGTTCCTCTGAGACGCCAGAGGGCAGGATGTTTACCATAGACTCCCCAGGAGGTGCTACGTCAGAAGAACAACCACGCCAGAGAAACTCTCCACATATAACTCACAAACGCCTTGCCCGTAGCAGAAATACAGCGAGGAACAAATTGGGTGTGCCTGCGCCGTATTATCCACAAGTGAAAGGAACGTACAGAGATTTCAAGTCTTCAGGTCACTAGTATACTTCAGATCTCCGCAGTCTGTTGCAATATATTCTGGTGTTGCTTTTCATTGTCCCTCGTAGTAAGAAGTAGTTGTTCAAATGACGTCATATCATGTGATTAATGGGTAGATACACGGAAATTTTGCGTATTCATTTGACGACAAGCTGTATTTTAAACGCATAGTCTTTCAATCGGATCATTCTTTTTCAGACACACCCTGGACACAGAGTAGATAAGCACACAGAGGCAAAATGGCGTGGCGGTTCATTTGTTGCGGGCGTACCCATTCTCGGGAATAGATCTTGTGTCTGAGTGGCAACTGCGTGCTGCGAGAAGTTCCCTATTGGCTGGATTGTCGGTTGGCGAGATAATTTACCAGGCGCGGATTGGCGAACGGCGTTCCGGCATGTTGCTGTCCAATGGCATCATTCTGCTGGCGTTTGAATTAGTCCCTGGCTAACAGCGCGCCCAGCATACCCTGCAACTACATATAATAGTTCATCTTTCGCCACTGGTTGAAAATGAAGATGGAGACTACTGCACTGTATGTAAACAAACTTCGCATACCTTATCCTTACTTCGGTTGCTTAACCCACGCAAGACCCACTGTGCACAACTGTATACATTATGCACGCATAAGTACNCTTATCCTTACTTCGGTTGCTTAACCCACGCAAGACCCACTGTGCACAACTGTATACATTATGCACGCATAAGTAATTTTTGACCTGTGCTGCACACTGCGAAGCTCAATGACCAATTATATTACCTGCGGATAAATGATTCGCAAATTTTCTTACTGGTCTAGGCCAAAATTTGTTCATATTATTGTAGCCGAACATATAGCCTGCAGCCATCAGCTGTGACAACGAGACAAGTGTTGTGCCGACTGAAGTACAGCACGCGTCATAAAATTTCTTGTTTGCAACACCTGAAACCGTATATTAAATAGGGTCTGAAAGTGTTACATATTTTAACGCACCTACGTTGTATCCGTATTGTAGCTTAACCATACTGAAAAACACATAAAAACATTTCTGTACACGCGCCAACACTAATAAATTACATCGTGGAAGATTTTTTTACCTTTTGAACATAACGTAACGGCATGTTCCCGCCAACGTCACGTCAGTGCAAGTATTTCTGCTCCAGACCACGTCGGTTTATGCGTGAGACTGACTGGAAGTATAATGACGTGTGATGTACACAGATGTTCCTCTAGACGGGCAACGGAACGACTTATTTTGCGCTTTGCAGCTATACTAGAATACGACTCCTGCCTCCCCGGCCGAGCCACTCCCGGATTTTCGCTAGTGGGAATCGTGCGAGACGATGCCGCTGGTGGGCGGGTTTTCTCGGGGAACTCTCGTTTCCCCCTGCAATTGCATTCCGACGCTGCTCCATCCACACCTCATTTCACCCTCGTCGGCTCTCCAGACCTCGCTGTTAACCCTTTCACTCCCATTGCGGACAATTGTCTACATGTTGCACAGGAAGGGTGTATTTGACCGGTACTGTACTCTGCGAGGGTCAGTACCCAATGACATTCCCTTGGGTAACTGATTGGTAAACCGCACTGCTGCTGTACGCAATGATTGGTTCATTGATCACCAAATTCAAAGCCTACAGCTTATTGGTTGTGATCAACAAAACATGTTCTTTGCTAGCTCAAGTACAGCACGAATAAAAAAATGTCATAATTGCACCACCAAAACCCATAAATAGGGGCAGTGGTATTTCGCGAAAAGATTTCTAGACAAGATACAGTCCAAAGCACTATAGGGTCGTCCAACTTCTTTGATTGGCTACAAAATGTTCTGGCCCGTGTTAACCGTTTGCGCACGAATCACGAAGGTTCAGTGTCGGAGTTACTTAGTCCTGAGTGGCTCGGTCAAAGACGGCCACGGCACCAGCAGCCAATGGAGGTATAACAACAGCTGAGGTGTGTGTATATAGTATTGAAGTCTACTGTGTGCTCCGATTTTTACGCGAAAAGTCACTGGCCCTACCCATAAATGAATGTGGTAATGGAAGGGTTAAGAGCCGCCTGAATCCCAACGACCCCTGCCTCAGGCGAAGAACAACGCACGAATATCCCATTTCAACTCCATCATGGCATCCGGCACGATGTCCGCACAGACAGCTTAGTCCACTCGACCGGACGTCCGGCGCACGCGAGCGGAAGATACAGTTGTGGTCGCGACTATACATGGTCGATAAATAGCAGCCTGCTACTTTGTCACAGATATTTCCTAGTCTCATTATGCATCAGTGACGGTCATCGAACTACATGTGACTGTGATAAGTCGCATTTTGGGGACACGTTCAAGCCTGGGCTACAATTGACATTATCTGGTCTATTCGCAGCATCTGCACATTTTTTCAAGTAAATCTTTCAAAAATCACCGCATGTACCACGTGTTTGATCATTTCCCAAATACGTAATTTTTCAGAACTGTTTTATACGTCTGGGAAGATAAAAGTTTCCTATTTATTGTTAAATTGAAATATATTTTATATATAAATTATAATATTTCTCATAATTACTATTAATACAAAGAGAGAGAGAAAATTGGTGTATTGGTAATGCGTAGTAAGGACGAGTTCTCAAGCAAAATATTATTAACCCTTTCATACCCACTTTGCGGTTTCGGATGCTGCAAACGAACAATTGTATGATGCGTGCTGTACTTAAGTCGACACAACAGGGCTTCGTTTTCACAGCCAATGAATGAGCTATATGTAGGGCCAGTGACTTTTCGCGTAAAAATCGGAGCACACAGTAGACTTCAATACTATATACACACCTCAGCTGTTGCCATACCTCCATTGGCTGCTGGAGCCGTGTCCGTCTTTGACCAAGCCACTCAGGACTAAGTAACTCCGACACTGAAGCTTCGTGATTCGTGCGCAAACGGTTAACACGGGACAGAACATTTTTTAGCAAATCAAAGAAGCTGGACGACCCTGCAGTGCTTCGGACTGTATCTTGTCTCGAAATCTTTTCGCGAAATATCACTGCCCTTAGCTATATGCTATATGTTTGGCTACATTTATATGAACCAGTTATGACCTAGACCAGTAAGACGGTTTGCGAATCATTTACCCACAGGTAAAATCATTGCTTATTGTGCTTCGCAGTGTACGGTACTGACCACAAATTACCTACACGGGCGTAATTTACACAATTGTGTACACTGGGTCTGAAGAGGTGGAACTGAGTGTACACGAATTCGTTGCGCTGTCCCTTTGGCGTCATTTTCTAGATCAGGTTAATCTTTATTTACATNAAAAATCGGAGCACACAGTAGACTTCAATACTATATACACACCTCAGCTGTTGCCATACCTCCATTGGCTGCTGGAGCCGTGTCCGTCTTTGACCAAGCCACTCAGGACTAAGTAACTCCGACACTGAAGCTTCGTGATTCGTGCGCAAACGGTTAACACGGGACAGAACATTTTTTAGCAAATCAAAGAAGCTGGACGACCCTGCAGTGCTTCGGACTGTATCTTGTCTCGAAATCTTTTCGCGAAATATCACTGCCCTTAGCTATATGCTATATGTTTGGCTACATTTATATGAACCAGTTATAACCTAGACCAGTAAGACGGTTTGCGAATCATTTACCCACAGGTAAAATCATTGCTTATTGTGCTTCGCAGTGTACGGTACTGACCACAAATTACCTACACGGGCGTAATTTACACAATTGTGTACACTGGGTCTGAAGAGGCGGAACTGAGTGTACACGAATTCGTTGCGCTGTCCCTTTGGCGTCATTTTCTAGATCAGGTTAATCTTTATTTACATGAAGCGGAGGAATATCCTGGAAGTATAACTTTCGCAGGGATTCAGAAAAGTTGAAAGGATGAATGGACCATAACCCAACACGTTCACAGTTGTAANTGAAGCGGAGGAATATCCTGGAAGTATAACTTTCGCAGGGATTCAGAAAAGTTGAAAGGATGAATGGACCATAACCCAACACGTTCACAGTTGTAACTGTAAGCACATGCACGACGCAAGTACAGTGACGTGGCTGTAACAGATATAACGGTAACAGTGTTCTTCTTTTGTTTACGTTGCTGCATTTAGCACCGCAGAAATTAATTTTCGTATGGTTGGCAACGTTTTTTCATCAAAAATAATTATCTTCAATAGATCTGCTACGTTTTGAAAGTACGAAATTAGTTTAAATTCAATTTATAATGTGAACGACAGCTAAAAACATTCCCAAGCTTTCGTGGTTGCGATGCTCCGGAAATAATAAAAAAGAAAATATCTTCTCGACGAATAAAGTCAACCCACACAGTGAGTTGATTTGTAAATAAGCTTTTCAGATGACAACGCAGTAAAAACGTCGCGGCTTCTGAATGACTGAATATCGATGCGCTGCGATAATAACAAGAGAAGTTAAACCAAGTTGAACTTCTCTTGTTATGCCTACTATTACTTCAGAGCTTAGATAAGTGCTTATTGCTGTGCGCGTTTGTAGCTAATCTATCTGAAAACTAGCAGTTTAATTCTCCCGTATAACAATGAGCTGTGTTTTATGAAGAAAAAAAATATATAAAAAAATTCAGTATTTAAAATCAAAGTTTTAATATGTAATATGCGGAATATGAAGTATTGCATTTCTCTCTAAGCCTTGTAAAACAACACAAATATTAACGATGTTTAACTGATGTTTTCATATCAACACTGCTAATGCTACCGTCACGGAAAATTTGTATGTATATTTTTTTTCACGGTGACTGAATCACCTGCATAAGTCACAGTTACGTTTCTGTCACAGTAAGATAATTGTACTCAGGTTAGGAACAAAACGTGATTTCTTACGGGAGAGTAACGGAAAATTTCCGCCGCCAGGTGCGCAGTGTACTAAAAGATAACTTTTAATTAAAATGTCAAGCTACATTAATAATAAAATAGAAAGATTTTACTTGGTTACGAATTTTATATTTGATTTGTGATTATTACAGTTATATTTTTTTTTTTTTTACGTAGAAAACAGAGAAAATCTGGTACATTGCCGACACTAGCGCTTACCAAGTGGCAAGGATTTTTGGTTGCCAAAAATTTAACGTTGTTCATCCCAACGTGTAGCAGAAGTAACCTTGGTCACAGTAACAGCTATCACAGATATTTGTATATATCGTTTAAGCTCATATCTAGTCGTGACTCGCACGGAGCACGTAACATTACTCCCCCCCC
>NQII01004355.1:182189-233605 GCA_002778355.1 Clitarchus hookeri
GCCACAAACATCGCACCGACAACGTTCCTCCTGGGGAGAGTGAGTTACCGCCCGCGTGCGGCAGTGACGTGAGTCCACGAGCCGCGCGACAACGCAACGGATACGCTACTCGCCGTCTCTTCACACTTTTCCAATCAAATCTTAAAAAAAAAAAAAAAAAAAAAAAAAATCACCCCATGTATAGCATTTTTGGCTGTTTCCTAAATATCTTATGTATCACAAGCGTTTTATACTTCCGTTAACATTAAAAAAAAAATATTTTTGGCTAAATTAAATATTTTATATATATTTGATATATAAATTATAATATTTAACTTTTAATTAATGTGGATAAAACAGGGAGAAAATATGTGCGTTAGTAATGACTAAATGAGAAATAGTTCTTATGCGTCCGAGGTGTCTGCTCGCGAATCACAGACGCACACTACAGGAGTAAGCTGATTCGGATTGGCCAGCAAAGTAAGAAAATAATTTATCACAAAGACACGCGACCAACAAATACAAGAAAACTACTGATGCAATAACATCGTTTCGCGAAATGTCAGTGGACCTTACGATGGTAAGCGTAAATACAGAGACCGGTGACAACGTATATTGCTGTAATGGCATACTGATACACGTTTGCTGCCCTGCGTCGCTTTCCTTGCCCCGTGCCAACGCCCACTGTGCCAAGGGCAGAGTGGCAACGCGAGAAGTGTGCGGCGATTTTCAAAGGCGAGCCGCCGGCCGGGTGTGCCAGATAAGCCTACCGTGACTTGTGCGCCCCTGACCTTCGACAGGTTAACAATGAGGGGCGACGGGGGTGAAATTAGGTGAGAATGGAGCAGCCCCGGAACGCAAGGGCGTAGGAAGCGGGAGATCCCCGAGAAAACCCGCTGACCAGCGGCATCGACCAGCACGATTCTCACTTGCAAAAATCCAGGAATGACCCGGCCGGGGATTGAATCTGATTTGCCTTGGTGGGAGGCGAGCAGNGCGGCATCGTTAGGCACGATTCCCGCTTGCGAAAATCCGGGAGTGACCCGGCCGGAGATTGAACCCGGTTCGCCTTGGTGGGAGGCGAGCAGTCTGACCTCTCAGCCACGGCGGCCCCCAGGCCAAAGGAACCGACACGCCATTTCGTCCCTGGGTGCTTCTCTACTATGTACCACTGGTTAGCTGTTGCTCTAAGATGTCCCTCGGTGGATGAACAAAAAGAAAAAAACTATATATATATATATATATATCGTCTAATCGCAGACGCAGAGCCAGGCCGCTAATTGCTGGAGTTTAGCCAAACGGTCAGCGAGTGTGCGAAATTCCCATGTCTTCATTTAAACGGCACAAACTTTCCCAACTTCGCTGGCTAGAGCCAACTAGGGCTGTAGGATTGTAAGGGAAGGGGAGAGGTTGGGAGGCACAAGACCTTTTCACTTGCGACTCGATGCTTGCTGCTGCCTCGACCTTCGTCGCCAGCTGCGGAAATGCCAGCTAAATCACCGTCGGTTCAGCAGGTAGGTAGGGGGCGAGGGAAAGGAGCGAATGTCCATTCATTTTACTAAGGTACAGTCTATTCTCAGTTTATTCACAGTTTTTGAATCAAACTTTAAAAAAAAAAAAATCACTCCCTGTAACACATGTTTGGTTGTTTCCTAAATACGCCATGTATTACAAGCGTTCTGTACTTGTGTTAACGTTAAATAACATAGAAGTACCTTATTGTTATTTAAATTGAAATTTTTTTTTATCTATACACGGGGACACCCGAATTTCGCGAACGGAATTTCGAGCAGGCTAGATTTCAACACCGTACGGGTATAGCACCAGTTTACTTTTGCTTATTGATCGCGCATCTTTGTAAGAAAGCATTTTCCTACTTGGCAGGCCAATCAGAATTAGGTTACTTCTGTTATGTGCGTCTGTGATTCGCGGGCAGACACGTAAAACGCGTAACACGTAAAACGCGTAACACGTAAATCATCCAATCAAGAAAGTGGATCTTAGCTTAAGTGTTATGAAATACAACTGGTTATTCCGGGTTACGCCTATATCTAGGGGTAGTGAAATTTCGCGAAAAGATTTCAAATCAAGTTATATTTTATTCAAATCAAGTTTATATCCACAAAAAAACTCAAGGATCGTTTAACTGTCTTGATTGGCTGAATAACTTTTCGACACGTGTTAACTGTCTGCACACGAATCACTTAGGAGCAGTGCCGATGTTGCCGAATTCTGAGTGGCCCGGTCAAATATGAAAATGCATTCAAACAGACAGCAACCAACGGCAATAGACAAACAGTTGTTGGATGCTCATAGTACTGAAGTCTACCCCGAACTCAAATTTTTCGCGGAAATTCACTAGCTCTGCCCATATCGAAGGAACAGCCCCTCCATTTCGCCTCTGTGTGTACTTATTTTCTGTGTGGTTGAGCTTGTTTGCACGAGACGGAGGAATAAGCGTGACAGCAGAACTTCAGCAGAAAAGTTGGAAGTATAGGTTGTTCATGGCAAACTGAGCACTTCTGAAAGCCCTGCATAAGATCTACTTGTACGCACATTATGTATTCTTCCGCCGTATGTAATATTAACATTGACGGAGCCTGGCCACTTTATTCATGCTTCAGCCAAGTGCAACTGTGAAAATATTATGAAAGTAAATAGTTTGAAAACGTGGTAATTCTTACTCTTCTGGGCATAAAAAAACTGGAAGCAAATGAAATGATTTCAGTATTCATAAATACTTACCTAATNTAATTCTTACTCTTCTGGGCATAAAAAAACTGGAAGCAAATGAAATGATTTCAGTATTCATAAATACTTACCTAATACTTTCAATTTAACGTTGAGAAATGGAACTACTTTCTCGCCGTTCGTAACCAGCTTTACTTGGCGCCAGCCAGGCAGCGTGTCCATTAAGATATATGTACGCAGCGGCAGTGAGATTTTACGAAGGTTGATTTCATAAGTTCTCAATTAACCACGAACATCCAAAAACACGAATGGACTTAATAAGTTGTTCATGGGTTCCACACACGGAAGCAGGCGTTGAACTCGCGAAAATACACTCCCGACAAAAAAAAAATAGTTGATCGCTGCGGCTGAAGCGACTAATGCAACTGCGGATGACCGGATTAACGCTTGGTGGATACACCGGACCCGTGGAGAACGAGAAGGGTGGCAAAGGCGCCAATCAGCGCCTGGTGAATTATTCGCCAGCCGGCAGTTTAACCATCCAAGATCCTTTTGCAGCGCGCGGTAGCCAATCCGGCCCAAGGCCTGTTCCCAGTGCCTCGCGCAGCCAATCAGAGAATGGGCACGTCCACGTCAAAGGGACCGCCCCGCCATTTCGTCCTCTGTGAACTTTTACCGACTGCGTGTCAGGTACAAGGCAGGAACACGGAGTGTGATCAGCATCGCAGAAATACACTTTCATTTCCCATACGAACTGGCGTTACGTCTCCGGTTTACTTACACCGATGAGCTGACGTCGAGATGAAGCTCACTGTGTGGTGCACTGCCAGGTGAGCCGTGCCGTCCCGGCATGCGTGACCGGTCCATAGCCTGCGCAAAGGTATACATCCGCGCGCGCAGCAGGATTCAGTAGGAGGGAGATGCTCACAGAGGAGAGTGTTGTCCTACCTTCCCCCCCTCTCTAACTCCCAGCGGCACGGTCCAGCGTATAGTTCCAAGCAGGATAGCTAGAGCTTGTCTCTCCGGGAAAAATATGAGTATACACGGTAGACTTCAATACTTTAAGCGCCCGACAGCAGTTTTGTCTATTGCCATCGGTTGCTGTCTTATTGAAAAGGTGTTTTCATATTTGACCGGGCTGCTCAGAATTCGGCAACATCGGCACGGCTCGTACTTGATTCGTGTGCAGACAGTTATATGTAGGGCCAGTGACTTTTCGCGTAAAAATCGGAGCACACAGTAGACTTCAATACTATATACACACCTCAGCTGTTGTTATACCTCCATTGGCTGCTGGTGCCGTGTCCGTCTTTGACCGAGCCACTCAGGACTAAGTAACTCCTACACGGAACCATCGTGATTCGTGCGCAAACGGTTAACACCGACCAGAACATTTTGTAGCCAATCAAAGAAGTTGGACGACCCTATAGTGCTTTGGATTGTATCTTGTCTAGAAATCTTTTCGCGAAATATCACTGTCCATAGTTATAGGCTGTTCACGGTAGTGACCACTTTTGAGACTCTAGTTCCTTTTTCCTTTCAGCCATTTCTTATCCTTTAACCACCACATTTTAAGTAAATATTTCCATGTAAGTAACAGACACAGTGTGTGTATTCCACCGCACTCGGAAGATAACTTCTAAGGCTAAAATAAAATATACTTATTGACTACTATTTCAAATGAGAGGGCTGTCAAAAGTGCCCACATTACCACGAACAGCCTATATAACAGGTGTCATCAAGTAATTCGGCCAATCAAGACAGGCAAACGACCATGGGGTGTTTTGAAATATAACTTGTCTTTAAATCTTCTCGCGAAATTTCACTACCCCTATAATTAAGGACACCCGAATTTCGCTAAAAAAAAAAAATTTGCACGTGCTAGATTTCAATACCCTATGGGCATACCGGCAGTTTTATTTTGCTTATTGGCGGGATTTATTTTCAAGAAGACATTGCCTTTATTGACTGACCAATCAGAATAAGGTGTGATTGGTCGGGTGCACTCCTAAGACACGTAACACGTAAATCATCCAATGACGAAAGTGGATCTGAGCTAAACTGTTATGACATATAACAGGTCGTGAAATATTTTCGCGGAAAATCGGGTGTCCCTATGCTATAATAGCATCCAAAAAATTAGGATTCTCGGGAGATGCGATGGTTCCTATCACCTCCTTTTGCGTATGGCCCTGCCTTCACCCGGAATTAAGATGATACTGTCTCCCTGCCCACAAGTGTCAATGAAAATGAAGGAGGAGCACGGAATGACCTATGGCCTTGTTTGACGCCTCTTTATTGAAACAATAGCCTGGGCGGGCGTGCATGGGAGAGTGGACGCTCATTGTGTGGGCTTATTACCGCTAGACCAGCCCATGCAGGCCAGACTGGGATATGTCCCGTTCGGTCAGTGGTTCAAGATTCAATAGAACAGTTTAGGTCACAAGAAAGTGAGGCCACTGAGTGAAATACGAACTTACCTAACGCTGAGTTACCCGGAAATCTCGCGGATTCACGTGTCAACAGGCTAGGCTCCACGATCCTTTTGTGTTATCGAGCCTCGGTTAGTTGTTCATTGGCTGATGCTCCAGTTCTACCCCAAGGTAGGTAGCACGCGATACGGTCCTTGTTTTATTGCATGTCAGTTATTGGCTGAAATTCGTCCAGGGCGTGTCTTACAAACTGCGATCCAATTGGAAAAGAATGGCAGGTGTTTTAGAACGCCAGCTTGTCCTTTAATTAATTCGTAAAATTTCCGGTTTCTATCTGTGCTGAGGCATCGTAGAAGTCTACAAATGAGAAGAAAAAACTTGGGATGGTTGAGTTTAGGAGGGGACAAGTACCTTTATAAGTATGCATACTTGGGTGTTGCTTCTCAGTTACTTGTAAGTATGTATATTTGGGTATTATTCGTCAGCTACTTGTAAGCTGGTAAAATGAATAGAGATCGTATGAGTAGGGACACTCGAGTTTCGCGGAAAGATTTCCGCGCACGCTAGATTTGAATGCCCAATGGCTCTATCTGTAACTTTGTTTTGTTTACTGGTCGCGTGTCTTTGCGAGAAAATGTTTTCTTTCCTGTGTGGCCAATCAGAATTAGGTTACACTTCTAGCGTGTGTCTGTGATTCGCGGGCAAACACTAAAGACGCGTAATACGTAAACAATGTAAAAAAGCGGATCTGAGCTAAAGAGTTATGAAATGCAACTGGTCATTAAATTTTGTCGCGAAAATCGGGTAACCTTAGTAGGGGGANAGACTTCTAGAGTAGGCACACTTAAGTGACTGACATCAGTCAGGATTGCTACAGAATGCCAATCAGTGGTGTTAGTGACTTATTGCAAGGTGTGCTGGCGCTTGTTGTGCGTGCGCTGGGAGATGAAAGGGGATTAAATTGCATTCTTTCTCCCAAACAAAAAGGAACGCTCTGACATTATCTTCTAAGACTATACTTGAACTACTAGCCTATGTGATAGGCACTGGAAGGTTGCGAAAGTATTTGAGCAAACAGATTTCCCGTAATACTCAAGCTAGTTTATACTTTTATGATTGGATTATCAGGTTTCCCGCTCGGCTAAGTTATTCGTAGACCAATCACAAACGTTCTGCTTTAGAGTATGGGCATCCTCATTAGTAGAGATGGGCCCGCGGTGGTGTAGTGGTCAGACTACTCGCCTCCCACCAAGGCGAACCTGGTTCGATTCCCGGCGGTACGGCTCCCGGATTTCCACACGTGGGAATCGTGCCGAGTGATGCGGCTGGTCGGCGGGATTTCTCGGGGATTTCCCGTTTCCCCCGCCCTTTCATTCCCGCGCTGCCCCATTCTCACCTCGCTTCGCTCTCATCGACTCTCAACACCTCGATGTTGAGAGCCGCCCTAATCTCTCCACTCCGCTCCAATAATCCAAAATGGCGGGAGAAAGATCCCTTGAAATACTTTTCGCGTTTTAGACACCACTGCAAAATATCCAATCGTTTTTTTTAATCATGCGTTTCTCTAAAACACCTCTACAACAATATTCTTATTAGTCGGGTGTATAGGGCAGAGCTATCTTGTCTGCACCGTAGCAACGCAGCACATCCCCGACGTGTGGGGTGCACCAACCCCACTCCCCTCACCAAAACTCAGGGGTTGTAATAGGCCGTTGCGTGCGTGGCGGGGCCCGCGCACACGTCTATTACGTCCGCCGCCGGCCACAATTCCTGAATCCTCCCCCCGCCTCCCCCTTTCTACTTTCCTACCAAATCTTATTTCCCTTTCCCATCGTCGTACTTGGCCCGCCGTCGCGTCTCTATCGTTAAAGAACGCCGGGTTTTACAACACCGCGTCCCGCCAGGGCCGTCCTAGCGCTCCAACAAGGCGGGTCTCTCATCAGCCGCCCACACAACTCCTCTTACCTGCACACATGCCGTATTTTACATTATACTGTCTCCAAACACGCCTCCACACCTTCCTATCTCCACTCTACAAAATATACATGAATTAAAGATGCTCAAGAGATACAAAAAAAGTTAACTTAAAAGCATTTGATACAAAAAAAATTAATTTTATAATTGTACCAAACATTATTTAGCTTGTACGCATTGTATATGATAACCTTTTCCTTTGATAAAAAAAATTTACACTTAATATATTTTGAATGATTAGATGTCAAATCCAATTTTTTTACCTGTTTTGCTGAAGCTCAATTAACCAATTTACGACATAAACATACGTCGTGGACTTCCGCTTGCGATATATACGTATTCACCAAATAACAGTTCATGTATTAAAATTTTTTTTTTAAATATGCAAAAAATTGTTTGTATTTAACTTCCCCCCCCCCCATATATACTGTATAGTTGCCCTATTGCTCTCATTGTCTATTCTAATTTGAAAATAAACTATGGAAAATTTTACAGAAAAAAAATTTTCAGGACAGAAACGGAAGTCGATATTTTGTTGCCAAGTTATAAATTAGGTTATTAGAACATAAATGCTGTCGTTTAAAAGTGTCAAACTAAGCAAAAATCTCTGTACGTAGCCTCCTGTTCACGATATTTATTCTTCTGTGAAACAATGTTTCAAACTATAGTGACAATGATGCATCTTTTCTATTAACATATTGCTGTTTTGAAACCCTACAGTCGCCGCTTAAAAATCTGGAGAAACAGGAAACACGCGAAGTTTGTTTATGCTATTTCCCATCGCCGTCGCAACGCTTCCTTACGGCCGGACGTGACCTTGAGGCGTATAATAACATTTATTTTACTAGGGAGGCCTCTTAAGTCGCTGCCAACATAACTGCAGATCGCACAAAAGATACGATGCGTTGCATGTTTCGTAAATACATTATTATTAAAATTAATGTCGGGTTACCATTCGGTTGAGAAATATTAATCATTTTTTTCCTCGCTTGTATATTCAACAGAAATTCTTTTGGCGTCTAGCGGTATACATTATTTTATTTTAATGTTTTATAATCTGAAAATATCGAGCCGCTCATGCCGAATTAACTAATGTGCAAATAATGAATATGATAAGAACTATAAAACGGCAAATGTAGATCATTCGTAGAAATCCACAATGAGAAAAAAAACACTGAGCACATGAAATACTGATTTTTACGATTGCAATAATTAGGACGTCAAAACTATTTGTTTAACATATTAATGTTATCCTTTGCTGCAATTTTTATATAACATTGTGTCGCCCTTAAAAAAGAATTTCCATATCAATTTACTATTATTTCGTAGAATAACGTTTATTCCGTTAAGCAGGTTACATTAAATAAAATCAAAGAGTATTTAATGAACAAAATTAATATATTCGTTGAAAAATATCTAACAAAGAAATTGTACAGTAGAATATATGCATTTAACCCGCAGTGACTGTTTTCAAAGGTTGATTTCAGAAGAGCTAATTGTATCGCGAACAAAGTATATACCTCGTATTTACCATTGCAGTTCACGCACACGACAGGCACGCACGCACCAAGTTAACCGATGCAGCAGCTAGAGTTGTTCATAATGCGATGTATCGCTCAGTTCGAAATGTTTTTGTCGATACTGCGACTGCGATATGGCAAAAAAATGTAGAGCAACATATTGCATATCACATTTCCGACACTCTCACTGTTTGCGATACTGAGATAACAGGAAGTCTAGTTATTTCTGATATCGCGATGTTCCAAAATTACAATATTTGTGATATTGGTAATGTAAAAATTTGCAATTTTGATTTTTTGATTTTATTTTAGATTTTATATCTTTGACGTCGGTATTATTAATGTGTTTCCTGTTGAGTTAATATCAATCTTTACAATATTTATATTAGCAATATAGGTGTATAGGGGAGAAGTAATGATTTATACTCGGAGCATGACGGAGAGCTTCTGAGTTACCTTAAGCTAATCGTAATTTTTTCTTCATGAAGCCGAAATAATTTATTTTCATTTAGGGCTGTCCGCCCAAATATTTTTTTTTCTCAGCAGGATAAACTACGTCAATTACAGACAAACATTTTCTTTAAATATAATCGCCCTCATCGGACATTCTCGCCACTATGGTAAAACTGCATTTACAAACTTGGATGCACTACCGAATAAATAATTACTTACACAGGCTCAAATGCTGGTTTATCTTCTGCTGGAATTAAGGCTGTTGGCGTTTCACAACTATGCAGTCTATTGTCATCATATATTTACAACCTTGGCGTGAGATCGCTAAATGACCCGGTTTGACTATGGTAACTCAAGAATATCAACTATAAATAGGCCTCTTTTAATGGTTGAAAAGAATAATCAGTGCAAACTCAACAAATGTGGAAGAAAATTTCCATTATTGTCACTCATAGCTGACGGCAGACTTTTTCAAGGCCATAAAAACCTGCATATGAACTTTTATTTCCAGAGGGAATTTACGTATAATTAAAACAACTCTTTTAACAGTTAAACCTTTGCCCCTATGGCATGTACTAAATATGCCGACAGGGAAGGCTAAGGACCACTTTCTCCTCCTTTTGTTACGCCACTGTCAAAATGAGCAATAATTCAGATATCCACTTCTGTAATGACGATATTCGCAATATCGATATGAGCGATGTTTGCAATTTACATTCTTGCGGTATGACACCTGCGATGTTGATTCTTGTACCATCGATATAAGCGAAAACAGATATTCAGTAGCTACTTCATGCAAGCTATATATGATCGTATCGGTATCGATATGATAATGTTTCTGAATTATGTGGAAAAGTCGATATCCCGCGGCTTGAATGGCGATTGTTTTCTTACAGGTTTGGTATTCAATCAAGAGTGGCACATGGTGTGTTTAATAAACCGTGATTAAGTTGCAACGGGAACTCAAATGCGAATGAGTTTAACATTTCTTCGTTTAACCACCTTTTAAAGTAAATATTACCGAGGGGGGGGGCAGTGGTGGTGTAGTGGCCAGGGCGCTCGCCTCCCACCACGGCGATCCGGGTTCGATCCCCGGCGGGCTCACTCCCGGATTCTCACATGTGGGAATCGTGCTGGACGATGCCGCTTGCCGGCGGGTTTTCTCGGGGTACTCCCGTTTCCCCCGCCCTTGCACTCCAGCGCCGCTCCATTCTAGGGTTTCATTTCTGTCATGCCCGGGGATGACGGTCACCTACGGGGTCCCAGCTGGAAAGACCGTCACTCGGAGGGTGTTGCCTTGCCCTGGGTGCACTCCCCACACGCCATTATTATTATTAGTAAATATTACCATGTAAGTAACAAACAAAGTGTGTGTATTCCACCGCACTCGGAAGTTTTCAATTAGCGGAGTTCAGGTGACTTACTAAAGTGGAAAATCTGTAAGGCAGCGTCGGTGGTCGACCGACGGGTTCCGAGGAAAGGGAATAGAGGTTAAGAATAAGGAATGTCGGCCATTTTGTTTCCTATCTGCCACCGTCGGGCACCGTGCAGGTCTCGGCAAGTCTAAGGGGTGGTACGTGACACCCACCCAGAGAGAGACGCATCAGGCTCCAGGGCAGCGAACCACCAGTCTCACATGCACATCCCTTTATGACAAGACTGCAGTTTTACAGTACACTGTAACCATTTTATTTCGTTTTAAATATTACACACATGTACTTATTTCGAATACGTACCATTTATATAGAAGTAACAGTAAATGTACGAACTTTGCAATGATTAGCAAGAGAGCATTGCAACACATACATTTCAACTATGTATGCACTCTGCCTTTCAGTCGTCCCAAAACATACGTACCCTGGCAGCGCTGGAGACGGTGCACCGACCTTGAGAATAAGGTAGTGTGGGTTCAATCCCATAGTGAGCCCGATCATTTCACAGGAAAAAAATACTACGTGATGTGGTTATATTTTTTTTATGGTTCATCGTCATACCTTAATAGGGTTTTCAAAAGTGCTCACATTACCGTGAATAGGATATAACACGTGGCAACAAGTGATTCGGCAAGCCAAGACAGGTAAATGATAATACAGTGTTTTGAAATATAACTTGTCTTTAAATCTTTTCGTGAAATTTTAACTACCGCTAAGGATAACTATGTTAGTGCCTAGGGACATCCGATTTTCGGGAAAATCGGATGTCCCTGGTGATCACACTATAACAGCATCGAAAAATGAGGATTCTCGGGAGATTAGATGGTTCCTATCGCCTCCTTTTGCGTATGGCCCTGCCTTCACCCGGAATTAAGATGATGCTGTGTACCTGCCCACAAGTGTCAATGGAAAGCCCTCTCATTTGGAATCCAAACACACTCCACCTAGTTTGAGCGACAGGAAAGCGGTGCCATAAAAAAAAACTGCAATTAAAACGGGAAACGATACAACGATTTTGACTGAGCGAAATTGCCAGTAACATGCATCACGCCAAGTGTTCGAAGCAAACGAGCTGGCTTGGATAAAAAAAAAAACAGCTCGTTCATAGCAGGTTCAAACCAAACCAGCATAAAAAAATTATACGGTCGATAGTCAAATATCGTTAGGCGTAAAGGCCACACCAGTTGCATTTCATAGCACTTTACCTCAGATCCACTTTCTTGATTGCATGATTTACGTGTTACGCGTCTTTGGTATTTGCTCGCGAATCACAGACGCACGCTAGAAGTGTAACCTAATTCTGATTGGCCACACAAGTAAGAAAACATTTATCACAAAGACACGCAACCAGTAAGCAAAACAAAATTCCAGATTTTAAAATCGCAGGAAAAATCATACGACCTTGGACCTTGGCTTCGTCTAAACCTGTTCGCACAGGTGAGAAGCGAATAGTCTAACCACTACACCACCGCGGTCCCCTGCCAACCTTTTGTAACAAGCAGATTTGCGATATCTTATCGGGTTCAATGAACTTTCATAAGTCCTCAAAAACACATTTTACCCCGTTTAGCCCTCTTAGGAATTGAATTTAAAAAAAAAAACTGAAATACGTTTTTTAGGAATTTATATACGTACCCATTCAAAAGAAAAAGCATAACGATATTCCATCGGTTTGATAAGATATTGAGGGGTACTAGAAAAAAAAATTCCAGCTTTTAGATCCTCTTAAGGGTTGAATTTCGAGAAATCCTTCAGTTAATTTTTACGTATTCATACGTGGCCTTTTAAAGCAAAGTGCATTACGATATTCTGCCGCGTTCAATAAACTTTTTAGGAATCCTCGACAACATGTTTTACTCTTTTTTCTATCCCCAAGGGTTGAATTCCTAAAAAAATAATAATTAAAAAATCAATGAAATTGCTTTTTAAGCATTTATATAGGTAGTGTTTTAAAACAAAGAATATCTTATCGAATTTATAAGCTACTGAGGAGTCTAAAACACCTTTGACCCATTTTTACTCTTTTAGGGGTTGAATTTCAAAAAATCCTTTCTTAGTGGGTGCCTGCATCCTTGTGGGGAGTGAGTGAGTGAGTGAGTGAGTGAGTCAGCCATTACTTCAGACGGGACACTTCATTATATACACAGAGATGGTCGTTCGATCTTTTATTAGCCTACTCGTATTGTCGTTTTGTGTCTAGTCTAGTCTAGTTTGTGATTACTGACAAAATGCCTTCTAAGCAATCGTCTGCACATGTTATTTACATGTCCGCTGGCCATCAGCTAAGCTTATATATATTTTTGCGCCATGCATCGCGTATTCCGCGACGAAAAAAAAAAAACCTCTGCAATTAACGCACGTCGATGATAATTTTTCTTTCAAACGCTCTGAATTAGCGACCAGTGGCAGCAGAAACACCGAAGGAAAACAGAAAGAAGGAAAAGCCGTATTTATCTTTTCGTAAAATGAAACCGGAGGGCTTGCTAACGTCGCCACTACGCAGTCAGGTGATTGATGACGTTCATTTTCTCACGTTTGTACAGAATATCCCAAACTTCTTGACAACTTGTACCCCGTAAATCCCGGATGAAAAATGAGGTGTCACATCTCATGAAATTTTACATGAAAAATCTAGCAACACTATGTGATGGAGTATAATTATTCATTATTTGAGATGGTGGAAAATAGCGAAAAAAAAAAATATATTTTAAGCCAATATATATATTCTATAACACTCTAACTAATATATTCTTTCATGATTGGATGAACAAGGTTTTTGACTCGGCTAAGTTGTTTGCAGGCCAATCACGAACGTTCTGCCATATAGTATCAGAATCATCACTGGTCCAGTGAAAATGGGTAGTTCCTTCATACATGCATGACAGCCAATAAGGAAAGAAAACTGTCGGAACATGTGTGCAGTATGTTTAATCCCAGCAAACAGTAAACTTTTCCCGCGATAAACCACCATCTCTAATCATTATAGAAAGCAGAGACTCACGGAAATCTGTTGTGCCTGTATATCACTGTATATCGTCTTGCTCTTTCTGAGATTAGACGATGCATATTTTGAAACGGTGTACACAGAGAATTTTTAACCCTTTGAGGAATATGCACGTATATACTCGGGCGACGTTTATTTGGAAAATTCTTTGCTCTTGAAGACAAATCTCACACTTCTATGGTTTTGCTATTTCGCTACTCTCTATGGGGAAACTAAGTAAAAAATTACAACTAGCCAACATTTAAATTCATAATAATAAAACTGTTAATTTTAATAATTTCTCAAATGAACACTATGGATTGTGAATCATGTCACATCTGTCACGACATATTGATTGGCACATAGTCAACAAGCGACTCCATTGGTCGAAGGACAGACAATAANCATGTCACATCTGTCACGACATATTGATTGGCACATAGTCAACAAGCGACTCCATTGGTCGAAGGACAGACAATAATAAACGTTGCGGAATATTGTAAGCGTGTCCGGCGTAGCCAGGACCAATAGGAAGAGGGTAAGTAGAAATACAGAGACCAACACAACTCATATTGGTGTAGTGGAGAATGTACGTTGCTCACTTCAGCCTTGTCTTCAGTGACAGTAAATCTGCGCCTTCCTAAAGGGTTAAGATAGCAGAAGCGCAACTGTAGCTTCCTCCATCCACACACTCCAGCAATACGGCCTCAGTGCCCGACAATACAGTCTCACTGGCCAACAATATGGCGGATGTCATCAACTAATCAGCGCATAGAGACTGACTTGCGAGACGACAGTCCGACCAATAGGAATCTTCGGCTGCACGCAGCAGCCAATCAGACACACTGCCTGTTTCCAGAGCCTCGCTCGGCGAATCAGCGAATGGGTACGCTCACCTCGAAGGAAGCCACCCGCGTACACTTCGGTGTACTTTACTATTCCACGGCCTGGATCTGTGATCACCAATAATTAGAGACCGAAAAAATTCGCGACTTCAATGACCTGCAGCCTAGACTGTACAGTCTTATGTACAAATAGGCCGACATCAACTTTACATTGGTTGTCTAGTGTCACAGTGGAAGGCGACGATTGGGCCAGCATTCTTCAGGAAGTGTCAAATACCGCGTGGACCAATGGCTAAGTTTATATAAACGCAAATATTTTGAATTCTAGCTTGTCCCTAAATGAATTCGCTAATTCTTCAGGTCTCTACCAATAACACAAGTTCAGTATCAGAATGCCAGAACTCTCATCAGTTCAGTGAAACGGGATACTACTTTTATACAGAGGAGAGATTTGGGCGGCTCTTAACATCGAGGTCTTGAGAGCCAACGAGGGCGAAGTGAGATTAGTATGGAGCAGCGCCGGAATGCAAGGGCGGGAGAAACGGGAGATTCCCGAGAAAAACCCGCCGACCAGCGGTATCATCCGGCACGATTCCCACATGCGAAAATCTGGGAGAGGCCCAGCAGGGAATTGAACCCGGTTTGCCTTGGTGGGATGCGAGTAGTCTGACCACTACACCACCGCGGCCACAATTGTATATACACACTCACACAAGACATCCCGTAACTAAAGAAGAATGTCTATCATACATGTGGTACGTCGAAGCCTAATAAAACAGTCAATTTTTCCATTTGTAAAATATAATCTATACTGATTACTTAAAATCTGTTGTCGGTATACATTATCCAATGTGCTACCACAGCTCAGACTGAGGTCTCCAAAGCCTATGGCGAGTGGTTTGACTTCTATACATTAATTACAGCGGTCTCCTTTGTATGAAGCCTGTAAGTTTCAGATTACGACATGAAGTAGTCGGTCCCCCATTGTAGTGTTAACAGGGTCAAGAGTGCGCACGAGAGCTGCGCAGTAAGCAATTTCAGTGTTCCAACACTGAACTGCTTTTATTCCTACACAATTGTTAAAAACCAAGTTTAGCACGTCTGAACACGTAATTTGGACAGTTTTTATGGCAATTCTTGAACCAATGTCGCGTAAACGCGTAGAATACGAAAATCGGTTTAAATACTGTTCACGGTAAACTGAGCACTCTGAAGGCCCTGCTTGAGATTTACTTGCATGTATACTACGTATTCTTCTACCACATGCAAAATTAACATTGCTATGGCCCTGATCACTTTATTCATGCGTCGGTCAAGCGAAACTGTGAAATTATTAGCAAAATAAATACTTTAAAAGTTGCTCATTCTTACACTTGGATGCATTAAAAAAAAAGCAGAAATTAAAATGAATAATTTTAATGTGCACAAATGTTTACCCAATACTATTAGTTCACTGCTAAGACGTGGGACTACTTTCCCTCAGTAATTGCCAACTTAACTGGGCGCACGCCAGCCAGTCTGCCCGTTGAACTAAACGAAGGTGAAATTTTTCAAAAGTTAATTTCCAAAGTGCTCACTTTACCGTGAACACATTTTACCCCGTGTTTAGTCTATGGTCCCCAATGAAATCACATTCTTAGAGACGATGGTTTATCGCACGCAAAGTTTACTGTTTCATACGAGCCAACGTATTGTAAAATGTTGGCCAGTTTTCTTTCGTTTTTGCCTCTGATGCNGCAAAGTTTACTGTTTCATACGAGCCAACGTATTGTAAAATGTTGGCCAGTTTTCTTTCGTTTTTGCCTCTGATGGACGTATGAAATGACTAATCCTATTTCACTGAGTCGAATGAGGATTCTGATACTATAAAGCAAGAACATTTTTCTGANACGTATGAAATGACTAATCCTATTTCACTGAGTCGAATGAGGATTCTGATACTATAAAGCAAGAACATTTTTCTGATTGGTCTGTACAGAACTTAGCCGAATCAAAAACTTTATCACCCACTCGTAAAACTATAAACTGGCTAGTGTGTTACCGAGAAAACGTGTTGCCTCTAAACATTTCCTCGTTTTTCCAGACTCTCTAGGCGTTCCAAGTACGCAGCCTCTAAAATACTCGTACGAAAGCACAATAATTCTCGTGTGTTTGGCCACGACGTACTATAGTCACTGTAATAAATATCGCCGCGAAGAGAACGACGCAGTTTTATAAAGTATGGCAGCCAACCTTCATGGAAGGAACTGGTACGGAAAACGGAAAAAGGAAGCTGATGGTTGTGGCTGGGGGGACACAAAGTGTACACTAGCCGACAAAGTAGTACCCCAGCCACCCGCTGTTCATTAAAACCGAGGGGACAGAAGTTCTTTCTTCCTTGTCGGCGAGCCAATTAGCGAGGATTTACGGCCGGCAGAGGGCCCGGCATTCTCGATGGCGAATTTATCGGCGGTCCATGCTGCCTTTGGGCGCCCGCACGGTCACAGCGCACTGCAGCCATCTCCCGTCGGTATCGCAGCGTCACAGAGTACTAAGTATACAGAGGTGAAACCGCCGCTTGTGCCGCCAACTCCAGCAGCACACGTGTGCCGGCGAAACGAAACCCTGGACATGTATCAGATTCATTTTGGGAGACAAGCTAGACTCCACAATCCTTCGTGCACTCGAACTTGAGATAGTAGCTCTCCAGTTTTACTCCGAACCACGCAGCTCGGGATTCAGTGCTCGCTTTCTTGCAGGTTGGTTATTGGCTGGGGTTCTGCCAGGGTGTGGCTTACAGACTGTGATCCAGTTGAAAAAAGCAAGTCAAATGTACAGGTGTTTGAAATCTAGCTTCTCCTCAGATGGATCCGCGAGATTTCCCGGGTCTCTCTACTAGCCAGCAACATGTAGGAACACCACTCGCCAATCAGCGCCTGGGAACTTACTCGCCAGCCGGCAGTCTAACCGACAGGGAACTTTTCGCAGCACGTGGTGGCCAATCAGTAGGGCCAGTGACTTTTCGCGTAAAAATCGGAGCGCACAGTAGACTTCAATACTATATACACACCTCAGCTGTTGTTATACCTCCGTTGGCTGCTGGTGCCGTGTCCGCCTTTGACCAAGCCACTCAGGACCAAGTAACTCAAACACTGAACCTTCGTGATTCGTGCGAAAACGGTTAACACGGGCCAGGACATTTTGTAGCCAATCAAAGAAGTTGGATGACCCTAGTGCTTTGGACTGTATCTTGTCTCGAAATCTTTTCGCGAAATATCACTGCCTCTACCAATCAGACACAAGGTCTGTTTCCAGAGCGTCGCACAGCCAATCAGAGAATGGGTACGCACACATCAAAGGAACCGCCCACGCCATTTCGTTGATGTGGCTTCACACCTGGGCAACAGTCACTGAAGAAACAACATTAGCTGTAGTATTGACACGACTTGTGAAGTCAACAGCGCGATGACAGACAGTAGGGCGAATTTCGCACGTCTCTGCTCATCGCAGAGTAGATTAGTGCACAGACACAAAATGGCGTGGCGGTCCTTTGATGCGGACAATACCCATTCTCTGATCGGCTGCGCGAGGCTATGTGAACAGGCATTACGCCTGATTGGCTACTGTGTGATGAGAAAAGTTCTCTACTAGCTGGGCTGTCCGCTGGCGAGTAGCTGATTGGCTAACGGAATTCCTAAATTTTGCTGGCGCGAAACAAGAGACTGTTTCACTTTTGTATTTTTAAGTATACTCTGTGGTTCCATTACTCGTAGTAACGATGGTTAATCCCTTTCAGCCCTATTTTAATTTAAGGTTTCAGGCGTTGCAAACAAAAAAAACTATGATGCGTACTGTACTTAGGTCGATACAATGCTTACGACCTTGATCGGTAAGACGGTTTGCGAATCATTTACCTATAGGTAACACCATTGGTCATTGAGTCTCGCAGTGTACAGCACTGACCAAAAATTGACTACACGTGCGTAATGTACACAAATGTATACATTGGGGATGAATGGGTTAAAGATTGTGATTTATCGCAAAAATGTCGGACAGTATGTTACGTTGCAACGTCCTATGCACATGGTTACAGCATTTCTTTCCTCACTGGCTGAAGTACATGTGAGCTACCATTTCCTTGTGTGACTGGTCCAGTCAGACTTATGTTGCTCTCACACTAAACATACATGATTCACCTGCGAAGAGCTGCGAATTTCCCTTCGAGTCGTAAAAGTATACAATAGGATGTTCACGGTGAAATAAGCACTTTTGAAATAAACCTTTGAAAAATTTTACTGCTCCTAACTGCATGTATTTAACTGGGAAACTAACAGGTGTGCAAAATAGCATAAACAAGCTTCACACCTGTTCTGTTTTCCTAAGAATTCTAAGAGGTACAGTGGAGTGCGTAGATTTTGGCGGCTCTTAGCATCGAGGTCTTGAGAGCCGCTGAGGGTGAAGCGAGATGAGTACGGAGGAGCACCGGATTGCAAGGGCAATGGCGGGGGGAAAACGGAAGACCCCCGAGAAAACCCGCTGACCAGCGGCATCGTCCGGTACGATTCCCACATGCGAAAGTCCGGGAGCGACCCCGCCAGGAATCGAGCTCGGTTCGCCTTGGTGGGAGGCTAGTAGTCTGACAACTACACCACCGCGGCCCCTTGCTATATACAGCTGGGAGCTCAGTGCGCATTTGACGATTTCCTGAGCAAATGTAGGAACGCTGCCATGGTCGTATGGGGGGAAAACATATTTGCGATTCGCGCTTTCTTACCACACGTATACACTAAAGTATATCCCATTCATGATTACTTCAAACTTTTGTGAAGCCCTGCCAAAGTTGTACGTACAGGATATTCCTCCACCTTGTGCAAACTAAGCTTGACCAAGTCTAGAAAATTACACAAAACGGGCAACGCACAGCATATTCGTGCTCACATAGTCTAATGATATTTTGAGGAAGAACTACTCGTATTTCTTCCTAGGCCATTACCAACACACCTGACATTTATCTGTTTTTATTCCTATCACTTATAAACAGAATACTATAATTTTTAGATAAAATATGAGTTATCGTTCAGTTCAAGCAAAAATAAGGCACTTTTACGTTAAAAGAGGCGTAAAACGCTTGTGATACACAACGGGAGCACCGGAAATTTCGAGAGTTCATTTGAGGACAAGCTAGAATTCAAACACGTCTACAAAGGACTTAATTTTTTAATTATATCACAGCTTGTAAGGCACGCCCTGGATAAACCAGAGCCAATAACTTAACCGCAAGAGAACATCTAGAGAATCCCGCGCTGCCTGTTCTGTTTTCGAACTGGAGCATCAGCCAGTTGAACATCACGACATGTTTAGAAAACAACCAATCACGTCATACATGGTGTGATTTTTCAAAAGGTTTGATTCAAAAAGCGGGAATAAACCACGAATAGACTATAGCTAGGGGCAGTGATATTTCGCGAAAATATTTCGAGACAAGATGCAGTCCAAAGCACTGTAGGTTTCGTCCAGTTTCTTTGATTGGCTAAAAAATGTTCTGGTCCGTGTTAACCGTTTGCGCACGAATCACGAAGGTTCAATGCCGGAGTTACTTAGTCCTGAGTGGCTTGGTCAAAGACGGACACGGCACCAGCAGCCAATGAAGATATAACAACAGCTGAGGTGTGTGTATAGTATTGAAGTCTACTGTGTGCTCCGATTTTTACGCGAAAAGTCACTGGCCGTAACTATGGTAAACATGCGAATAATTTCTTACAGTGTAGTTGCCGGTGACCTGCCTTCTGTTCGCGTCGATATTCGCAGGGATGAGGGCGATATTCGTGCGGGCGGGGTTGGTTTGACGAACGCAAGTTCCGGCAATGTGTGACGAGTGACTTCGCCCTCAAGGTCCCCCGCGGTGACACCCGCATCCTGGGACATCCGACGGCCCGCACGCCGACCAAGGGCAGCGAAGTTGGTAACGACGTACTTTCACGTCTTAACTTTGCATTAAATGAGTTTTACCCTTTCCTATCCTCTTTAACTTACGGTTTCAGGTGTTGCAAACAAAACATTTTACGATGCGTGCAGTACTTTTAAGTCGACGCGACACTTGTTTCGTTGTCATAGCCAACGAGCTGCAGACCATATGTGCGACTACAGTTATACGAACCAATGATGACCTGGACCAGTATTTCCCAAAGTATGGGTCGCGACCCACTGGTGGGTCACAAGACTAAAATTTTGGTGGGCCCCCGAAAAATATAATTTCATGCGTAAACATATGCACGAGCTATAAATGATATAATTTAGAAACTACACACATGCAATGGAACTGTCAATCTGAGTAAAATACTACGCAGAGTACGCAGTGAATGCATTAAAATAGTTCTTTAACACTTCAACTTTTTAAACTATTTTATTAATCCTACTACCCTTCACTTCCTTACGCTACGTAAGAAATACAAAGTGAACATGATGGAACAGCGAAACGGTACGTTTCTCGCATAAGGCATTAAAGTGGGTCCTGAACTTTGGAAAAATTTTTTTAATGGGTCGCGGTTCATAGAACTTTGGGAATCACTGAGTCCTAGACCAGTAAGACGGTTTGCGAATCATCTACCCAAAGGCAAGAGCATTGGTGATTGACCTTCGTAGTGTGCGGTACAGACAAAACATTACCTAGTGCACAATTNGTACAGACAAAACATTACCTAGTGCACAATTGTGAACACTGGAATGATTTCTTTTGCTGTTTTTTTAAAGCGTAATGGAACGAACAAACATTTACTTTTCTAATAATTTCGCAGCTGCACATGACCAACGCATGATTGAAGTAATCAGGCCGACGGCAATATTACCAAATTTGTTGAGCGAATGCCAGTCAGTCTGCCTGTTTAAATACACGCAGGCAGGAGCAGTGACATTTTTCAAAGGTTTATTTCAGAAGTGCTCAATCGCGAACAGCCTTTAATTGAACAGTTCCAAGCAAAACGTTTGTTCGTTGCCCCGCCTAAAATTATATATTTATATGTGACTGGAAAGATTTGATTAATCCTGCAGTACTACAACAAATACTATACAAAATAACTCATGAATAAGATACACCGGCAGCTTTGGTGTCGAGGTAGATAACAACATAATTTCAATACCAGAGTTAACGAATCCTGGGTGGTCCCGTTAAGTAGTAGCATGGATTCCGAACTAAAAAAAAACGTTTAATTATGGCGTTCACCTAGAAAAAGTGTACCCATGAGAAGTCGGTATCCGTATTCATTAAGCCAGACTTTGAAATTTCGCGAAGACATGGATGGACTTCAAATGTGGAATTCCGTTACCTGTACAATGCTCTAAATGCCAAAGGAAGTCGTTCCGACCCTTCGTTGCGTGCGCATTGGTGCAGCTCCTACGTCATTCTACTCTTGGGCGATCTCGTGCATTAACTGCCTGGGGCATAAATGCTTCGTGCTTCCACGCCACTCTGGCGTGAATTGCTGAGACGGGAATGAGCGCGGATTGGGTTATGGGGCTTGGTAGAGTACCAAAAATCCCTACACTCACTTTATTTATTTTTTGATCGGGCCACAGTTTTGTAACACGCCTGGGGCAAAGAGTACATACGAACTCCAGCACCACACGTCATCTAATTGGCGTCACTAGCCAGGTACATGTCGGAACGCCGTTCGCCAATCAGCGCCTGGTGGCTTACTCGCCGGCCGGTAGTCCAGCCACACAGCAGCCAATCAGACACAAGACCTATTCCCCAAGGCCTCGCCCAGCCAATCGGCGAACGGGTACGCCCACATCAAAGGAACCACCACGCCATTTCGTATCTGTGTACTTATCTACTCTGTTGCCTGCGGAGCAGGGAGAAAAAAAACTCCGATATATATGGTTACGCATTCTTCAGCTTGAATGTATTAAGGGATATATCCCTAGTAAGAAGTTTGAAACGCCTCAAGGTCACACCCGGTTGTAAGGAAGCGAAGCGACCGCGATGGAAAACAACATCAACAAGCTTCGCGTGTCTTCTGTTTCTTTAGCATTTTAAGCAGTGACTATAGTCTTATAATACAGCAACCTGTCCAGAATAGATACAGCTGTGTTACTATAGTTTGAAACACTGTTTTACAGAAAAATAAATATCTAAACAGAGACTGCTTGCTTTGACATTTTTCAACGACCCAATATATATGTTTCAATAACCAAATTTATGAACGGGCAACAAAATATCGACTTCCATTTCTGTCCTGCAAAAAAAATTTACAGTAAAATATCCCATAGATTTTTTTTAAAATTAGATAGACACGACTGCTGACATTGAAACCCATAATACGAGAACTGCAGAGCCGCTGTAGTGGACGCGACTAACCTGTAACCAGAGGCTTCAGTCACGTTAAGAGGCTGTGTCACCCCTTATATACAGAAAGGATTAATTTTAGTGTCGTAACAGAAGATTCAGGGCTGTCACTGAAAAGGTTTCATTATATAAGCATTACATTTCATAGTTCTGTGCAAATTTTTGTACCTGACTTTTAACAGGTGTTCCCTGGTTGGAATTAAAAGGTGAGAATAAATTAATATACATATATTTTTGTATTAAGTTAATTGTTGCATAAATATGCGTTAGTAGTTCGTACATTATGTATGTAATGACGGGTAAAGTAATTACCCAAGCTTCTATGATTACATTTCTCAATAAATACTCCTAAATTTGAACCACGAAGGAATAAATAAAAAATGCTTTATGGCGGATGACACGGGCTCCATCCGCGCGTTCGCTGTCTGCACTCGCATCCACTGATGAAGCCATTAATATAGCCATTAGTTTCGACCCACGGTTGTCAGTTGTTAGTATTCGTTTGTTTTTGTGTCCTGGCTTTGCCGTTACCACGGGCCAAACTCAGAACGTTTTTAATGCGAAACTCTACCCTAGTGAAAAAATCTAATGAATGAAAACATGCACGCACAAAGTTTTTCTACATATATAAAATCTGCATATTTGTCCCTTACTACGTATTACTTTACAACATATTAAAAGTAACCGCCGGATCCTAATCATCAATAAATAAAATTTAACATATGAATTTTCCTCAATTTTTATAATTTTTTATAAATCTGAAATAAATAGTATAGCAGTAAAATAAAATATACCAAAACGTCGATGTAGACTAATTTTCGTATTCTGCACAGATCTACAAACACTTGTAAGTTCTCACTAATATACCGTAATATTTAACGTTAGAATATATACTATAGGATTATTATGAATTGCAGGTCAAAAATCTGTGACATGATGAGAAAGAAAACATAATGTGACTTATACCATGGTTATGCAGAGATTACTGGCACTTGAAAATCGAGAATTTAAAAGCATTTTATTTCATAATATTATAAACTACCTGAGATGGAACAGAATGATGTTTTATTGACTGGTGATCAATACTTTGTGAAAATTCAGTGGCGAATATCGACCCTTTCAGGAAGAAGATGGGTGTCATGTTGTTATAGTACAGAACTTTAAAACTCTGGGATGAGATCAAAGTTAAATGTAAAAATAATCATCTTTAAATCATTGAAAAAAATAAAAAAGTTTCCTTAGAGCGACGCTTTTAGGAGAACGGTTCTCGAGGTCAAGAAAAACATCTGCGAAATGAAATAATGGTGCGGTTTTTTTTCGCCTGGGAGTTATGCAATCTTCCAGATTATTTGTAATAGAATAGCAGTGATCTACCTCGCGCTTGAACTGCATTGCATCATATTTTAAATTCGGGTCTTTTGACAAAGTATTAAACGTGCCCCATCCCCCCTCCCCAATAAGTTAACCTGCGAAAAGAAAACGTACCCCAGATGAATACGGAATGACACTTTCAAGATATCACGCATGCTATGGTCCATTCAGGGTTACTTGAAAGTTGGTTGAAGCCCAGCTTAAGTTATACTGTCAGGCTAATCCTCCGACTCATACAAAGCTTAAAGGAATCTAGAAAATTACAACGAAGGGACAAAACACCCCATTCGTACGCACTCAGTTTAATAATATTTTGCATAAGAACAATTTCTTACTAGGCATTACCAACACACTNACACCCCATTCGTACGCACTCAGTTTAATAATATTTTGCATAAGAACAATTTCTTACTAGGCATTACCAACACACTCTCTGATATTATTAATATTAATTATTATGAATCAAGTTGAGTTCAGAGTCGAGAGATTTGGGCGGCTCTAACAACTAGGTCTTGAGGGTCGATGAGGATGAAATGAGAATGGAGCAGCGCCGGAATGGAGGGGCGGAGGAAGAGGCAGAGCCCCGAGAAAACCCGCCGACCAGCGGCATCGTCCGGCACGTGTCCCACTTGCGAAGATCCGGGAGTGATCCGGCCGGGGATTGAGCCCGGTTCGCCTTGGAGGGAGGCGAGAAAGCTAGCCGCTCAGCCACCGCGGCCCCGATGCGCGTGAAGGTCCAGTCCTTATCGCTCCCAAGCTTCCTGGGCCTCAAACACAAAAACAGCTGGTAGGCGACAGCCTTAATAAAAAGTGAGAACCACGAAATTTCCGCACATGCCAGATTGGAATAAGTACTCAGTTGAGAAATATGTCAGGTTTAAATTCAGCACATGAAGATTTTTAAAATCACGAGTACTTACTAATTATTTTCTAATACAATTATTTTCAAATTTCTATTTTTGAGGACACATATCTCCCCTATTTAACACTGCCCGTTTTATTTCTTACTGTACAATAGCGTAAGTATCACACTGCGTTTTGTCCTGGAATACAGAGTAATCCAGCATCCTGTATATTTAGCCAGTGTAATGTCAGTTCCAAGCCACGTAGTGATTGCGACATTACCCAGGTAATTTTATAATGAAATGAATGACTGTAACATGCAACAGTAACAGACTATGGCACANTGATTGCGACATTACCCAGGTAATTTTATAATGAAATGAATGACTGTAACATGCAACAGTAACAGACTATGGCACAGGCAATGGGTTAGATAACCCACAATGCTGCCACGGAACAAGGTCACAGTGGAATGTTAGTAAGTAACCGCATCTATCTAGTCGTAACGTTGTATGAACATTAACAGCATAAACCTTTCTGCTGTTTGTGTCGAGATGCGCTGCTAACTTTTTTGACGTGACAACGTCTTAAATTAGGTTGCGGCTGGGAGTCACTTATGAAAAAGTGTAACGCTCGGTAANCGGCAATGGGTTAGATAACCCACAATGCTGCCACGGAACAAGGTCACAGTGGAATGTTAGTAAGTAACCGCATCTATCTAGTCGTAACGTTGTATGAACATTAACAGCATAAACCTTTCTGCTGTTTGTGTCGAGATGCGCTGCTAACTTTTTTTTTTGTACTGTAATGGTTGTTATTTATTCGCTAATGGAATACACGTTTTAGTACTCAGAGCACTCTACAGTCCATAACTGCATGCTCGCTAGCTCTTTATATCTCCCGGAAATTTTCATTTGCACTAAGGTGTAACATAAGTATTTAAAAATACATCCCACGACGTCCAACAAATAACTATTTTATACTCAAATACATTTTCGTATTTTGCCTATGTTAAGGTGCGTTCGAAACACGAAAATAAAATTGTTTAGTATATTAGTTTTTATATTTACATGTGCAATACTTCTAACTATATGTTTATTTTCGTTGTTAAGGCATACATCGTACACTGTAGTCGTAAAAGCAAACTGTTTATACACAATTAAGATACAATGAACGTGACAGTTTCGTTGTGCGGCGATAATCCATCAGCAATAACCCATCACGTTGGCGTTCACGACTTAGCATGCCTGTAATGATTACTCTAAATCTAAATTAGCGAGAAGGCTCCGTCCTTTTAAGCAGAGAGTAAACATCAGGCGGTGATGGGCGGGCCAACCGGTATGATTGTACCTGGCTTCAACCTGGCACCAGGAAGTCATCCGTGTGTACGTGATGAGGCGATGGAGGTGAGTCGCGGAGGGGAAAAGAGGGAGTGGGGTTACCGCGCGGCCTTGCAAATAACATCTGGCGCTCTCCCTCGCACTTTACCGATATCGGAACTAGCGAACGGGTTCCTTTCCCATCGCCGTGCTCTGATCGGCCGAGAACTGGTCGAATCGCACGGTCTTTGCATCATCCCGGCCGCTCCTAACCTCACTTCTCGGGCAGGAGCGCGATAAAAGACAAGCCGTGGACGACAGTGCGACACAACTGGAAAAATTACTCACCTGTCTGTCTGGTCTGCCGAATTCTCCTCTCAACGGAGCTCGTGTTCGATTCTCGACGCCCAACTTTTCGAATCAGTCCCACCAAACATGTTGCGCGTAACAATGCTCATGAACGCACAACAATGCAAAAAACGTGTTTCGTTTGCCTTACTATTTCACTGTAAATAAAAACTTGAAAGTGCGTGTTTTTTTATTGAGTAAATAATTTAGATATTTTTGCTACGATTCGTGTTCACATATCTCCAGATCGGTCGTCGAACTGAGATAGTTGCATCCCAGAGAACTGCAACGTGCGTCCTTCGTGACGTACGTCAACAAAAAACAGCGACCCGTGTGCAACCTCTGTTGCGCCAAGAGTCAAACTACGCTGCGTGTTTTCAGTTCGCTGCGCAAAAGTGTTTTGCCGCAGTGCTGCCATCTAACGGCAGGGAAAGGCACTACATTGACAACAGCGCTAGCTGTGGTAAAATGTGACACTACGTTTAACGGCGACTGACTGCGCGTAGTTTATAAACAAATACTAGATAGCGTCGTCGTTCAGAAGTAAACCATGGCCCAATCAAAATAAAGATCTGCCTGATCGACGGGGTTTGAATGTGTCGCGCTTTGTTCACGTCACTTCGCATCAATGTATTCGATATTACATGGCGTCCAGAGAGAGAGAGAGAGAGAGAGAGAGAGAGAGAGATAGAGTCGAATAATTAAATCACTTGAAAGTGATTAAAATACCAAATATTTATATTCACCAACAATGAAGAAATTTACAATTGTAAACACAGGTATTTTTATTCTATTTGAATTGCAGCCAGAATAATTTATTTAATTTATTATCACTACTGTTTACCTTGATCGACAAACTGCAAGACGTTTTTTTCATAAAGATTGAGGCGGCTGGCCTTCTTCTTTCAGAAAACACGTATGCGTATGTGACAAATACTATAACCTCATGATTTTATTACAGGTTTGTGTTTGCCCCCTGTTATAATAACCGAGCTTAGTTTAAGGCTGACCACTTTTGATTCATCCAAATTCCTAGGTTACTATAGGAATACATTTTTTTTTGGTAATACCACGCTAGAAATCCAATTGCTGAAGAGCTAATATTCAACAAGATTAAGCACAAAATATTTTTGCAGTTGTGTAATTTTGATGCGATTACAAAAAAAATCTTGTTTTAGGTACGCCTATATTACATTTTCATAGTGAACTTGGCAACAAAAAAATACATATTACAAAAGCACAATACAAATACATTGTCCTAATACAAAATATCAAAAGAGTGATATTGCTTCTAATGCCACATAACTTGGTTACAATACATGCTGCCTTTATCCAATATTGTTTAATTTATCATTGATGATTACTAGCCTTATTGTATGCCTGTAATTCTAGTATTTGTTGTTATGCCATATTTTATGCACAAAAAAAAAACAGGTAGTGTATAGATTCTTAGCTTTTGGTATCAACTGATGTTAAGAGTATTATTGAATACTGTTGATACTTAAAAATTNCAGGTAGTGTATAGATTCTTAGCTTTTGGTATCAACTGATGTTAAGAGTATTATTGAATACTGTTGATACTTAAAAATTATGGTCACCAAAAATCCAATAGCGTTAAAACTTAATTCTAAAACAAACTTCGTAAGTGAAATGATTTTAAACATTTAATAAATGTTTTGAAAACTTTTCATGGAAACACTGACAAGATCAGCACAATTGAAAAATTAATTTTTTAAATATATGCAAAGCACGGGAATGTATGATACAATAATATCTTGACAACTTTACCTTTTCGAAAATCGTGTAACCTGGGTAATGTTATACATTTGAAAACACCATTATGAGGTTGTGTTTACTCGTCACTGTATACATCAGAAATCAGGGAAGAATATTGTTTTGAAGGAAGTATAACTGCAACTTTACCTCGTCAAGTAAATTATTACTTATATATAGGAGCAGTGATATTTCGCGAAAAGATTTCGAGACAAGATACAGCCAGTCCAAAGCACTGTAGGGTCGTCCAACTTCTTTGCTTGGCTAAAGAATGTTCTGGCCCGTGTTAACCGTTTGCGCACGAAGGTTCAGTGTCGGAGTTGCTTAGTCCTTGAGTGGCTTGGTCAAAGACGGACACGGCACCAGCAGCCAATGGAGGTATAACAACAGCTGAGGTGTGTATATAGTATTGAAGTCTACTGCGTGCTCCGATTTTTACGCGAATAGTCACTGGCCCCACTTATATATGCTCTGAATAATGAGAACTGCAAAATTTCTCCTGGTCATCAAGGACATACGTTTTTCCGGATGTATAAAACGCAACCTTGTTTTAAACACGTGCTCCTTAGGAAGCTGCAAATGTATAATGGGCGCACTACATGAACATCAGTTGATTGCGCATAGGCCTAACTGTCCAGCCTAATTAACATGCCCCCTTATTTCTCACATCCATGTCTTAATCACGCAATTTGAAGGCTAGAATGCCCCGAATAATACCAGGCAATAAACTTATAAACCCGCGTAACCTTGAGCTCACTCGCAAATTTTTTAATGAAAACTTAGAGAAATCAGTTTATGTATTTGGTTGTCTCATAAATATGCCATGTGCCAAAAGCGTTGTATACTTCTGTTGGCATAAAGGAATCTGTTATTTTTTTGTTAAATATAATTTTTACTTATATTTGATCAATAAATTATATTATTTCATTTATAATTAATGCGGATAAACACAGGGGGAAAATATATGTCTTGGTAATGCCTAGTAAGAAATAGTTCTAATGCAAAATATCATTAGTGATGCGCAGGAATATGGTGCGTTGTTCCTTTAATGTATGTAATTGTTTAGAATTAGTTAAGTTTTATTTTCCAGAGACGGAGGAATAGCCTGGACTTGGGAGCGACCGAGAGCGGACTTACAGCCTTGTGGTGGATAACGGTGGCGTGCGGCGATCTGTGCGGAGGGGCGGGGCCTGTCAGCTGTGCGGGGCACTGCGCATGCGCGGTAACAAGCGCGGGCCCCGCGATGCGTGCACTCCACTCGGGCGTCTGCCGGAGAACAGGCAGCACACGCCCGCCTGGTCATGTCGTCTGCCGGACGTCTGCTGCTGATGGCCGCCGCCTGCGGTGAGTGAGCGAGCGAGCGAAGGGATATTCGGGCGGCTCTTAAGAGGGTTTATGAACCTACGCGTTCAAGGTCGAGAAGCGATATGCGGGCGATGCCAACGCGTGCAGTGTTTCCGTCCAAATGCTGTACTGTGCAAATTATATCTGTAACGGTGGGACTTAAATACACGCGATGAAAGCCAACATATTTAACTACGCGCGTAAATTCGAACCTTTCTCTCACCACTTAAGGAAAATGTATAGGCAAGCTTTAAAAACGCGATATTTAACGGTTTTTACAAATCTCTCCTCCCCTTCCAATGAACACTCTTAATATGATAAAAATAAAAAAAGTTGTAATTCCAGAACATGTATTTACCGAGATGCGCGTATTGGCGGATAATTATGATCAAACAGAAAATGTTTTAGTACACAGCCCTCTTAACAGCGATGTCTTGAGAGCAGATGAGGGTGAAGCGAGGTGAGAGTGGAACAGCGCCGGAATGAAAGGGCGGGGGAAACGTGAAATTCCCGAGAAAGCCCGCCGCCGCGCAGGTACGATTCCCACATGCGAAAATGTGGGAGTGACCCGGCCGGGGATTGAACCCTGTTCGCTCGGCCACCGCGGCCCAGTCTGCGGTAAGACATCACCGTAGAGGCACAGAGTAGATAACTAAGCAGAGGCGAAATGCCGAGGCGGTTATTTTTTGACGTGCGCATACTCGTTCTCTGATTGGACCGCGCGGTGCTTTGGGAACGGGCCTTGCGTCTGATTGGCTACTGTTTGCTGCGTGAGATTCCCTATTGGTAGGGCCAGTGACTTTTCGCGTAAAAATCGGAGCACACAGACTTTAATACTATACACACACCTCAGCTGTTGTTATACCTTCGTTGGCTGCTGGTTCCGTGTCCGTCTTTGACCAAGCCACTCAGGACTAAGAAACTCCGACACTGATCCTTTGTGATTCGTGCGCAAACTGTTAACACGGACCAGAACATTTTTAAGCCAATCAAAGAAGCTGTGGACTACAGTGCTTTGGACTGTATCTTGTCTCGAAATATTTTCGCAAAATATCACTGCCCCTACCTATTGGCCGTGCTGCCACCTGGCGAGTATGTTACCAGGCGCTGAGTGACTAACGGCGTTCCGACATGTTGCTGGCCAGTGACGCCATCTTGGTGGCGTGTGCGACTGGAGTTCGCTGTTTCACCTGTGTATTCTTAAGTACGTACTCTGTGGCACGTGCAGAAGACGAAGATCGGTCTATAGGCTGACCACGGTAAACTGAGAACTTCTGAACAACTATACTTACGCGCAATGTATATTCTTCCGCCATTTGTGAAAATTAACATTCCCACGGGCTACTCGCTTTATTAATGCGTCGGTCAAAGTAAGTGTTTTAAAAATCTGCCAACTCTTAAAAAAAAAAAAAAAAAAAAAAANATTGAACTACTTTCCCCCCGTCGTTACCAACTTTACTGGAAGCATTCCAGTCGGTGTGCCCTTTAAATATATACCTATGCAGATAGGGGCAGTGACAGTTTGGCGCAGGGGAAATTTCAGCCGTATTGTGCGCTGCGTATTTAATCTGGCAGTAAATGGAGAAATGCTATTTGTTTGCGTGAAAAACTTCTTGTTTGGCTCTAATTGCGATAAATACTTGTCACATCCATAATTTGAAAGTATTAAATTAATTTTGTTACTATTATTCACACCCTCTAATGGTCTTTACGAGAGCAAACAGTAAAAACACAAATGGGTTTCGCATTCAGCGTTCATAAGCAAGGTTATCGCAATAGAAAAACTTTACGAATTCAATTGCGAAATAAATCAACCTGAAAACCGAAAGGAATTTTGCATTTTTATCCTTTCTCATAATGAACATGTACAGAAAATCCTTAAAAGTTATTTTTTTGAAACAATTTTCACTATTTTTGTTTATTTTTCGTTTTTAAATAAAATAATTGTGTAAGCCAACATTTTGCTAATTCCAGTTTTACGACTGAATATTAAATAACATGTGGACATATTTCGTAATATTTCCACCTTAGTGCGAAGAACAAAGTTTATTATTTACGTAGTTTCTGACACAACGCAAGTCGGAAGATTTTACACAATTACATTTATTTTATGACAATTGCAATTGTGCCATTTACTTACATACAAAACGTAAAAATTATGTATGGGAAGTTTAGGTATTGTGAACCCCACTTTTGTTGACCACATTTTTTTCAGAAACTGTATTATAAATCTTGCATTCGTCTATGATATATTACAGCTTGATATGTCGGTATACGGTATACATATGAATTACACATCTAATTAAATATTTGTACTTATAAATTTATATTCATACAAGTCTGCAAAGGTCCACTTTACCAGCACTGTTCGGGTAAAGTGGAACCACGGGTCCACTTTTCCCAACCTAAATTATTAATAAAAGGTGTAAATCCCAATTGTAATCTATTGTAAGTAAGTGTACAATTGGTCCTCAACCCAAATATTTGTCAAAAATCCCAAAAATTGCCCAGGAATTTATAAAAAATTAATAAAAAAATTATTATAAATATATATATTTTCATTATTTTTAAAAAACTTACATTTTTGGAGGTCTCCCACACACCACGTCCAGTAGACGACTGACCCCCTACAATAAATCACATTGTATTAACATTCCCCTCCCCTACCCCCTTATCATTGCTCATTATGTTGAATGCCCTCCACCTGCCATATTGGTTTTTTCGTTTGTCATTGTTTACAATTTAAATAGCTATGTGGCACTGATGACTCCGACCAACACGTTATATCTGGATGACCTTCACCTTGACTTTCTGATTGTGGTGTATGTGGTGCTGATTGTGGTGCGTGTGGTGCTGATTGCGGTGCGTGTAGTGCGTGTGGTGTTGATTGTGGTGCTTACTGCGAAAGATTCATGGAAAAATTGCTGTTTATAGACTAATTTTAACTATTTAATTTTATTAATTTTCGTTAGGTGACGGATGTTATCATGTGAGCTGTAAATTGGAAGTGATAGCTATTTTAATTTTTAAATATTATTTTTGTGGATTTCTTATAAATACATCTGGAAATTATTATTAACTCTTTTATTTAACTATGGCCTTCATCCCTTGGAAACCCGACTATACCCAGAGACTTTCAAAAAATTGAACAATACTTTCAACGATGATCTGAAAATAGCTTCCAAAGCTTTCGCAGGCATCACGCCGTCGAACGTGTGACACCATCCCAAGTTGTGAAATTACAGGATTAAGACATGGTGAGTTTATTGTTGCAACAGCTTCCGGGTGGACTCGTGATTTATAAACACCGGTACACTTTCTTCTGAATTTTCAATCATTCCCGTTTATCAGTTTCGACACACTTTAATTTGGGCGGGACAAAAGTTTCTTCATCAAGGCTTCCGTGCACTCAAAGCAGAAAACACCATTCAATTCCTCATTTGGATGGAGCCAAGGATATTGCCGAAACCATTTCAACTTGAAGTTAAGTCCTTATCTCATCTTCACACACAGGAATGTGACTACTGGTAGTTGATATGTAGTTCGCGCTTTTAGGGAAGTCAAACGATCGGCTTAAATAGTAATCCCTTTATGTAGTAATAGCTGGTCTGAACGTCTCACTTGTTTTAGACTAATATTCACAAATGTTCATATGCATAAATCAGCTCCTGTTAAAAAAATGTTTTCAAACTCAGAAAATATATTCCACATATAAACAAGTCTAATTAGGGCCAGTGACTTTTCTCGTAAAAATCGGAGCACACAGTAGACTTCAATACTATATACACACTTCAGCTGTTGTTATTCCTCCATTGGCTGCTGGTGCCGTGTCCGTCTTTGACCAAGCCACTCGGGACTAAGTAACTCCGACACTGAACTTTCGTGATTCGTGCGCAAACGGTTAACACGGGCCAGAACATTTTTAAGGCAATCAAAGAAGTTGGACGACCCTATAGTGGTTTGGACTGTATCTTGTCTCGAAATATTTTCGCGAAATATCACTGNCAATCAAAGAAGTTGGACGACCCTATAGTGGTTTGGACTGTATCTTGTCTCGAAATATTTTCGCGAAATATCACTGCCCCTACGTATAATCAAATATGTTTAATTAATGACATCTCGGAAATGTAAATGGTCTGACTAAAGCGCTATGACGCACTTAAAAATTGTACACATTCGAAACATGTAAGGTGAAGGCAACTACAAGAAAACAATTTTTATTAAAATAAATATACGGTTAACAAGATGTTTGAGCAATAGAATTAATTTTAAGATATTTAACTTTAAAGACGCACAATCAGCGTCGCTCCTTGAAATTTGTGCGAAGGCAAAACAGTATTCGCCCCCACCCTCCCCCTTGCCACCTACGCANAATCAGCGTCGCTCCTTGAAATTTGTGCGAAGGCAAAACAGTATTCGCCCCCACCCTCCCCCTTGCCACCTACGCGAGTGGGTGTGTATCCAATATTTTTGCCGTGAGTAGTCAGTCTGTTATTAAATTTCAAGACAAACTTTATTTATCTTCATGCGCTATTAATAAACCATTACGATGACACACTGACCTGCAGTAAGCACGAGTCATTTTTGTTCGTGTGCTTCCAAGTTGTGTAAGTCCAACAAAAGTTTGCGACTGTGCTTTATTTCTGCNATGACACACTGACCTGCAGTAAGCACGAGTCATTTTTGTTCGTGTGCTTCCAAGTTGTGTAAGTCCAACAAAAGTTTGCGACTGTGCTTTATTTCTGCGAATAGCCATTTTCTAATGTCGCTGTTTTCTTTGCACGAAAACTAAAATAAATTGACGAGTTCCAGCATTACATAAGTAGTGCATTGCCAAACTAAAAACACGCCACTTCTCACAAAAAAAAAAAAAATAATACTCTTTCGAATGTAACGTGTTCTCTTGGAAGAGTTAATTTAATAAATAACTGGAATTGCCACCAATTTAAAAATAAATTATATCCACAAAAATACAGAAAAAGAAGTTTTGGGGACGTTTCACATCTTTGGGGTAACTAATGTATTATACTACTTAGGTAAGGGTCATTTATCTGTCATCTGCAGTAACTATGTGAACTACAGTACGTGATAATTTATTTCAAGCATAATATACCTGACGTATGTTTGTTTATTAGGTAATTACCTCAGATGCAAAAATAAATATCGAACACACCATCCGTTTTGAACATTCCACATTTCAGCTTCCAGGTTTAACATATTTGCGACAAAAGTGCCATGCTACTTGTAAATTCGATGTAAATCGTTATTCATGGCGTTATTTAATATATAAGGCGTAATTTACTCATTGTTAATAACCTAGGCCATTTCGGCGCTTCAAATGTTTGGGGTATATTTTCAAACTATTTTACTCCCGTATGCTGTGTAAATATGGTATTCGCCATTTCACAAAGACAGTAGACCAAAACAGTAGTGGGCGTTCAATTAAATACTGTTGAGTGTAACGAAAGTTGTAGCGTGAATTGCTCCAGGAAAAAATGAATTACACAACTGAAAGACAGTAGCACAGCTGTTCTATGGAAACACTAAATTTAAAACAGATATACCAAATTAGTACGACGTTACGAAGTGCGACTTTGCGGAGCAGTAAAAATTTATACGTGCTACGTTGTTCTGTTAACTGCAAAATTCTTATGTTGTTTCATTCTTTAATAAGTAGAGTCTCTAGTAATTAAGTAGTTTACCCGCCCTTCATTTAAAACGTCATTAGCTCGAGCCAAACCTATGTGAAAGTTCTTGGTTTTCCTTTTATGTGACTTCCCATTCCCATCACTGTACCTTTGGTACGATGCCTTAATACGAGCCTTCCTATATCTCCAGTTTCATCAAAGTCAGCTCTGAGGAGTCAGCTCTGAGGAGTCAGCACTGAGGAGTCAGCACTGAGGAGTCAGCTCTGAGGAGTCAGCACTGAGGAGTCAGCTCTGAGTCGTCAGCACTGAGGAGTCAGCTCTGAAGAGTGAGCTCTGAGGAGTCAGCACTGAGGAGTCAGCACTGAGGAGTCAGCTCTGAGGAGTCAAGTCTGAGGAGTCAGCTCTGAGGAGTCAGCACTGAGGAGTCAGCTCTGATGAGTCACCTCTGAGGAATCAGGTCTGAGGAGTCAGCTCTGAGGAGTCAGCTCTGAGTCGTCAGCACTGAGGAGTCAGCACTGTGCAGCAGTAGTACAAGTGTTTGAATTCACATATGCTTGAAGACGATGGGAACTACTGACGATGTGCAATCGTGTATGTCGTGTACGACTACATGCAAACCTCCATCGATTGCTCGTCAATTACGTGGAAAACAATGTTGTTACTGTGCCAAGGTCTTCAGTAAAAGTTGTAATGCACGACGCCATGAAAAGAGCGAATGTTCAAAGAAACCGACCTCCAGAATACTAACNCTTTCCCCCCGTCGTTACCAACTTTACTGGAAGCATTCCAGTCGGTGTGCCCTTTAAATATATACCTATGCAGATGGGGCAGTGATAGTTTGGCGCAGGGGAAATTTCAGCCGTATTGTGCGCTGCGTATTTAATTTGGCAGTAAATGGAGAAATGCTATTTATTTGCGTGAAAAACTTCTTGTTTGGCTCTAATTGCGATAAATACTTGTCACCGCCATAATTTGAAAGTATTAAATTAATTTTGTTACTATTATTCACGCCCTCTAATGGTCTTTACGAGAGCAAACAGCAAAAATACAAATGGGTTTCGCATTCAGCGTTCATAAGCAAGGTTTTCGCAATATAAAAACTTTACGAATTCTATTGCGAAATAAATAAACATGAAAACCGAAAGGGCTTTTGCATTTTTATCCTTTCTCATAATGAACATGTACAGAAAATCCTTAAAAGTAATTTTTTTAAAACAATTTTCACTATTTTTTGTTTATTAAGTTTTCGTTTTTAAATAAAATAATTGTGTAAGCCAACATTTTGCTAATTCCAGTTTTACGACCGAATATTAAATAACATGTGGACATATTTCGTAATATTTCCACCTTAGTGCGAAGAACAAAGTTTATTATTTACGTANTAAATAACATGTGGACATATTTCGTAATATTTCCACCTTAGTGCGAAGAACAAAGTTTATTATTTACGTAGTTTCCAACACAACGCAAGTCGGAAGATTTTACACAATAGCATTTATTTTATGAAAATTGCAATTGTGCCATTTACTTACATACAAAACGTAAAAATTATGTATGGGAAGTTTAGGTATTGTGAACCCCACTTTTGTTGACCACATTTTTTTTCAGAAACTGTATTATAAATCTTGCATTCGTCTGTGATATATTACAGCTTGATATGTCGGTATACGGTATACATATGAATTACACATCTAATTAAATATTTGTACTTATAAATTTATATTCATACAAGTCTGCAAAGGTCCACTTTACCAGCACTGTTCGGGTAAAGTGGAACCACGGGTCCACTTTTCCCAACCTAAATTATTAATAAAAGGTGTAAATCCCAATTGTAATCTATTGTAAGTAAGTGTACAATTGGTCCTCAACCCAAATATTTGTCAAAAATCCCAAAAATTGCCCAGGAATTTATAAAAAATTAATAAAAAAATTATTATAAATATATATATTTTCATTATTTTTAAAAAACTTACATTTTTGGAGGTCTCCCACACACCACGTCCAGTAGACGACTGACCCCCTACAATAAATCACATTGTATTAACATTCCCCTCCCCTACCCCCTTATCATTGCTCATTATGTTGAATGCCCTCCACCTGCCATATTGGTTTTTTCGTTTGTCATTGTTTACAATTTAAATAGCTATGTGGCACTGATGACTCCGACCAACACGTTATATCTGGATGACCTTCACCTTGACTTTCTGATTGTGGTGTATGTGGTGCTGATTGTGGTGCTGATTGTGGTGCGTGTGGTGCTGATTGCGGTGCGTGTGGTGTTGATTGTGGTGCTTACTGCGAAAGATTCATGGAAAAATTGCTGTTTATAGACTAATTTGAACTATTTAATTTTATTAATTTTCGTTAGGTGACGGATGTTATCATGTAAGCTGTAAATTGGAAGTGATAGCTATTTTAATTTTTAAATATTATTTTTGTGGATTTCTTATAAATAAATCTGGAAATTATTATTAACTCTTTTATTTAACTATGGCCTTCATCCCTTGGAAACCCGACTATACCCAGAGACTTTCAAAAAATTGAACAATACTTTCAACGATGATCTGAAAAATAGCTTCCAAAGCTTTCGCAGGCATCACGCCGTCGAACGTGTGACACCATCCCAAGTTGTGAAATTACAGGATTAAGACATGGTGAGTTTATTGTTGCAACAGCTTCCGGGTGGACTCGTGATTTATAAACACCGGTACACTTTATTCTGAATTTTCAATCATTCCCCTTTATCAGTTTCGACACACTTTAATTTGGGCGGGACAAAAGTTTCTTCATCAAGGCTTCCGTGCACTCAAAGCAGAAAACACCATTCAATTCCTCATTTGTATGGAGCCAAGGATATTGCCGAAACCATTTCAACTTAAAGTTAAGTCCTTATCTCATCTTCACACACAGGAATGTGACTACTGGTAGTTGATATGTAGTTCGCGCTTTTAGGGAAGTCAAACGATCGGCTTAAATAGTAATCCCTTTATGTAGTAATAGCTGGTCTGAACGTCTCACTTGTTTTAGACTAATATTCACAAATGTTCATATGCATAAATCAGCTCCTGTTAAAAAAATGTTTTCAAACTCAGAAAATATATTCCACATATAAACAAGTATAATTAGGGCCAGTGACTTTTCTCGTAAAAATCGGAGCACACAGTAGACTTCAATACTATATACACACTTCAGCTGTTGTTATTCCTCCATTGGCTGCTGGTGCCGTGTCCGTCTTTGACCAAGCCACTCGGGACTAAGTAACTCCGACACTGAACCTTCGTGATTCGTGCGCAAACGGTTAACACGGGCCAGAACCTTTTTAAGCCAATCAAAGAAGTTGGACGACCCTATAGTGGTTTGGACTGTATCTTGTCTCGAAATATTTTCGTGAAATATCACTGCCCCTACGTATAATCAAATATGTTTAATTAATGACATCTCGGAAATGTAAATGGTCTGACTAAAGCGCTATGACGCACTTAAAAATTGTACACATTCGAAACATGTAAGGTGAAGGCAACTACAAGAAAACAATTTTTATTAAAATAAATATACGGTTAACAAGATGTTTGAGCAATAGAATTAATTTTAAGATATTTAACTTTAAAGACGCACAATCAGCGTCGCTCCTTGAAATTTGTGCGAAGGCAAAACAGTATTCGCCCCCACCCTCCCCCTTGCCACCTACGCAATAGGGTGTGTATCCAATATTTTTGCCGTGAGTAGTCAGTCTGTTATTAAATTTCAAGACAAACTTTATTTATCTTCATGCGCTATTAATAAACCATTATGATGACACACTGACCTGCAGTAAGCACGAGTCATTTTTGTTCGTGTGCTTCCAAGTTGTGTAAGTCCAACAAAAGTTTGCGACTGTGCTTTATTTCTGCAAATAGCCATTCTAATGTCGCTGTTGTCTTCGCACGAAAACTAAAATAAATTGACGAGTTCTAGCATTACATAAGTAGTGCATTGCCAAACTAAAAACACGCCACTTCTCATAAAAAAAAAAAAATAATACTCTTTCGAATGTAACGTGTTCTCTTGGAAGAGTTAATTTAATAAATAACTGGAATTGCCACCAATTTAAAAATAAATTATACCCACAAAAATACAGAAAAAGAAGTTTTGGGGACGTTTAACAACATCTTTGGGGTAAATAATGTATTATACTACTTAGGTAAGGGTCATTTATCTGTCATCTGCAGTAACTATGTGAACTACAGTACGTGATAATTTATTTCAAGCATAATATACCTGACGTATGTTTGTTTATTAGGTAATTACCTCAGATTCAAAAATAAATATCGAACACACCATCCGTTTTGAACATTCCACATTTCAGCTTCCAGGTTTAACATATTTGCAAAAAAAGTGCCATGCTACTTGTAAATTAGATGTAAATCGTTATTCATGGCATTATTTAATATATAAGGCGTAATTTACTCATTGTTAATAACCTAGGCCATTTCGGCGCTTCAAATGTTTTAGGTATATTTTCAAACTATTTTACTCCAATATGCTGTGTAAATATGAATGCTAACCTCACTAGGTATTCGCCATTTCACAAAGACAGTAGACCGAAACAGTAGTGGGCGTTCAATTAAATACTGTTGAGTGTAACGAAAGTTATAGCGTGAATTGCTCCAGGAAAAAATGAATTACACAACTGAAAGACAGTAGCACAGCTGTTCTATGGAAACACTAAATTTAAAACAGATATACCAAATTAGTACGACGTTACGAAGTGCGACTTTGCGGAGCAGTAAAAATTTATACGTGCTACGTTGTTCTGTTAACTGCAAAATTCTTATGTTGTTTCATTCTTTAATAAGTAGAGTCTCTAGTAATTAAGTAGTTTAACCGCCCCTCATTTAAAACGTCATTAGCTCTAGCCAAACCTATGTGGAAGTTCTTGGTTTTCCTTTTATGTGACTTCCCATTCCCATCACTGTACCTTTGGTACAATGCCTTAATACGAGCCTTCCTATATCTCCAGTTTCATCAAGTCAGCTCTGAGGAGTCAGCTCTGAGTCGTCAGCACTGAGGAGTCAGCACTGAGGAGTGAGCTCTGAGGTGTCAGCACTGAGGAGTCAGCACTGAGGAGTCAGCACTGAGGAGTCAGCTCTGAGGAGTCAGCACTGAGGAGTCAGCACTGAGGAGTCAGCTCTGAGGTGTCAGCACTGAGGAGTCAGCACTGAGGAGTCAGCTCTGAGGAGTCAGCACTGAGGAGTCAGCACTGAGGAGTCAGCACTGAGGAGTCAGCACTGAGGAGTCAGCACTGAGGAGTCAGCACTGAGGAGTCAGCACTGAGGAGTCAGCACTGAGGAGTCAGCACTGAGGAGTCAGCACTGAGGAGTCAGCACTGAGGAGTCAGCACTGAGGAGTCAGCACTGAGGAGTCAGCACTGAGGAGTCAGCACTGAGGAGTCAGCACTGAGGAGTCAGCACTGAGGAGTCAGCACTGAGGAGTCAGCACTGAGGAGTCAGCACTGAGGAGTCAGCACTGAGGAGTCAGCACTGAGGAGTCAGCACTGAGGAGTCAGCACTGAGGAGTCAGCACTGAGGAGTCAGCACTGAGGAGTCAGCACTGAGGAGTCAGCACTGAGGAGTCAGCACTGAGGAGTCAGCACTGAGGAGTCAGCACTGAGGAGTCAGCACTGAGGAGTCAGCACTGAGGAGTCAGCACTGAGGAGTCAGCACTGAGGAGTCAGCACTGAGGAGTCAGCACTGAGGAGTCAGCACTGAGGAGTCAGCACTGAGGAGTCAGCACTGAGGAGTCAGCACTGAGGAGTCAGCACTGAGGAGTCAGCACTGAGGAGTCAGCACTGAGGAGTCAGCACTGAGGAGTCAGCACTGAGGAGTCAGCACTGAGGAGTCAGCACTGAGGAGTCAGCACTGAGGAGTCAGCACTGAGGAGTCAGCACTGAGGAGTCAGCACTGAGGAGTCAGCACTGAGGAGTCAGCACTGAGGAGTCAGCACTGAGGAGTCAGCACTGAGGAGTCAGCACTGAGGAGTCAGCACTGAGGAGTCAGCACTGAGGAGTCAGCACTGAGGAGTCAGCACTGAGGAGTCAGCACTGAGGAGTCAGCACTGAGGAGTCAGCACTGAGGAGTCAGCACTGAGGAGTCAGCACTGAGGAGTCAGCTGTGAGGAGTCAGCACTGAGGAGTCAGCACTGAGGAGTCAGCACTGAGGAGTCAGCACTGAGGAGTCAGCACTGAGGAGTCAGCACTGAGGAGTCAGCACTGAGGAGTCAGCACTGAGGAGTCAGCACTGAGGAGTCAGCACTGAGGAGTCAGCACTGAGGAGTCAGCACTGAGGAGTCAGCACTGAGGAGTCAGCACTGAGGAGTCAGCACTGAGGAGTCAGCACTGAGGAGTCAGCACTGAGGAGTCAGCACTGAGGATTCAGCTCTGAGGTGTCAGCACTGAGGAGTCAGCACTGAGGAGTCAGCACTGAGGAGTGAGCTCTGAGGTGTCAGCACTGAGGAGTCAACTCTGAGGTGCCAGCACTGAGGAGTCAGCACTGAGGAGTCAGCACTGAGGAGTCAGTTCTGAGTCGTCAGCACTGAGGAGTTAGCACTGTGCAGGAGTAGTACAAGTGTTTGAGTTCACATATGCTTGAAGATGATGCAAACCACTGACGATGTGCTATCGCGTATGTCGTGTACGACTGCATGCAAACCTCCATCGATTGCTCGACAATTACATGGAAAACAATGTTGTTACTGTGCCAAGGTCTTCAGTAAAAGTTGCAATGCACCACGCAATGAAAAGAGCAAATGTTCAAAGAAACTGACCTCCATAATACTAACATGCGATATGTGCGGCGCAACATTTGGTAGAAGCGTTAATTTAAAGAGACACACTGGCACGTGTGAANAATACTAACATGCGATATGTGCGGCGCAACATTTGGTAGAAGCGTTAATTTAAAGAGACACACTGGCACGTGTGAAGGTAACGCACCTTTGCGTGACTCGAGACAACATGCATTGACTTCTTTACCTCCTGTTAACACACTATATAAAATGTTCGCAGACGGCGAGGGAACTGGCATGATGAAGCGTTACGACAATTGGCACTTGCAAAACTATTTTATGTATAACGACGGGTACTCGTGATAACGAAACAAGTTCTTTGCCAGCTTAAGTACAGCACATATCAAAACATTNTTATGTATAACGACGGGTACTCGTGATAACGAAACAAGTTCTTTGCCAGCTTAAGTACAGCACATATCAAAACATTTCCAGTTTGCATCACTGTTAAATCACCCGTAACCAAGTCAGGGCTCCTGTAGGTTCTAACGTTACGCCGGCATGGTTGATGCGGAAATCGAATACTAGCGGGTGAAGAATCTATGCCCGGCATGAACGTCTCGAGGAAGCGAGTTATCTTTAGCCTCGCCCAGTTCATCATCTTCGATACGGCACTGCTGGAGCCGAGGAAGGAACGAGGCTAATGTGTCTGGAACAAGGGGGGAGGGTGTGAGGCGTTGTCGATTATCGTTTGTTCGAGTATCGCCGCTAATGTCACGTAACAGCCGCCAAGGATCCTGCGCCGACGAAAGACTTCGTGAATCGTCCTAACTACGTTGAGGTACGGACGTCAAACACTGATAAGAGTGTTGCAGAATGACGGCATATACGGCGATGTGAGGTTGATTTATATGAACATCTCAGTGGGATATAGCTCAGGGCGGAATAATCATAGAAGTGGCGTAGTCAGGAAAATAAACGCTTTCCGAAAAANCCTTCGTGAGCCGCTCTAACTATGTTGAGGTACGGACGTCGAACACCGGTAGGAGTGATGCAGAATGAAGTCATATACGGCGATGTGAGGTGGATTCACATGAACATCTCAGGGGGATATAGCCCAGGGCGGAATAATCACAGAAGTGGCGTAGTCAGGAAAATAAACACTTTCAAAAAAAAAAAATGTTGACTATTCATCTTAGAGTTATTTTGCAAACAAAACTTTTTGTGTGACATGTACTTTACCTTTGGGATGGGTGTGCACTGTAAAATACTCGTATTGGTAATCCATTGCTACGAAGTTGTAACATATTGTTTCTTTAAAAAAATGTTTGGTAGCTTACTGCAAAATATTCTTTAAAAATCTGCCACGGCAGGTGATGTCTGTATTATGTTTACAATTAATATTAAGTCATTACCTGCCGGGGTAGAGTGTTAGCCACTATTTAAATCAGGCGAAATATAAGTCAGTACGCATTGAGTAGCCTCTATTGATACATATTTCTTTAGTACAATTAAAGCAAATGATATCGATAGGTTACAGACACCTTTACGCCATATTGCTAAACAGTGTTATAATTACATGACATTTTTGTCTTTTGTTTAAGGGGCTTTGAAGGGAGGGGGCAGCAATATCCACGAAGCCCATTAGCAGCAAAAATATAAATCCGACTTTGCCGAGCACTGTGATTGTAACTGTATAGCCATGGGCAACCGCTATTCGCGAAAAGACTTCCTAACAACTTCCTACCTAATCGTATAAAAAAAAAAAAAAAAAAAATTGCTACGCTTCTTCTGTTCCAGTCCGCGAGTCACGGACGTTCATTACCGAAGTAACCTGTTCCTGTTCATTCTGATTGGCCAAGTCAAGTACTAAAACGTCTTCTCATAAAGACTCGCGGCCAATAATACCCAGAGACATGAAAAATTCGCGCATTCATTTCGGGACGAGCTGGAATTCCAAATGTTGCATATTTGTGTACGTTTCCGAGTGGTGCACGCGTCATTTGGCATCTCCTAGAAAACCCTGAGCCGATAATAAAAATGCAACAAAATACAAGTCCAATCATTACTTTCCACTGTAACAGCAAGCAGCCAATGAACCCCGTTAATAGGTTCACGGCTCTTCGAGCCTACACGTAAATTGAATCTGTGAATCTTTCACATCTGTACCACGGAGTAAACAAGAATGCAGGATACAGTCGCTTTCTCCGGCTGCACGCGTCAGCAAACTGGCATCGCTAGACAGCAACTTGTCTGCACGCCGTTCGCCAATCGTCGCCTGATAGCCCTGCCAGGAGGCAGCACAGACGATAGGGAATCTTTCGAAGCACGCAGTAGACAATCAGACAAAAGGCTCGTTTTTGGAACAGCCAATCATAGGATGGGCACACCCACATCAAAGAAACCACCACGCCAGTTCGTCTCTGTGTGAGTGAGTGAAGAGATTTGGCCGGCTCTTAACATCTGAGAAACATAACTAATGAACCGCGACAGTGTAAAGCGTCCTGATATTCACAAATTAAAAAATGAAAATAATACTATCCTGACTTCTTTTACTCATTGGTAGGGCAAGTGACTTTTCGCGTAAAAATCGGAGCACACAGTAGACTTCAATACTATATACACACACACCTCAGCTGTTGTTATACCTCCATTGGCTGCTGGTGCCGTGTCCGTCTTTGACCAAGCCACTCAGGACTAAGTAACACCTACACGGAACCTTCGTGATTCGTACGTAAACGGTTAATATGGGCCAGAACATTTTTTAGCCAATCAAAGAAGTTGGACGGCCCTACAGTGCTTTGGACTGTATCTTGTCTCGAAATATTTTCGTCAAATATCACTGCCCCTACTCATTGGTAGAGACCAGAAAAATTCGCGAATTCAATGACCTGCAGGCTAGACTCTCCAGTCTTATGTTACAAATACGCCGATATCAACCGCACATTGATTGTCTGCTGTCACAGTAGAAGGCGACGATTGGGCCTGCCTTCTACAGGGGTTGTCAATCACCGTGTGGACCAATGGCTGAAGTTTTATAAACACACGTGTTTCGAATTCTAGCTTGTCCCGAAATGAATCCGCGAATTTTTCAGGTCTCTACTCATTGGAAGACACCTGCAAAATTCGCGTTATCTTTCGGTGGCAGGATAGACTACACTGCCTTATAAACAAATGAGCACAGTCCGTGGTTTCATTGGCAGCTGCACTTTAATCAACGTCATCTACCTTCTTGATATCCTTAAAAGAGATTGGCCACGCCACCGCTCATATTATCTTATTGGCTCAAAAGAGTTATCCGAGGCGAGGCGGACATACTTCCGGCCAATGTCTGTAGTCGGTCAAACGCACAGTAACTTGGATTTCACTCTGTCCTTAAATAATAACTCGTATTTGCAGGTCTCTATTTATTGTTCCTAACTTCCAGGAGAAAACTATATACGCGTTACATTAATTAAAAACGTGAGCAGACGATATCGCAAAAATAAAAACCAAAACCATTTGAATTCAAAGATAACACAATATCGACCCTATTGTGATTGGCCAGCAATATCACGTGGTGCAGAGTCACGTATCACGTACCACTCAGAAGCTAGACATTGCCAAGCTTTTCCCTCATGTGAACGTTACGTGAAATGATCGTGTTAGGCAGACACCCGGGAAATTTCGCGAATTCTTCAAAGGACAAGTTAGATTTCAAACACGTGTACATGTGATTTCCTTTCAAATTTGATAGCAGTCTGTAAGATATGCCCTGGATGAGTTTGAACCAATGACTAACACGCAAGAAAACAAGAACAGAATGCCAAGCCTCCTGGTCTGGTGTAAATATGGAGCATCAGCCAGTTAACAACTAATTAAGGCACGAATACACTAATAATTGTGGAGTCTAGCGTGTTGCCAAAATAATCCGCGAAATTGTCGGATCTCTAGTGATAGGTAGGGGCAGTGATATTTCGCGAAAAGATTTCGAGTCAAGATACAGTCCAAAGCACTGTAGGGTCGTCCAGCTTCTTTGATTGGCTAAACAATGTTCTAGCCAGTGTTAACCATTTGCGCACGAATCACGAAGGTTCAGTGTCAGAGTTACTTAGTCCTGAGTGGCTTGGCCAAAGACGGACACGGCACCAGCAGCCAATGGAGGTATAACAACAGCTGAGGTGTGGATATACAGTATTGAAGTCTACTGTGTGCTCCGATTTTTACGCGAAAGGTCGCTGGCCCTAGTGATAGGTCTCCTTGAAAGACATCAGGCAAGGTGTAGTCGGCTAACGTGAACGTGTTACTCGTCACGTGTTACGTGAAGACGTCGTGATCCCGGCCCAAGGACCGGATGTGCTGGGTTCGCTCAGGGACCCAGACCCTCGTGCTTGTGGGGTCTCTCTGCCGAGGCGTGCGATCGTGAGCGCCGAGGGAGTGCTAGGCACTGCTGGTCACTCCCGGAGGCCAAGTGGCGGTCGTGCTTGCACGCGTGTGTGTGTGTGTGTGTGTGTGGCGGGAAACACGTGGTGGCCGATAGCGAGCCATCGCTGACCCACATCAGCACGGCGGCGCTTCTGCTCCTGTAGCCGACTAGGAACATGTGTGGCCACCGCTGTGCCGCTGCTGCCAGCAACAAAAAAAAAAGTTCCGCGAAATTACTGAAAACCGCTGGCGAAACATCATCCAGAAATCGTCAGTAAACTACGGACGCCACTTTTTTTTTCCTTGGTCATTTGGGGATGGTACATATTTACTAGCGTGCAAGACACACTAGAACTGATTTGAGTTGAGTAGAGTTGAGTTGTAAGATTTGTGCGGGTCATAACAACGAGATCTTGAGAGCCGATGAGGGTGGAATGAGGTGAGAATTGAGCAGCGCCAGAAATCAAGGGCGCGGAAATTCGGGAGATCCCCGAGGAAACCCGCCGACCAGCGGGAATCTAACCCGGTTCTCCTTGGTGAGAGGCGACCGCTCTAGCTGCAGCGCCATCTGGAACGTGCGGCTAGGTAAAGACTGGACAAAAAAAAAAGGAAATGCAAATAAACAGTTAATTTATAAAAAAAAATATACTAGTTTAACTTAAAGTTATTTAAAAATAAACCACGGAAATTACTACTTTGAAACGAAGTCCCAAGTGTGTGCCACGCCTTGTTTACGAGTTTCAAGCTGTCCATTATTTACTTCTCTAGTGTCCAGCGTTTGTCTCACATGGAGGGTAAAACGTTTTATTCAAAAAAAATATTTTTTTCGTCTGAGTCAGATACAATACGTATGAAATAAGTCAATAACCCCCCCCCCCCNATATATATAATGATTATGTAGTTTGTAGTTTGTTTCCCAGTTAATTAGGCCTGCAACATCGATTTAATCAAAATTAAATAAAGTATTAGTTTTTATCCATTATTTACTTCGTCACACCCTACCCGTTAATCTTCAAAAAAATTCGGACGCTACACTTTTTTAATCTATGAGGATTGTTTCCGATTGTAGCTCGCACAAAGCAAATACGGAAATAAGCATCCACGTAAAGATCTCTATCCTCGAAGACAAAATTCACGCGGTTGTGGTTTCGTTGTTTTTTAATGACTTTTAAGGCACACTTCGGAGGACCAACATACATTCGTGAAATTGATACTACAATTTTGTATAACTACGCAAATTAAGCTGATAGAGTTTACACAACGTTGAGTGTAAAAGAACATTTGATTGGAGCGTTGTCAATGTTTAGGGCCAGCGATATTTCGCGAAAAGATTTCGAGACGAGATACAGTTCAAAGCACTAAAGTGTCATCCCGCTTTTTCGATTGGCTGAAACATGTTCTGGTCCACGTTGACTGTTTTTTGCACAGGAATCAGGAAGGTTCACTGTCGGAGTTAAGAAATCCTGAGTGGCTCGGTCAAATGAGGAGACAACACGAGCCATCAACGGAGGCATGACAACCGCTGAGGTGTACCTATATATGGTATTGAAGTCTGCTGTGTGCTCCGATTTTTTTCTCTCGCGAAAAATCACTGGCCCTCTCAACGTGGCACTACAACAGCTGACAGTTGGCCAGCTATGAAGGCTGTACGGTGCAACAGGCGTGTCCAACGTGGCAAGGTCCAGTAGGACGNGTGCAACAGGCGTGTCCAACGTGGCAAGGTCCAGTAGGACGGTGGTGAGCGAGAACACAAGAGATCGACAGATCTGGTGTTCCTGTGGTGGCGGACACAGGCGACTCACTTCTAACTTGTCTTGNGGAAATTAGGGAGATCCCCGAGGAAACCCGCCGACCAGCGGGAATCGAACCCGGTTCTCCTTGGTGAGAGGCAACCGCTCCAGCTGCAGCGCCATCTGGAACGTGCGGCTAGGTAAAGACTGGACAAAAAAAAAAAGGAAATGCAAATAAACAGTTAATTTATAAAAAAATATATACTAGTTTAACTTAAAGTTATTTAAAAATAAACCACGGAAATTACAACTTTGAAACAAAGTTCACTGTATGGGAAATCATCTTATGTGTTCAATTTGTTCGTCCCAAGTGTGTGCCACCCCTTGTTTACGAGTTTCAAGCTAACCATTACTCCTCCCACCCCAAACACACACATATATAATAATTTTGTCGTTTGTAGTTTTTTACCAGTTAATTAGGCCTACAACATTGACTTAATCAAAATTCAATAAAGTATTAGTTTTTCTCCAGTATTTACTTCGTCACACCCTACCCGTTAATCTTCAAAAAAATTCGGACGCTTCATTTTTTTAATCTATGAGGATGGTTTCCTATTGTAGCTCGGGCAAAGCAAATATATAAATAAGTATCCGCGTAAATATCTCTATCCTCGAAGACAAAATTCGCGCGGTTGTGGTTTCGTTGTTTTTTAATTAGTTTTAAGGCACACTTCGGAGGACCAACATACATTGGTGAAAGTAATACTACATTTTTGTATAACTAGGCAAATTAAACTGACATAACGTTGAGTGTAAAATAACATTTGATTAGAACGTTGTCAATGTTTAGGGCCAGCGATATTTTGCGAAAAGATTTCGAGACGAGATACAGTTCAAAGCACTGTAGGGTCGTCCAGCTTTTTCGATTGGCTGAAACATGTTCTGGTCCACGTTTACTGTTTTTGCACAGGAATCAGGAAGGTTCACTGTTGGAGTTAAGAAATCCTGAGTGGCTCGGTCAAATGAGGAGACAACACGAGCCATCAACGGAGGCATGACAACCGCTGAGGTGTACCTATATATGGTATTGAAGTCTGCTGTGTGCTCCAATTTATTTTCTCGCGAAAAATCACTGGCCCTCTCAACGTGGCACTACAACAGCTGACAGTTGGCCAGCTATGAAGGCTGTACGGTGCAACAGGCGTGTCCAACGTGGCAAGGTCCAGTAGGACGGTGGTGAGCGAGAACACAAGAGATCGACAGATCTGGTGTTCCTGTGGTGGCGGACACAGGCGACTCACTTCTAACTTGTCTTCATTGCTTGCAAATGTGTCCAGACCTCAAAGTTCACAAGCAATCAAAATACCCTATACTGTACAAAATTGTGTAATTTTACTCTAAATGTATGTGACAGCAGTGTCCCAACTGATGTCGGTGTAATTTTCCACATGCTTCTGTAAATATTTTTTACTCTACATCCAAGTAAATTTATTCTACAAATTAGTCGAATAACATGTACATTTTACCACTAATTTTATATTGAATGGTGTAAAATTACTATTATTATGTAGCAGAAAACAAACTGCAAAATTCGTGTATTTTCTCTCCAATGCAAGTATTTTTACACAGAAATAGCAATTCCACTCTGTATGTGTTCTTTCTCACTTACAAAAAAAATACAATCACAGATTCAGTTTAATTGTAATTGCACATGTATTTTCACAAAATACCTGTAGTACTGGTGTAGTGGTCAGACTACTCGCCTCCCACCCAGGCGAACTGGGCTGGATTCCCGGCGGGGTTTCTCCCGGATTTTCGCACGTGGGAATTGTGCCGGACGATGTCGCTGGTCGGCGGGTATTCTCGGGGATCTTCAATTTCCCCCGCTCTTGCATTCTGGTGCTGCTCCATTCTCGCCTCGCTTCACCCTCAAGACTCCCACCCCTTGCCATCAAAACATGCGCAACTTCGTTTATGTATCGAAATGCGAAGTAAGAGAGATTATTTCCAGCGTATAGAAGGCGGTGAGGAACCATCTCCAAAACTTCCTTTCCGTGGACGATGATAACGACTAGTGCTGGCAGAACACGGTTTTGGAATAGGTTTCTGCGAGTGCAGTCAAGTAGCAGAAACTTTTAACTTTGGTTCCATCGAGAAAACTTGGGTAAGTTATGAATAATGAGAGATATTCGAAATGTAATAGTTGCGACACATAAACACTTTCAACACGGTGTCCTTATGCCACACGGGTACAGAGTACTTAATAATATAGAAGTGAAATGACGTGGTGGTTCCTCAAATGCGGAGGTACTCATTCGCCGATTGGCTGAGCGAGGCTCTGGGTCGGGTCATGTTTCTGATTGGCTACCGAGTGCTGCGAAAGATTCCCTACTGGCCGGGCTGCCGGCTGACAAGTAGTTTACCAGGAGCTGACTGGAGGTTGGCGTTCCGACCGTAGAGTGAATACGGGGTAGAGCGATCCCGCTGGCTGCGCAGAACCAGTCTCCGTGTCCCAACATTCAACTGCTTTTCTGCCAACACGACTGTCATAAACGACGTGTACGGGATTTGCGGTCAGAGCACTGTTTAGTAAACAAGTGCTCTCAGGTGTTTGTATAGTTTCTCTAACCTATTTGTAAAGCAGTCTGATTAAATCCAAATTGGTAAAAGTATTTAATTTATGTAAAAGTGCATGTATTTTGACAATTAGGATATAAACAATCATGATCATCGCTGTTAGCCATGTGACTTTGACAGTTGAGTTGGTTTTGGGGTAGGTCAATGTTGAATACATGCGCAGAAGTCGAAGAATCGGTCTACCTCGTATTTAGTCCATGATTCCGACATCTTGCTGGCCGGTGACGCCATTTTGCTGTAGTTCGTGAAATAAGCGGCTTTTTCAACTCTGTATTCCCAATTACTCTGTTTCTAAGCCAGTGGAGAAACTTGTTGCTCACAAAGCAAAAGCAAAAAAAGAAAAGAAAAAAAAGAACCACTTACTCGAGTAGGCCAATACTGAGTAATGTGTAGTCTACTGTGCTGCCATAAAATAAAGCCAAGTGTTTGCTGGGCAAAAAGAAGTCCTGCAAAGTCTGGAATATAAAAACACCGCGTGTATGCGAATGTGCGAAGGAAGGAAATTACCCGCAGTGGTGCAGACCAGATGGGAGTGTTTGCCATTTCCGAGTAAGCAGCCTGTGTTTGAAAGGAACGGTTAGAGTGAAAAAAAAGGGGGGGGGGG